>JADWQK010000028.1:148451-527890 GCA_017933935.1 Sesamia nonagrioides
CCTCTCATACAGAGAAGGATTGAGCGTAATCACCACGCTTGCTCAATGCGGGTTGGCGATTTCAGATTTAAAGTCCAGGTTTCCTCAAAATGTTTTCCTTCACTTTGTAATCAGTCTTTGGTGTCTAAGATATACTTAGAAAGTTCATATAACTTCAAAAAAGTTACATTGGTACTTGCCTGACCTGGAATTGAACCCACACACTCATACTTGAGAGCCTGGTGTTTAAACCACTAGGTCACCACGACTTCTGCTTGACCTGAATATTTTTGGTAATAATCCGGAGTTTAGAAGTTAGCAGTGTAATTCCCTCGTGCCTTGGAATATAAATTAAGCCGTTGGTTTTTTCGTTTTTTATCATTATAAACTAGTACTTGACCTCGATCCCACCTGATGGTAAGCAGTGATGCAATCGTTGATGGTAAATCACGCTACTTTAAAAGCCTATTCAATCTAGCCTCTAGCCTTTTTATTGTCATATACTTAAAGAATGTATGTTCAATACGTTTGCCGAAGCAAACGGACTCATCAATCTCAAAGTAACATAAATATAGTCCTGTTCTCGTTCACTCAGTTTAACTTGATATGAAGGTATGCCTAATGTTTAGACTTGTTTCAGAAACTTCGCCTGGCTAAAGGCACAATACTATACAATTTACTCCAACATGAGATGCTCGCCGGACGGTTGTCGATCTACGTATTTAACATCACCAACGCCGAAAAATTCACCTCTGGAGAAGACTATAAACTGAAGGTGGAAGAAGTTGGACCATTCGTCTTTCAGTAAGTTTTAACGAGTCGTAACTAAAATACGTTTGTAGAATTAATAAGGAGAGAAATAATCAGTCAACGACGTCAAAGCCTCTAGCAAAGAGGAAAGGCAGCTTGGCAAAATGATGATGTAGAATTTTTGAGCTATTTCAATCAATCAGTATAGGTTACTACAGTCCATGGCTGGACCAAGGTCTCGATATGGCATTTATAAAATACTTACATACTTTTCGGCAACATAAAATTCGATAAGCAAAACACTTAAAATTGTGGAGGTACACCACACCTTTATTTTAAATCAACATTTATTTACAGAGAATATCGTTCGAATATCGATCTAGAAATGAGTGAGGATGGCAAGCACATGGGGTTGACGCCAAGGTGGAGAACAGAGTTCATCCCAGAAGAGTCCATAGCTCACCCCAGGGATATCAACCTCACTCTGCCTAATCTACCATTTCTTGTGAGTTTCATTGCATCCCTTACAGTTGTAATGATAAATTGATGTCGTGAAGGGACAATTTTATCTCCCTTTGGACACGGAAGCTCAACTTACGTACTCATAGCACTGGAATATTTCATTTACTTAATTATCAGTGGTAGGACGTAACATCGGCTGCCGGCAGAAGTTACCATCCATCAGAAAAAGTCTTGCCGCCAAGCGATTCATCGTGTTCCGGCATGATGACTGGTGAAGCCGTACTGAGGACGGGTCTGAGCAGTTGTGTTGCGATGTGTGCCGGATGCGATATTGTTGTGCCGGGAGTTTGGTCGTCTCGAATCTTCCTCTGGCGCAGCATAGTTGGTCGTATTATTCACTCAGTTTTTTTTTTAAAGTAAATATGCTCTTAATAAAGTAGCGTGCTTTACCATAAAAGACTACATCACTGCTTACCATCAGGCGGCATTGCTGTAGCACTAGTTTATAATTATAAAAAAAAGAAACAAAAATTTCAACCACCATGCATGCATGTAGCATCATGACTCTACGAAGATCAAGATCCATTTATTTTCTTCACGGTTCACATCGCGCCGGAAAATCTATCTACACGAGTCCACAGTCAACATGACACTCAATACAACACTCCTCATTCCCAAACCACTTTTGTTTCAGAGTTCAGTAGCACTCCTATCCAACTATCCAAGCTTCATCAAGTACGCGTTCAATATAATGGTATCACAGATAGGGGCCAAGAACTTCTTTAGCATGGATGTTCACAGTTTCTTGTGGGGTCATAAGGACCCCTTGATCACGATGACCAGAAGTCTCGCTCCAGGACTTGTGACCTTTGAACATTTTGGACTTTTGGACAGAGTAAGCCAATTTTTTTATATATATTATTTCTGTATGCTGCGATGTAACAAAAGAACGCCTAAATTAAATTCTTGTATCATCTTCGACCTTTTCTTATACAAATTTTCGCCGTATTTGTGATTTTCTTTCACTTTCCCTTGCCATGTATATTATACGAATGTCACCTAGGTGCTAAATTTCAAATGTAAAAAAGCATTAGCAATTTAGTATTCAGTTGATTTGGTTTCATATATCGCTTATCATAAGAATCGTAACAAGACTTGCTTGAAGACATGAAAATATTTTTTCTTATTAACTTATTTGTAGCTTTATGAAAACGAGACCGAATATCGGATTGTAGTGGGAGCTACCAACCAGGACCGGTTCAAGATTAAATCGGTGAAGAAGTTTACACAGATGAAGGCGGAGACCATCAATTATCTGGATGAAAGGTACATAAAAATATATAAACTCATATGCGTCTGTTTAAGTTATATTTTAATGTATATCATCATCAACCTTTTCTTCATCGTCCCACTGCTGGGCACAGGTCTCCTCTCATACAGAGAAGGATTGAACGTAATCACCACGCTTGCTCAATGCGGTTTGACGATTTCAAACTTAAAGTCCAGGTTTCCTCAAGATGTTTTCGTTCACCTTGTAAACAGTCATTGGTGTCGAAGATATACTTAGAAAGTACAAATTACTTACTTACTACATACTTACTACATATAACTTATAAAAGTGAAATTTAAGTTTAATGTGTATAAATACTTTAAATTTTAAAAATAAATGCTGTCATAATCTGACTCACTCTTTCTTATCTTATTCTTTAGAGTTTAGACAGATACTAAAAGCAACTCAATATTAAGTATAAACACAAGTGGTCATGTGTCTGTTTGTTCTCAACAACGTTGGGTCGACGTTGGATCCCAGTCTAACCGGATACACCTGTATACAATTATAAAACATATTCACAAATATCCATCTTATAAATGTAATGGATGATCAGTTTTGTGATAACAGATCGAACCCAAATGCAACCAAAAGACCAACAAAATACTTTATATAATTAACAATGTTGCCAGCGAGCAAACTTTTGAGGAAGATACCTATGAGGGTGGTGCTTTTCCTCCCATGCTGACTCCAGACGTCCCCATCAACCTGTTCCGGCAAGGTGTCTGCAAGAGTTGGCACTTGGATTACATCGGCAGCAGGGTCATGGAGTACGGTGGAGAGGCCCTGGTTTACACCATCAGTAACAGGACTTTCATCAACAATGTCAATCCGATCACTTTGAAGAACTATCCTGATGGACTCATGGATATCTCTGAATGTTTATACAGTAAGTTTTTTCATATTCTTGGTCCTGCTAGGTGATTGGAATCAGCGTGATTGTGAGCACACCGGACTGCTATATGAATTAGCTGAACAAATATATGCCGGCTGTCGCTGAAAACGAGCGCTGTGTTTTGAATTATTTTTCCGTCATCTTTTTCTTCTATATCAATAATGTCATTTTTGTTCACAGATCTTCCTTTTGTGATAACCAGAACACATTTTCTGGATACCGATCCCAAGTTACTAGAACGTATTGATGGACTAAAACCTGACAGAAAAGCCCATGTCAATGAAATTGTTATAGATCGTGTAAGTATATTCTGGTCATGTTACCGATCTTGCGCTCGCGTTTTAATTTATTGCTAAAAATAAGAATTAATGGAAAAATAACTTTAATTACTTACTGACTGAAATTATAGCGTAAATTGAACCTACAGTAAAGTTCAGTTTACGCTATAATTTCAAGAACAAAATTCTTAACTTTTACTATAGTGTTGGGCACTCTGAAATCAACTTAGTTGTCATTGAAATAAAGTTGATATTATCTGTTTAACTTGTAATAGGTAGGGTAATTATAGTAAAAGTGCATAGTGCCGCACACCCCATGTGCAGCACTATCCACTTTTACTATAATTGCTTGTTTTTATATTATTAAGAATTTTGTATATATGTTTTGAAGTAATATTTTCCTCTGTGTCGCTTAGCTTAAATGCTGTTGGCCCAAAACTTAGCTACTTCAACCTTTGCAGCATAGAGGACAGGACACGCTCGTTATGTTATTGGAATGATTTAGCATTTCTAGAACATGACTTTGGAACAGAATGGTTTTCTATTGATATCTTCTTTGTCATCCCTCAGAAGCTCTCAAAGATGGACAGAGAGGTGACAGGTGTCATTTTTGACCCCAAAATGCCGGTTAAGCTTAAGGGGCAGGTCTATAAAACCATCATTAGACCTGTTCTTCTGTATGGCAGTGAGGCGTGGCCTGTGCTTGAGCGACACAAGCAGGAGCTGCGTGTCACGGAGATGAATATGCTGCGGTGGATGTGTGGAGTTACGCGGAAAGACCGCATCAGGAACTCCCGCATCTGGGGCAGCCTTCGTGTCCGTGACATTGCAGACAAACTGCAGGAGGGTCGCCTACGCTGGTACGGCCACGTCTTACGCAAACCGGCACGTTACGTGGGTAACAAATGTCTTGCCATGGCGCCTCCGCCGGGCCGGAACAAGCGGGGTAGACCAAAGAAGTGCTGGCTTGACGTTGTAAGGGATGACATGCGTGCCAGCAAGCTCTTACCACAGGATGCTAAAGATCGTGCGAAATGGAGGAGAATGGAGGAAAGCGGACCCCGGGCTCCAAGAAAGCCGCGGATGCAACCGGGATAAACGCTGAGATGATGATGATGATGATGAGTTCTTTTCTTTAGTTTACGTACGTTTTCAGAACCAATGTGATGTGATTTTTTAAATGTTATTAATAGTACTTCACCGCAATCCCGTCTGATAGTATTATGTTCGTTATGTATATTAAGTTTATTATGAGTCTAATTAGCGGCAGTAAATGTCCTCTTTGTGGAGTAACTAGAAAGGCGCCCTTGCCTTCCGCCTAACGCAGGTCCTCACCCGACATAGCTGTTTCGGGAGGTCCATATTTTGAATAAGGGAGAAGGAAATGCCAGGGAGTCACCACTGCCGCAAACCTTGGTCCGCAGCAAAAGTGCGAAACAAGATCATCACCTCCTTCTGAAAAACAGTGATGCTGGCAAAGTAGGAGGCGGAACGCGTGAGAGGGCGGGAATGTCAGCGATTTCACGCCTCTAGTCGCCGCAGGAGGCAACATCGAGCTCCCAGCCGCCGTAAGCATAGGCGAGCAGTGGGTAGCTCATCGTCAGAAAAGGACGAGGCCCGACTCGACGCCGCGATGTGTTTCACGCGCGCCTTAAAGAGATTTCAGCCCATCGTGATGGGGTGTCACGATGAGCTGACATCTCTTTAAGGAGCACGTCTCTTTTTGAGGAACGAAGACCGATGCCTACCAGGGCCGTTCGATCCAGATACCGAGGTAGCTGACGCACAGGGAGCAGATTTACAACCTGGAAAAAGTATACAATTCACTTTTGTGTTTTTTTTTTATATTGCAGAAAGCAAGCATCACCTTCGACACGAAGGTGTCTATGCAACTAAGTATGATGCTGGATGACCTCAGTTCCAACAGAGAAACCAAAATGTTGTCCCACTCCGTCATACCCATTTTTTATATTAAATTGGTGAGTTTAATTCAATTTTAAAAAAAATCTAATATGTGATAAATATCATTCAGCTTCATGTGTATAACACTTGTATCATAATTAGAAAAGTAATGAATAAAATCATTAACAGAAACGTAACGTTTACCAAAAAAAATAATACAAACCTAAACCAAACGCCAAACCAAAACCAAACCCCAAACCAAACCAAACCACCCAAACCAAACCACCCAAACCAAACCAAACCCCAAACCTTGCCCAACCAAACCAAACCAAACCTTGCCAAACCTTGGCCTAGGTTATTGTCCCTGCCAAGGACTCGTACAATATTTTTTACATATAAGTATAAACTAGTGCTTGTCTACAATCCCGCCTGATGGTAAGCAGTAATGCAATCGTTGATGGTAAAGCACGCTGGGTTATTAAGAGCCTATTCACTCTAGCCTTGAAGGCACTTAAATTGTAGTCCGACGGAAACGCCGCCGCTGGCAAATTTTTTCAGTCCCTCGATGTATAGGAATGTTAACAACA
Source organism: Sesamia nonagrioides (assembly GCA_017933935.1). Lineage (NCBI taxonomy): Eukaryota > Metazoa > Arthropoda > Insecta > Lepidoptera > Noctuidae > Sesamia > Sesamia nonagrioides. Next base: position 154,635 of record JADWQK010000028.1, read on the forward strand.
AACGGGTAGAAACTCGCCGTATGGCGGGTTGTCTGATGGTGGAACGGAGATGGGGGAATTATATTACGCAATTCCTTCTCACACTCACCAAAATAGATCCTATAGAACACCGAAAGGCTTTCTACTCTACGCCTGTGCTCCAGGCTTTGGAGACCGTTTTGAGTTAAACTTGGGTCGCCAATCAGCCTCTTCGCACGCTTCTCCACTGAATCCAAAGTAGCCAGGTGGCATTTAGCAGCACCAGGCCAAATGTGGCTGCAGTTATAATAATGATAACTTTAATATTTATTTAAATAAAAAATGTGTGCTCTAGACTCATATCTGTTCAATCGCTTCAAGGACAGCAAACCTCTTACCGATATATTGCGATATGTGCGTTTAAACGCTTGTGTCAATTTCGAGAATAGTGACAGAGCCAACGACAAAAATGAGCTGTATCAGCTTGACAGTGCAGGATTGATCGTCGTACCGAAGAGACTAGAACACTCATTGACATGGTAATCAGCTTCAGGGAGGGAATACTTGCTGTAGAGTGATGCGCTTTGTGAAGCGGACGTTCTTGGGGACTGACATTAGTTCTCGAGACTATTTGTTCGTCGTTAAAGACTGTAACGACTTCCTAAAGCAGAAAATATATCCAGGGCAAACCGTATTTGTCGGTACAAGTGAAAAGTGACACTTAGAATCCCAATTACCAGAGTGCGATGAAAGGCGGGTTTATAAAATAAGGAGCGACCGGACCAAGGTATGACTGACGCGCACTTACTTCGTTCTGACAACATCTAGTCGGTGCCTCTTAGACATACCGAAGGTGACTGGTCTTGGATCTGAACTAAAATCGAGAACTAAAATCGGGGCTGATCATAAGTGCCCATCTTATGATCAGCCCCAAGGCTCGTGCAGTTCATCCGTTGCCCAACAGTAAATCTAAAATTCCCGATACACAATTTTTGGACAAAGTTCTCACGCCCCATTGGCATCCCAGTTCCAGTCAGCCTAAGAGTCAGGGTCGCTGCCCCAATTCCTAAAGACAGGAATAACCGAATCTCAAAAATTATAAACATACCTATCGACACCAACTCCTTCGTGTCTGTTTCCCAAAATGGGTGTAGAAACGGATCCCAAAGTACTAAAGAGTTATGTCCAATTTTTATGATAACCACTACCATTAGCACTAAATATTGAAAAAATATTATGATAGATACATTCATGAGAAAATCAATCGTTTTTATTAAATTTTTCGTGGAAATTTTTTAATGTTTAATAGCTATTCTACTATTCGTAGCGGTGACAATTAAATTTAATAAAAATTGGTCGTAATTGGTGTAATTACGGTAATAAAGAAAAAGTAGAAACCACCTTGTTTTCTTTTAAATGTAAATTGTAATCATATAAAACCATGTCTGCTCATGTAGGTTTCTACTGACAAAACTTCCAGGAGATCATACATAATTAACAATGACATTCTAATGGGGCAAGTAAACAAGTGGGCATAATGCTTATTTTTGTCCTGCGAATCGCACACATCCGTCAGTTAACACGTGATTATGTGGCAGTGCTACGCACTAATAATCATAACGATTATGTCATTTAAAAATTTTATTTCTTTTTATTTTTGGTTACTGATACTTGTCGTACAGACGCGCATATCAAACTACGAAAATCTGTCAAATTTCTTTAGGTAATAGATCTATTATGATTTCAACATTATCCCCAAAGCATTAAGCTAAAGGGTCATTGGGTAGCTTTGGTTAATTTAAATGAGTCATCAAGTCCATGATCGAATCAAATTAAAAGAATGGAAAAGTTGGATTTTCCTTAGAACAAATTATTATTTACTTAGCCATTTCTTAGTACTATAATCCGGTATGAGAATTATTTTACCTGCACCCACATATCCTTGATACTGGGTAAAACTTCTGGCCGCTTTCTAAATAAATAAGACTCTTGTATCTTTATGAATAACAAGCGGCCGCCAGCGACTTCGTCAAATCAAATCAAAAATCAAAATTGTTTATTTCAAATTAACCATCCGTTGGTGCTTTTGAATAGTCAATGTCGGTCAGTCCAAGAAAAGTGAAGCTAAATTGCACGTTCCAAAGCGTTCGCGAGTTAATTATGCTCCACTCCCATTGGTCAAAGCGTGATGTTATATAGCCTAAAGCCTTCCTGAATTAATGAGCTATCTAAAGCAAAAAGAATTTTTAAATCGGACCAGTAGTTCCTGGGATTAGCGCGTTCAAACAAACAAACAAACTCTTCAGGGCCTGTAGACAAAGTAACATCGCTTCATAGCGAAGCGAAATCGAATACCAAACCAACCAATGGCGGGAACGATTGACCACGCGACGCGATAAATCACGTAGTCAATCGTTCCCGCCATTGGTATGGTTTAGTATTCAATTTCGTTTCGCTATGAAGCGATGTTACATTGGCTACAGGGGCAGGTTTATATATTAGTATAGATGAAGCATAAACCTTATAGCTTTGCATTACTTCGTTTAATTATGGATGTAACTATCACAGATCAAATTAACTAACGAATGTATTGATTTACTCAGTTTAGAAAATGCTACCATCATTGATTGACAATAAAAACTATTCGTTTTCATTTATAGGAACCGCGCATTAGGTGTTTGTGATGAATGAGGAATTGCAATTTGTTCTGGTTACAACCTCCTTACAACCAACCAGTGACTGACTTTAAAATAGTTACCCTATATACAATATGTAAGGTAATTAACGCACACTATCAAACACCCAATAAGAATATTATGTTATAATCATAATAGACACTGAATTTAACATGTACATACATTGTTATTTATTAAATTCGTTACACTAATTCTTGGAGAACGAAGACCTTAATGTTCTTGGAATAAGGTTTTTTTCTTTATTTTGTATTGAATGATTAAATTTTTATGAATACAAGCAAAACTTTTTTAAAAGCCTATACAAAGTACAGGGTTAATATGACAATAATTTTCGTAGTTTTAATTTTTTTGGGATAAACAATTACCTATATTAAAAATGTTATAAACCGTTTCAGTAAATGATTCTGAACAAACTATTTTACGATACGACTGCACGGTTAGCGCAGTGATTACGCTATTGACTGCTGCGCTGCGTGTCGCGGGTTCGATTCCCAGACGGAACAAATATTTGTGTGACCTACAAGTAGTTGTTGCGGGTCTAGCTGTATGTGTGTTTATATGTTTGTAAACGCACCCACGATACAAGAGACATTCCTACTAATGTGGGGCAAGGTTTTTATATTAAAACAAAAAAAAAATTAGAAAGCGCGTTAATTAATTTACATGTTGTATAATCAATTGAAAACATTTTCCTAGCTGTGTAGTTCTAATCATAATTCATTATCTAACGGCATCCTTGAACATTCCTCAAGGTGGATGAACCCTTTAGTAGGCACTGGACACGCGCCACTTTTACTTCCAGTTTATCAATTTACATATAACCGTATATCACTTTATATAATACTAGCTTTCCGCCCGCGGCTTCGCCCGCGTAAATTTCGGTTATATCGCGCTTTTAGATTTCCCTCGGGAACATCAAATTTTTCCGGGATAAAAGGTAGCCTATGTCCTTGCTCGGGGTCTAAAGATTGTGTGCTTTCCGCCCGCGTCTTCGTCCGCGTGGTGTTCGGTTATATCGCGCTTTTTAGATTTCCCTCGGGAATATCAAATTTTCCGGGATAACAGGTAGCCTATGTTTTTTCTCAGGGTCCAAAGATTGTCTGTGCCAAATTTCATCAAAATCGGTTGAGAGGTTTAGGCGGGAAAGCGTAACAGACAGACAGACAGACAGACAGACAGACAGACAGAGTTACTTTCGCATTTATAATATTAGTATGGATGATTAAACTTAATAGTTGTAACTAGGATGTAACGGAGGTAGTTATGTCGGAACTGCAACCGAGAGTCGGAGTTTTTAAATTGATTTATCGGAGTCGGAACCGGAGGCGGAGGCAGGGTCAGAGGGTAACCGTGGCCTCGAAACACGGGTGGATTTTAGTCAGTAAAAGTCTGACACGCCTCACCAGAAAGCGGGAGAAGTCATCTGATGATTTCCCATTCCAACAAAAAAAGCGGTCAGAAGTGGTGGTAGAAGAGAGTTTTTTTTTTTTTATTTAAACACAAAAAAGCTTTATTCAGTCAATTTTTCCATATAATTTTTTTATTTTAAAATTAACACAAACAGTGAAAAGAAAATTGGCATATTTCCAAATGAACGACAAACTAAATGAAGTTAATTAAAACCCCAAGTAGCATATTATATTACTTACATTAAAGAAGCAAGCTTTGAAACAAATTAAATCAAATGTGTTGAAAGTAGCGAAAAATCAAAACAAATGTCTGTAACTTATGACCGTGTCGTGTGCGCAACAAACTAACAACGAGTGAAAAAAAATTAACTATGGAGTGGAGGAGGAGGAGGAGTAGGAGGAGTCAGGGAATTCCCCGTGTGATAGGTATGAATCTATTCATAACAGTCGACAGGCCACCGCCGAGGGAAGGGGAGTCCGAGGAAGACGGCGCCACAATAATTACCACCGAACAGTTTCTGTCTCCTAGCCAATTGCTGCGCCGTTATGTTATGCTTTTATAACCTCCCATTAAAACCTCGGATTTAAAAGTATCTAGGAAGCTCCGTAACATCCCTGGTTGTAATATTGGATAGTAAGTGTCACTATACTCCATCGGCTCCATGTATGTAGTTAAGTATATGTAAACAAAACCATGTGACTTGGTTAACCGTATAAACATAATACCAGTCACTTTAGTTGTTATACGTCGCAATGGGGATAGTTCATTTTTTTTTTAAATGAGTTAATATGAAATCCATTTCGAGGAATAGGGTTACTCATGACTATTGAGCGTTTAAAAAAGTAAAATATTCACGGATTATTGTTATTTACCGCTTCAAGTAAATAACCTTAATTTGACCTCTAATTACGTCATCATTTGGCTCTAAAGGGACAATTCCTTTGCCATCAAATATACACACGCTCACACACACTCGTTTACAACTGTCAAAAGTGTCAAGATACATAAACAAACATAAGAGGTTTGGCGGGAATGTCAAGATGAGTGTCACGCTCATTTTTCATTGGACTTTTAAAATTATTTATAGTGTCGTTTAATAAATAAAAACGCGTGATTTATGTAGTAAAAAGTGCATTCAGTGAATAATTCAAAAAGAACAGTGAAATATTGTAGCATAGTGGCCTCATCATGTCTTTACGCCAAACCGCTCCTTATCGTCCAAACGCGTAAAACGAAAGGAGTTAGTTTAGGTTAAGTTATGCTAGGATAAGTTAGGATAAATTAGGATAAGTTAGGATAGATATTTAATGAAGAAAAAAATTACTGAAGACTTGGCTGTATGGCGTACTATGCCTTTGCCTTTTCCATTCGCCCGAACTGAAAGAAATGAACCAAAAAAAACAAACATAACCTCAAATTCTTCAAACATTCGATTAATATATTATACTTAGCGTCTAGCGAAATTACCAGCAAATAACGATGGAATATAGGAAGTGCTTCGTTCCAACCTGTAAAAATGACTCAAAAAATAGTCCAGATAAAATGACAGATTGACTATTGACATTATTTTTTAGTTCATTTCTTTCCGTTCGGGCGAATGGAAAAGGCAAAGGCATAGTACGCCATACAGCCAAGTCTTCAGTATTTTTTTTTTCATTAAATATCTATCCTAATTATCCTAATCCTACTTATAGCTCAACCTAAACTAACTCCTTTCGTTTTACGCGTTTGAACGATAATGAGCGGTTTAGCGTAAAGACATGATGAGGCCACTATGCTACAATATTTCACTGTTCTTTATGAATTATTCACTGAATGCACTTTTTACTACATAAATCACGCGTTTTTATTTAGTAAACGACACTATAAATAATTTTAAAAGTCCAATGAAAAACGAGCGTGACACTCATCTTGACATTCCCGCCAAACTGACTATTGACATTATTTTGTCAGATTTGTCTAACGTCAAAGAAATTCTTTTAGGTAAAAGGGCAAAGACACGTAAATATTCAGCCAATGATGACGTAATCGTAACGAAGTTACTCCTAATTTCAAATAATTAATAAAAATAGAATGACTACATGAAATAAAAAAATATTCAAATTAGTTTCTTAGAATGCTCTATATTATAGAAATCTTAAATAAAAAATGAGGGTCGAAAAAATTGGTCAATGCCCATTGTACTCTTCAATTTAGCAAAGTTATGATTTGAGTTGTAACATTGCTAATGGCTCATTTACACGCTTAAGTGTCAAGTGTTAAGTAATAGCTTACACGGTGTTTGGATTGTTAAGTTCAAAGTATGTATGCTATGCACTTGTCAAACCAAAACTTTTTACACGGTGTTTAGGACGCGTTCCGCGGGTGTGCGGGGAAGCTACTTAACAGCAAAAATAGAGCGGCATTCTAATAGTTTTACTTCACACCTGCACTTGTCACTTAACAGCAAGACTGTTTATACTTACACGTTGATTTTACTAATCACTTGACACTTGCACAATTGCTACTTAACAGCGTGTAAATGAGCCATTGGTTGAAAAGTAACATCAAGATAACTAAAATGACTGGTGTTTAGTTGGTTAACTAAGTCTCTTTTTTTTGTTTAGCTTTCGTTAACTACATTAACCGATGGAGTTACAGTTTGTGTCGTTGTGGTCTATAATTGTAATACATTTAAGAATTGTGTGTACGTGTTTCGGAATAATTGAATATATATATTATCCGTGTAGTCAGGAGGCCTGGAGACCTGTAACACAGGTTGTCCTAGTACAGGCTCCAGTTTCCACTACATCGTAATATCTTATATACTTAATTTTGTGTCAAAATTATGTTTAATTATGTGGTGGAAAAAATAAACGTTTATTATTATTATATTTTAATCTTCTTACAGAACCAACCAAAGATGCCTGAAGATATAATGAGTAAGTTTGTGCTGGTATACCAAATAGCGCCCAGCATAGTGTTATGCGCTCAAATATTATTTGCTGCCATTAGCTTAGCATTCTTACTACGTGGGACACGTCTGTTGTACCTCAATCTGACATCCAGGACAAGGAGAATCGTCTTCCAAGGCGCCGTTGATAAGAAATCAATAAACGCTGAGCCCCTCTTAAATGACTTAAAAACCAATCAAATTAAACTTGAAATGTAATTTAATTCCGAAGTTAAATCCAAAGGTTTGGTTTTTAAAACACGTTATTTATTGTAAATACACACATCAAAAGTGTCTAGGATCAACATATATTTTTGCAATAACTTTTCTCCTGATTGATATTAATTAAAATTTTCTTTAAGGATTCATCAAATAAAGTGTTTTCGTTTGTCACAGTAACGATAAACCAAGTCACCTTTGCATTAATAAAGAAATTTGCCATTTTCCTAATAAAGGGATATTTGACATTTGAACCACTAACACAAAAGTTCGAAAAAAAGACTGAAATAACAGTTTTCTCTAAAATTTTATTGGGTAACTTAAACAATTAATAATCCGTGTTTCTACCGCGAACACTAACAACACAAGAACATCGGTTTGGCATACTCAAAATGAGTTCATCCAAATCACGCTGTGGAATGGCCGCCCATGTTCGTTGCAACAACAAAAAAAGGTCTTCTTGCGACTGGATACCCTCCATATTCGGCAGAGCTCTTCTCTGTAGCATATCCCATGCATGCTCAATCGGGTTCAAGTCTGGCGACTGAGCAGGCCAGGGCAGGACATTGATGTTAGCTGCGGCGAGAGTCTGTCTTACAACTCTTGCGGTGTGCGGTCGTGCATTATCATGCATTAACTGAAATAAGGGACCGATTTGCACTTGTAGAGGAACGATGACGTCTGATACAATCGTTTCAGCATAAATTTGAGCGTTGAGGTTGCCTCTGATCCAAATCAACTCAGTTCTTCCGCCGATCCAAATACCCGCCCATACCATGATGGTTCCACCACTATAAGGATGGACTTCCTGGCAGGATTTTAATCGCTGTTGGCGTCCAGGGGTTCTTCAGTGTCGTATACGTCTTGTATCCGGTCTCATACCAAAACGAGACTCATCAGAAAAGCACACGAAACGCCATTGTTCTTCTGCCCAATTTCTGTGTTCAAGAGCCCATTGATATCGAATCCTACGATTGTGCATTGCTATAGGTGGTACCCGTAGCGGTCTTCGGGAATGAAGGTTCACTTCATGCAAGCGGTTTCTGACTGTTTGGTCGCTAATTAAGTTCCCTGAAGAGTGATGAAGCCTCACGGCTAACATCATGGCGGTTATTGTTGGAGCTCTTCGAGTTAAGATTTGAATGTATCGGTCTTGTCTCCGTGTGGACTTGAACCCGATTGAGCATGCATGGGATATGCTACAGAGAAGAGCTCTGCCGAATATGGAGGGTATCCAGTCGCAAGAAGACCTTTTTTTGTTGTTGCAACGAACATGGGCGGCCATTCCACAGCGTGATTTGGATGAACCATTTTGAGTATGCCAAACCGATGTTCTTGTGTTGTTAGTGTTCGCGGTAGAAACACGGATTATTAATTGTTTAAGTTACCCAATAAAATTTTAGAGAAAACTGTTATTTCAGTCTTTTTTTCGAACTTTTGTGTTAGTGGTTCAAATGTCAAATATCCCTTTATTAGGAAAATGGCAAATTTCTTTATTAATGCAAAGGTGACTTGGTTTATCGTTACTGTGACAAACGAAAACACTTTATTTGATGAATCCTTAAAGAAAATTTTAATTAATATCAATCAGGAGAAAAGTTATTGCAAAAATATATGTTGATCCCTAGACACTTTTGATGTGTGTAGTAATTTTGAGAATAAAGTTTTATATTTACTCAGCGACTTTCTCTTTCCCATGAATACATACAGGTAATTTGTCAAAAAATCGTGATAGTCGAGGACAATAAAATGGCTAGCCCTGGAGGTTCTAGCACATTCTCACCACATGAAACTACAGTTTTCTTTAACTAGTGCTTGTCAGTTGTCTGTAATCCTGCCTGATGGTAAGCAGTGATGCAGTCGTTGATGGAAAAACGCACACGTTTAATAAAAGCCTATTTACTCTAGCCCTAAAGACACTTAAAATCTAATCATATAGGAAGACCGCAGCAGGCAAGTTGTTCCAGTCCCTGGGTGTAAGTGGAATAAAAGACGAGGCGAAACGCTTCGTTCGGATCATAGTGGTTTCAACAACGCCTGGATGGATACTCGCCTTACGACGGGTCGTCCGAGAGGTCTTCGATGTCATCTTCTTCCTGAAGCCGTGTGGAGGCATGATGAACAGGGAGTAAAGTTCACTTATCCTCCATAGAAAAAAGAGGATCCTCCGACCAGACGGGTATTATGTCTGGCGGGCACTTGCCCAATCTTCAAATTGGGAAGTTGTATATATATTATGCTAGTTGCACGGTAAACTCTGATTGCGAGATGTAGAATTCGTGTGACGTCAGTATGACGCGTTGTTCATTTGTGGCGTTTGTAGGTACGTGTAGTACCGCTACAGCCGTTCTCCTCATCACTGAGGGTCGTGATGTCTCTATGGAATTATCCTCTACTTTATTATAGTTCGCCATCTGTTACGATCCCTGACCGCGAATATAGCATCATGCAGGCCGGTGTCCAGAGATGAACAAATTTGGTCAGTCCACCTTATTGGACCGCGCATCTACCTTCCCAGTAATCATTAGATGTTCGAGGTTGTCTCCATCCCTCCTGCTGATATGGCGAAAATATTCCAAAATTGCATACAGAGGAGAGTCTTATTGTGACACACAGCTCTTGAAGGATTGACTGATTTGTGTGGAATGCTGTCCAAGGAATTTGAAGCATCATTTCCAGCACCACATCTCGAAAGCGTCAATTCGATGATGAAGCTGCGATGTACCATACAAAAGGCGAGTTGAAACGCTAGAATTAATTTTATTTAATTGTAAACTATCTTTGCCAGTCCCTACGGTATAGAGTTTGGACTCAAACTCGACCCGCTATCTTGGACTGGTTTTTTTTTTATTTATTTTTGTAATGGACGGAGGTGTCTTTGCCCTTCCGTGTGAGTTGTGACAACACAGACTATTTATATTCCATTCGCGTTAGATTTAGATAAAAGAGGTTCATTGAAGCAGACGATTTTCGAGATGAATATTTTTGTAATATACGATAACGATAACAAAAACAACAACTGTTAAATAAAGTATATCGAAAAAAACAGGTAAGGTAGTGTTTATAGCTATCGTAAGTAAATAACAATCAAACACAGCTATGTCTCCCGGTGTCAGCCGGCCCGTCTATCGCCCACCCTCAAGTTCTAATCTCCTATCCCTCCACGTTCCATTCCATGCTGTTCAGTGCTGTCACTTTCATATCATCATTATCTACACCCAACCCCATCAGTGATGTTTTTTTTTTTGTAAATATATTTTATTCTAAAATGATTCAATGTTCAGTAATAATTGCACTAAGACGTAAGTCTTATTTCAATGTACCGTATTAGGGGAAAGTAGTACGAGAGGATCCCCTTAAGCGAGAATCGCTGTAAAATGCAAATTGTTTAAATTAATCTTAAAATAAAAGTATTTACTACTAATATATGTATCTACCTAACTTCCCTCACACTCAAAACCCATATTAATTGAGATTTCATTAAAATATTTCAGTTTTTAAAAAACCTTCCAAAGTAATCATCTTGTACACCCATATGGGTAAGATGATCCCCCAGGTAGAGGTAAGATGATCCCTATGTTCATCTTATCCCATTGCAAATAAACATATATTTTTATGAAGAAAAAGTTTGTTAAAAACAAAAATACGCAATATTCAAACAAAAGTTTATATAGGTTTAGAGTTTTAAGTTAAGTAACATAATAAAATTAAATAAATCACCCTGTATTATATAGTAGTAGTAGCAAAAAATAAACATTTAAGTATGAATTAATAAAGAAAATAAATAAATTATCCTTCTTACAAATTTAAACGCTTTATGGCAAGTGTTGTGTTGCATATATCACAAATAAATTCATCAGCATCATCACTGTCTATACCAGCACATGCTTCATGTCCCCATTTAATTTTTCACAAGAACAAAATTTGATCCATCTTTCACCCTTGTTATCGTTTGAAACTTTTCTGTGCAGTACAGACACTCAGTGTCATCTTCTTCAGACTCAAATGTGTTATATGACATTTTCTTTCTTTTATGTAACTTCCCTTTACCTACTTCTTTGCCTTTCTGTGTTTTTTAGGGGCAGTCTTTTTCTTAATTTTCTGTTCTCTTTATTAGTCTTTTTATTCATTTTCTGTTTTCTTGCTATTTTCGTCCTCTAAATAATTCCTGTGCGGTGTGCTAGTTAAAACAGTCGTATGGGTGGTTTTCCTTTTTAACGAGCTTCTTTTGCCCACAATTTGTGGCAAAGGTGTTAATGTACAGAGATGCGATTTATTTGAAATACTTCTATTTAAAATGCAAATACAAAATGCAAAATAGCTATTTTGTATTTTGTATTTAAATGCTTTTAGTAAAAAGCATTTTGTATTTTATTTGAAATACCTTTCGAGATATATTTTGTATTTTTAATATTCATTTCAAAATGCAAAATACTTTGTGATAAAGTTTAGCCAATATTACCAGTCAAACAAAATGAAATTTATGAGCGAATGACGTCTGTATTGCCATTATTCCATATTTTTACTTCTTCTCCTTCTTCTTTACGATCAAGTATTGAATACTACTTCAACTCTTGATCAATGGCCCCTGTGGAATAGTTACCACAATTTTGCCAATAACATGTGTAACGAATTATAGAAATTTTTTGAAAATTTGATTTCACAATAATGGCGGATATCGCCAATGACAGTTGAAAAAAAACATTTTTTACTTCTTTGGTCAGGTTTTTTGGCGGGAAAGTCAAGCAGAGTGTCACACTCATTTTTCATTGGACTTTTAAATTTATTTATAGTGTTGTTTACCAAATAAAAGCGCGTGATTTATGTAGTAAAAAGTGCATTCAGTGAATAATTTATAAAGAACATTGAAATATTGCAGCATAGTGGCCACATCATGACTTTACCCCAAACCCCTCCTATAGTGGGATTTTTAATTCGAGTCAGAAAAATGACAAGGGCAAGTGTCACTGATATGAATAAGGGTGACCCGCTACAATAGTGATGTTCGGCAATCAATAGACTTAGACATTTCTTCTTCTTCAGCCTATAGATGTCCACTGCTGAACAAAGGCCTCCCCCAAGGCTTTCCACGATGACCGGTCTTGTGCTGCCCGCATCCATCGGCTTCCCGCGACCTTCACCAGGTCATCGGTCCACCTTATTGTTAGACATTTCATCATCAACCTTTTATCGTCCCACTGCTGGGCACAGGTCTCCTCTCATACAGAGAAGGATTGAGCATAATCACCACGCTTGCTCAATGCGGGTTGGCGATTTCAGACTTAAAGTCCAGGTTTCCTCAAGATGTTTTCCTTCACCTTCAGTCATTGGTGTCCAAGATATACTTAGAAAGTACATATAACTTTAGAAAAGTTACATTGGTACTTGCCTGACCTGGAATCGAACCCGCGCACTCATACTTGAGAGGCTGGTGTTTTAACCACTAGGCCACCACGACATTTTTACATTTAGTCTTGCATTATTTCATTAGGTATCAAAGCGGTTTTTTATTGTAAATATGTAATACATACCGTATTTAACAATATGATTTTAGAAATATGGGCCTTACCAGCATATTAAACTCACTACAACATTATCACAAGAGCTGGGGAAAAAATGTTTAAAGAGATTCAGAGCAATTAAGAAATAATACAAATCATTTTATACGTTTTTATTCGTTACTTTTTTATTGATTACCACTCGAATCAGAATCGGTTACATTTATAAATTATGAATCCGCACATTCATCCATGATGTGGTCAAGTTGACACATTTCATCTTCAACTTTTATGGCATGATTGGTGCACTTCTCCAATTTTCCGGTGTCAGGTTTTGTTTTTCCTGGCGACGTACTCATTTACTTGAGCCCAAACTAAGGAATCATCTTGACCCAAGTCCCACTTTTTCATTAAATGTTTGCTAACATAACCGACACGCACGCGGCTATGTTCATGTTCTCAAATACTAAAATTAAGCATATTAGAAAGCCGCAAACACAACAGAAATTACATTAAAAATTGTTTAAATAAAAGTAACATAAGCTCAAAGTCATGCCTAGGTTAGATCAGCTGTTCACAAATTTTATTTGTCCTCGTCAAACTGTCGCTCACACCGCCTTTACGATTTAACTGAAGGGGAGAGGTGTGCAGAGGTATGCATTACCATTGAAATCGACTAGATGACGTTAGTGGTTTCGGCACAATCGCAAAGGATCATCTTGCCCCAAGGGATCAACTCGTACTACTTTCCCCTACATAGAAAAGAATATAATACTCTTTATTATGTACAATATAGATTACAGAACATAAATATAAAGATTTTACAAAGGGTGGCATAATGGTCGGTCTTATCGCTAAGTTATTACGTTGTTTTTCATTTACAATGTCGTCAACCTTGTACGAATTCCAACATTTATATGAAACCAGATGAACGCTCACATGAACAAAGTTATTTTTTTAAACGAAACCTGAATACAGTGTGTTCAGAATAATCAACTGAATCGTTAAAAACTACTAATATACACCATGTTATATTTTTTCCCAAATACATTTAAAATAGTTGCAGTGTCGTTACTGAGTGCACAACACGGTTCTCGGCAGATCATAGAGGTCCTAAACACGTGCGTGCAGCGGGACGGGGCCCCCGTCCCTTTAGGCGGGGGTACAATACGTTTTAAATAAAATTAACAGGTTTTTGGTAAATTATGCTAAAGGAGTTTCAGAAATGTATGGAGCCTGGGCCCGCACTTAAAGTAAATATTAGTGTACATTATAGTTAACTGTTTTTTATGATAATGTCCAATATTTTGGCTTAGTTTTTATGTAGATTCAATTTAACTCGGCCAAGGAGTGCAACACAACTTCTGATAATCAGGGTGGTCAGCAATAAGCGAAATAAGATTTTGACAGTGACATTTGATTGACGTGTCATGTACCTATCTAAGGCTGTCGTATCTATATTTTCTACCATATGACTGCGAAAAATAACAAAATATGAATTCCGAAAATACGGCTCACAAAACAATCAACGATCACTAAAAGCTCCGAAACAGAATGTACTGAAATCAACACTCGCCACGAACACAACGGGAAAATAGTACTGTCAATGTCTTCAATCAAACGTCACAACCATGACTGTCATGGCTACCTTTAAAAAGGGTTATCTCACTAAGAAACGTTTCAAATAATTAATCATTACATACTTGTATTTTTATTCAAATGAATTTAGTAGTATTTTATTCAAATCTATTATTTTTTTTCCTTTTTAGGTTTCCGTAGCTAAATGGCAAAAAACGGAACCCTTATAGATTCGTCATGTCTGTCTGTCCATCTTTCCGTCTGTCCGTCCGTATGTCACAGCCATTTTTTTCCGAAACTATAAGAGCTATACTGTTGAAATTTCGTAAGTAGATGTATTCTGTGAACCGCATTAAGATTTTGATGCAAAAATAAAAAAAAATATAATAGATATTGGGGGCTCCCATACTTAGAATTGAAACTCCAAAGTGGAAAAAGTTGCCCCCCCTCCTAGTTTTTTAAATATCTCTTAAATCGTAAACCGCTTATTAACGTGTAATCTTTCATACAAATAACTTAAGTCCTTTAATTTCATAAATCAATGGTACGGAACCTTTTGTGCGTGAGTCCGACACGCACTTGGCCGGTTTTTTTCTATATACTGTACAAAGTGGTAGCCCAAAATATTGGTATATTTGATTTTGTTTAGGTCCATCAACATTACTTTATGTCTACTTTATTAAAATAAAAAGTCACAGGATTCATAATACAGTACCGAACTTGATATGTATTTCTAATTGTTAACAACTCTCAACGACTCCACGAGACAGGCTCGACCTAGTGTGGAGTCCACAACTTAAAATATAGAATTACGTTTCCCCCGAAACATTAATTTTAGAAATAGCTTGTACTTATTTATAAGGAAATGTAAAAACACTCTTTGGTTAATAAACTATTATTATTATTACGGCTGCATTTACGAATAAATTACATAATAATATTGACTTGACTGTTACGACATCGACAGTCTAAAGCTTGCAAGCCGATGTTATGGCCTACCACCGTTTTTACCCATTTAAAACTACAATGTTGTAATATAACCTCACTTTTAGTGTAATTCATATAACTTTGATCCTGGGTATCTAGATTTCACCAAAATTTCAGTAAGGCCTTTTACTATATCCTGTTATAAAAAAGGCTAATTTCATTTAGTTAACTCCTGATCTATGTAGTCATACCCTTCTTCTTTTATTCACAAATGATGTAGGTATTTCTGTCGCCATTATAACGGTAGTGTAAATAGTTAGTTATGTTGTGAAGGAAAAATGAATAAAAATCAAATCTCATACACTTTAATATACTTAAAAAGACACTCGTGTTATAAAAAGTAAGTACAAAAATAAAAATTAATTTTAATGTTATTTTACTGGTATCTTCTTCCTCTGCTACTGACTCTTATTTATTGAAATATCACAGTCGTCCAAGCCCACGTCATTATCTTCCGAAATATCGCTATCAGTGTCCGTATCTTCACTTCGATCTAAACTTACATCACTGTAAGCTACTTCCACGGAAACCTCACTGTCACTTCCTTTCTCTTCTTTCCATCTCTTTTCGTCTTCTTTAATCATTCGTTTAATCTTATAAAGTGGCGGATGGTCATGATGTACCTTTTCAAAGTAGGCCCTCATCGGCAACATCAACGGTACACTTGCGAAGATAGGCATTGCTATTGGCATGTGCATTGACATTTGTGGTGGCATGTGTGGTAATTGGTGGAACGGCGGTGGTAAGGTGAGCGGTTTAAATGGTGCTTTCGCTGTTGTTGACGATATATCGAGATACGAAGGACCAGGATTTAATGTAACTGACGTTCTCAATAATCTTCTCATTGGTGTCACAGGCTTATTCGATTCGGTTACAGCTTTTGCCAATACTGTACTCGTAGGCTTTATTATTTCGTTTTTACTTGCAACAAAATGAGTCACAGTTTTAAAATCCACCAAATTAATGTCGTCCTTATCAGGCATTCTAAAGTCTTGTTCTTTTTCATGCATATCTATGATCATGGCTCTTAAATCTGCAGGCATTGGCAGAGATTTCATGAAACCTTCAAAATCGAAGGACATCACTTTTGTTGTCATAGTAAGTAGAACCACTGCTCTGAATACTGTGTCCATGACTCTGAAATAATAATCCTAGATATCACTAATGAAGATCATTATATAGGTAATTGGTACCTACATACATATAAAACTGAAATCTACTGTAATTTTAACACCTCACTAAAAGCCATAGAGCTCTTCTAATCCAGAGAAGAATCAACTACTGACCAGTATGTAATAAACTAACTTACCATGAGCAGTCATAAGCTACGGCCGGGAAATTATACTGACTGGCAAATTGGCTAAAATATAGAAAGAAGTATAAACCATTACATAAATAGTAATTGTTCATTCATTAGGTGAAATAATGGAACTATTGTTAAAATTCGTTTGCGTAAGCTATGCATAACTGAAATTACATGGATTTTTCCGTAAGGTACTAAGCGTAATCTACATCAATAGCTGTAGACTCTGTACAGTGACCTCTAAAAGTTAATTGTCATTTTTTCACTTTAGCTTTGACACAGTACATATTCATATATTGACGACCTCCGTGGCGCAGTGGTCAACACGCCTGCCTGCGACGTGGAGGCCCCGGGTTCGATCCCCGGCCAGGTCATGATGGAAAACGATCTTTTCCTGATTGGCCTGGGTCTTGGATGTTTATCTATATGTGTATCTATTATAAATATCTTACTTTGGGGCTAACTCAATCTGTGTGATTTGTAAAAAAAAACGTTTATAACGCAATGAATATTGTTGAACTGTCAAAATGAAACCCATTGCTACTGATAGTGTGTAACGCAATTACCCTGATGGTCCTCATTTTTTTTTATCATTAAGTGTTCTTTTTTAACATCACTGCTGAGATGTAAAATGATATGTTGAGAAATGTATATGTTGTACATCTTTACTTCTATGGTCCTCTTTTGTCTGAAGCTAACGTGAACGGAGTATAAATGATAGAGAAATCAGATACGTAGTTGAGAAAAACACACAAATCGTCCTTCATTTATTACCCGACTGCCAGGAGGGTTATGTTTTTAGCTCCTATCTTGTATGAATTATTCTTTATTACCTAGTATCTCTAAAACCGCTGAACGGATTTTCACATTTGAGGTATCGTTAGATTTGACTTGATTGCCCAACGCTACTAGATAGGTGACATTTAAAAAAATCCAAAATGGCGGATGTATTACGCCATATTGTGAGATATGAAGAAATTAATTTTTACCAAGCATATCGAGTGGAATATCAAAATGAAGGATTTTAAACACTGATTCTAAATATGTATACAACCTAATATTAAATGGAACAAAAAAAAAGAATTGCATGTTTTTTTCTGCCAAGCATATCGAGTTGGGTATCAAAATTAAGAATTTTAATCACTGATTATAATAAAAATATTGATTCTAAATATATTTTATATAAAAAAGTCTTTAAATATAAAATTGCCGTTTAATAGGAAAAAAAAAATCTTATGTATTAATTGAATTAATTACCCATGCAATCAATGTATTTTTGCCAACATAGTGGCAGTTTATTGATTCTTAAAGAAATCAGCTGGACGAGAGGCAAGTGGCAGTCTCCGAATGGGGCAATGCCAAACTTGTATTTCAATACCGCCAAAACTCGGCGTGTCTTTTCACCCCCAAAAGGAGCCCGTTCACCTTGGCTCCTACTTTTCGAAATGTATCCTTGGAGCGTACATCGAAGGACTGCAACAGTTTGCCAGCGGCGGTGTTTCCGTCGGACTACAATTTGAGTGTCTTAATAATAAAAAAAAATAAAAAAAAAAGATTAAAGACGAAGAAGACCATGACAGAAAAGTTAGAAAAGCTCACAAAAGTATACAATGTTAGTGCTGTAGACATCTCATTTGAACCTAAAATATATGGTCATAGGTATAAGCTCTCGAGCCATGCTAAGACGGAACATCAGTGCTAACCATGGGCTGGTTAACGGTGCTATGGGTATTATCCGACGAATAGATTGGCCAGCACTACGCAGAAAGCAGTTGGAGCCAGGAAAACTACCACAAGCGGTATTTGTGGAGCTCGATGACACAAGTATAACAGGGAACCTACCTGGTATTGGAGTCTGGATCCAGCCTCGTGCTACAGAATTTGATGCTTTACGTGGTAAAGGCAAGATTGAGCGACGAATGTTTCCCTTAATTTTATGTTGGGCAGTGACTGTGCATAAACTACAGGTCACAACTTTAGACCCAGCAGTTGTAGATTTAAGTAGAAACTTATTTGCAAAGGGTCAAGCTTACGTTGCTTTGAGTAGAGTGAGGACTCTTTCCGGACTTGATATCAGTTTTCTTAACCCTAACAAATTGATAAATCAACCACATGACATAAACTCATTTAAGGAATTAATCCGGTTACGTAATATTTCTTAACAAAAAGACATAAATTTATTAATAATTAAATAAACAAAAAAAAAGGACTTCCGGTTTCGCCGTTAATCTGTACAAACGTCACCAAGTTCGATCCGCAAGGAAAACCATAAAAGTGTTTAAAAACTTACATAAACTATAAACTGTGGAAGTGAAACGAACATTGAGGACTAAATGTGCAAAAATAATAATATAAACATTGTGTGTGTTCAGTGCATAACAAATTAACTACAAGTTTTATTGTGTTTATTATAACCTACAACCAATATTTGACATTTATCCATCAAGGATACCAACAACAGAAAACGCACGAAAACGTTACGTTCCACGCAAGTCATACACCAAGTGTTGCCATTTTACAAAATAATATTCTACTAAAATAAATCAGTGTTACCGCCACCACAAATTATTTGTACCAAAGTAAGCCAGTGTTGCCAATACTGAAGCTTAAATTTACCCCAGATGGACGACCAAATGCAACTATTATTTTCAAGTCTAAAACTAGAGATGGAAAAACAAACGAAAATATTAAAAGATTCTATCAGAGCAGAAATAGACGAGAAATTGAAACCTTTAGTAGAAGAAAACTTGTATCTAAAAGGTGAAGTGAAGAAATTGAACGAGAAGTTAAAACATTTGGAATCGGGAAAAAGGGAGAATAATCTGATTTTCTATGGTTTTGAGGAGCCCACAAACCACAATACTAACACAATTGAAATGTTAATAAAAACTCTAAACGATTCTGGTATTGAAATGAACATGCGTGATATTAACAAAGCATTTCGAATTGGAAAGGCAAATGGCAAAGCACGCCCGATTTTAGTTAATATCTTAAACGTATGGAAAAGAAACGAAATTTTGAAAAACAAAAGAAGGTTACCTAAAAATATATTTGTTAATGAAGATTTCAGTAAAGAAGTTTTGGAGAAGCGAAGAGAACTCATACCTCAGCTAAAGGAAGAAAGAAAAAAGGGACGCATAGTATACATAAAATACGATAAACTGATTGTAAAAGACAAAGAAAGCGATGTACGGGACAAGCGGAAGAGAGAACAATCTAACTCTCCAAATAAAAGTAACGAAAATGGTAGACCAAAAATTAATAAGATAAATGCCTTCGAAAGAATGTACAGAAACAGATCTCATTCAACATCAGAATTAAATAAAGAATAGCCATTAACACACATCGGTAACCGGAAGATCAGAAAAAATATTGAAAAAACACTTAAGGAAAAAACAAAAATCACTACACCTCCCCCAAGCCGGCTGGTCCCCGTAGGGGATAGCGACCAATCCCTTCCAGCTGAAAAGCCAGAAAATAACAACAGCGACACTATAAAAACAAATAGAAAAACGAAGCTCTATATTGCCACTCTAAACTGCCTTACGCTAAGAACGCAAGAGAGACTAACTGAATTAGAATTAGCACTCTCAAATATTAAGTGGGATATACTAGGTTTGAGTGAAGTTAGAAGGTTAGGAGAGAGTATCGAAGATCATAAAGAATACATTTTATATTATAAGGGTGTAACAAAAGGAAGCTATGGAGTTGGTTTCATGGTTAAAAAATACCTAGAAAAACACATAGAAGAGTTTAAGGGCATGTCAGAAAGAATAGCTGTTCTAAATATGCATTTGCCAACATATAAACATAAATGGTCAATTATTCAAGTGTACGCTCCCACGGAACAGCATGATGAATCGACCAAAGACCTCTTCTACGACCAATTATCATCAGTCTTACAAGAGTCGCACAAGAACGTTATGGTAATAGGAGATTTCAATGGCAGAATAGGAACGCAGAGAACTGGAGAAGAAAATGTCATTGGCAAATTCGGTTTTGGCAGAAGAAGTAAAAATGGAGAGAGGATGATTAACATGGCTTTTGAAAACAATCTTGGATTTATAAATAGCTTCTTTAACATAAATATAAAGAAAAAATGGACTTGGCAATCTCCAGATGGATCATACAAAAATGAAATAGATTACATAGCAACTAACAACAGAAAAGTCTTTCAGAACGTAAACATTCTTAGCCAATTTAATTTTAACACCAATCATAGAATGGTCAGAG
This sequence comes from Sesamia nonagrioides, assembly GCA_017933935.1. Classification (NCBI taxonomy): domain Eukaryota; kingdom Metazoa; phylum Arthropoda; class Insecta; order Lepidoptera; family Noctuidae; genus Sesamia; species Sesamia nonagrioides. Next base: position 175,449 of record JADWQK010000028.1, read on the forward strand.
CAGCATTAAATAGTACGGAATTAAAAAGAAGCAGAAATAAATATAAGGTAATAACTAATACTACTATACAACAAATAGTGTTGAAAAACAAAATAGTTAACAAATATGACAAGGAAATAAACGAAATATTTGGATTATCACAAAATAAAGTGACGAAACCTAAAACAAGCTATACCGAAAATGAAACCAAAACTCTAATAGAAGAAAGAAAGCTACTTTTAAAATTGAAAAAAGACAAACATAACCTAAAAGCCATCTCAGAAATAAGTAAAAAAATCAGCAATAGTATCAAGAAAGACAGAACTATAAGAAGAATAGATACTATCAACTACCATATAAAAAAGACGGGAGGAGTCAAAAAAGCTTTGAAAGAACTCGTAGAGATAAAAAAATGGATACCAAACATTAGAAATAAAACTGGAAAGCAGGAGACAAAAAGAAGAAATATAATCCAAGTTGCAACTGATTTCTACAGGACACTCTATGCTGCAGAACCGAACACCGAGAAAGTAGCTATAAATCTTGAAGATGAAGAAGTAGAAGATATACCAGATTTTCTGCAAGCGGAAATAGAAAAAGCAATACAGAGTCAAAAAACCGATAAAGCACCAGGGCCAGACCTGATAACAAACGAAATGTTAAAAATTGCTATAACAATACCTGGAAATTTAAAAAAACTCACAGACATGTATAACACCATCCTAAGAACTGAGTTAATACCATCGCAATGGACCAAAAGTACAATCATACTATTACACAAGAAAGGAGATAGGGAGAACATTGAAAACTATAGACCTATAAGCTTGATGTCAAACATATACAAGGTGTTTTCTAAACTGATTTTAAACAGACTTACAGGGCTATTCGACCAGCAGCAACCAATTGAGCAAGCAGGATTTAGAGCTGGGTTTTCTACGGTTGATCACATGCATGTCTTAAAACAACTAATAGAAAAATGTGAAGAGTACGGTAAAACGTTATATATAGCATTCGTAGATTATAGCAAAGCATTTGACTCAATATATCACGACTCGCTTTGGAAGGCCTTAGTCGACCAAGGAATTCCTAAAAAATACATACGCATTCTAAAAAACATATATGAGAAAAGCACTGCACAAATAAAACTAGAAACAACTGGGGAAGAATTCCAAATAGCGAAAGGTGTAAGGCAAGGAGACCCGCTATCTCCAAAACTTTTCTCTGCAATCTTGGAAAGTGTATTTAAGGATCTGGAGTGGGAAAAGGCTGGCATAAACATAGACGGCACAAAACTCAACCACTTAAGATTCGCAGACGACCTAGTCCTCATTACTGACAACGCTACTACGCTCCAACATATGCTGCAACAGTTAGCAGAGGCAAGCAGAATAGTAGGTCTTACTATGAATGGATCTAAAACTAAAGTAATGACAAATAGAGAAGAAACAGCTATAAAAGTGAATGATTTAAACATCGAATTCGTGAGAACTTATACATACCTAGGACAACTAATTGCATTCAGAGACCAAACAAACATGGAAATCGAAAGAAGAGTAGCTAATGCATGGAACAGATATTGGTCACTTAGGGAGATATTCAAAAGTGATCACTTTCCCATGGCAGCGAAGAAAAAAGTGTTCAACTCATGTGTCTTGCCATGCCTGACATATGGATGCCAAACCTGGGCACTGAGCCAAAAACATCTTCTAAGATTGAGAACATGTCAGAGGGGTATGGAAAGAAGCATGATAGGCGTTACAAAAAGAGATCACATCAGATCAGAAGATATACGATCCATAACAAAGGTGGAAGACATAGTTAAGAAAGTAAGACAGTTAAAATGGAGATGGGCAGGACATATGACAAGAGATAGCAGAATAAAGTGGACCAAAATCGTAACGGAGTGGCAACCACGTGATGGTAAAAGGAAAAGAGGCAGGCAGGCAAAAAGATGGATGGACGATATAAAAAAAGTCGGAGAAGCTATCTGGTCAAGAAAAGCCAAAGACAGAGACGAGTGGAAAAAGCTGGAAGAGCCCTATGTGTCACAGGACACGCTGATCACTGAACAGGATAATCGATGTGTTAATTTGGAAATTAGGTTAAGTACTTAATGTTATTTCAGCAATAAAGGCTTAATAAATAAACAAAAAAAACACTTGCATGGATAACTACAATTAAAAATCAACTGAAAAGACTAAAACAAGATGAAAATTCAATGATAAGGAATTTAAAAAAATAACAATGAAAAATCCAGAAACATACATTGAAACAGTACCAAACCTATGTACAGACGACATCACATCAAGCTACTACAATCTGTCAAGTTTTCTTATTAGATTTTCAACATTATCCCTACAGCATTAAGGCTCTATGTTGATTGGATATATCTGACCGTTTGGGGTAGCTTGACCTGCTGTCGTCCGTACCTACGTAATTAATGTACACTTAGAATTTCAGCACAAAAGTCAGTCAGTTTCAATTTTTTGCAAAATTATAAACAGAAATACATTCGGAGGCATGCACAAAGCGCGTATCTTGTACATATGAATTAATGTAATATTCTTTATTATCTTGTATCTCCAGAACCGGCTAATGGATTTTCACATTTGAGACATCGTTAGATTTGTCTTAGACGGTGACATTAAAAAAAAAACAAAATGGCGGATGTTTGACGCCATAATTATGAGGTAATTTTTATTAACCAAACTTATCGAATTGGTTTTAAAATGAAGGATTTAAAATACTCATTAGAAAATATGTATATAACGTGCACTTTTAATATTAAATGGAACGATGAAAAAAGAAATTAAACAATTTTTTTAAGTTTTCCAACATTAGAAACATAATTTGTTAAAACTAAAAAGATAGAAATAAAAAATATTATTTAAAAACAAAAAACCCGCCTGCATAAAACTCTAACGAACTGAAAAGGTAGAAACAAGTTGAACAATCGCAGTTGGGGGACTTCTTAGCTAGATAAACAAGTATTCCATAGAACAGTCCCCCAACTGCGATTGTTCAACTTGTTTCTACCTTTTCAGTTCGTTAGAGTTTTATGCAGGCGGGTTTTTGTTTTAAATAATATTTTTTATTATATAGTATTTAACAAGAGCTTTTTGATGACTTTTTCTGCAATTCTCATAACCTTTCCCCTTAGGAATCAGATTTCCAAATGTCTCAGTGGACACTTACGCCTCAAATAGAACCACTAACGCTCTAAACATGTTTGGCCGTACTCAATTATTTTTATATTTGATAACATAATTCTGCAGCCAGGTTATTAGGTTATTTAATATCACTCTACAACTCATAGAAGCGCAACAAAAAGAAAACGCAATGTAAAGGGCCTTTTTTGGGTCTGGTGGATAACCCTCACGTGTTCCGCTCAAGGAGGTGGGGGTATTCCGGACTCTTACCGACTAAAAACCACCTTTGCGCTCATCATTTATCCTGGCTCCTAAAACACAGGCTTTTGTCCTAGTTTAGGAGGCATCAGTTCGCCTTTTAAAGTGACTCTCTGTACAGACCTTTTTGATCCTGTATACCTATGTGTGTTTTTAAAGTGTACTAATTATTATTATTTATCTATTCGAGGAACCGTGTACTAAAAATTCTATAGGTCAAAGTAAAGGTTAAGTAAAAGTAAAGGGCCTGGCTGGTTTAGTTTTCCAACCGACGACTTATACAATGTGTAACTGAACACGTTGTGAAAATACACTAGGGCGCAAAAAAACGGGTCACTTAAAAAACCGCGATATCTTCCAAAGTTATGTACATAGATTCCTAAATACATATAGGTATAAATAATATTTCAGAGGCACATAAGTGGCGCTCAATTCAAAAAAGGTTTCATTTGAACAAGCTATACCTTAAAAAAAGAACTTCTGAATTTTTAAAAATATCAAATTTCGAATTTTTCATAAAACAGTTGTGTTGCGATGTGTGGCTGGTACGATGCGCCAAATGCTGTTGTCTCGGGAGTTTGGTCGTGGAGAGTCTCCAGATCAATCTCCCTGTAGCGCAGCATCGTTTGGTCGTGTTGGTCTTGGGTTTAACATTGCATCACCTCGCTCAACTGCCGTCATCCTTCCTATTCCTAAGTTTTTTAAGTGAATAGGCTTAATTAACTAGTGCGCTTTACCATCAACGATTGCATCACTGCTTACCATCAGGCAGGATTGCAGTCAAGCACTAGTTTATAATTATTAAAAAAAAAAAAACTATATTTTAGCTTTTGTCTCAAATCGAGCTGTTTGGTCTGGTCACGGTATCTTTTGCACTAACATGTCATTATCTAGAATTATCACCATGGTACAAGAAGGAAGGAGTCAGTGGAGTACTTCTAGAATCAAGAGACAGCAGAACATCAGAATACCAGGGAATGGCAGTCCAAGGTGCAAAACTGTACGAGGAGACTGATTGATCGTGAACACTGTATTAAGAAATCTCGCGGCTGTTGAGGTCCGAAATTGCCTTTAAGTAGTTCAGCACAACAATGTGAGTTCTGACCCGTTCCTGCGGCGACTTCGTGAAGCTGGTATAAAGTCTTATAGGCCAGTAAATGGCCTTAAACTGCTCAGAGCACCTCAAGTTGCCAGTTACGATTTGCTTGAGAACACATCTGATGGACAGATGAAGATTGGTCCAGAGTTATGTTTTCCGATGAGTCTCGATTTTGTTTATTCTCACACGATGAGAGACGAAAGTATAAGGGTGACCAGGTGAACGTGATCGTCAAGCGAGTTTTGAAGAAAAGGTGCAATTCTGTGGAGGGTCAATATATGGGCTGGGATATCTTCACTGAGTTATGCGGAATTAGTAATTATAGAAATCGATTCTTTGACGGTTCCCAGATACGTAGAATAGATTTTAAATGAGCATGTTGGCCCTTTGCTATTGAATATGGGCGCACATTCCATTTTATACACGATAATGCGCGACCACATAGTGCCCATTTGGTCAACGCGTATATTCAAGACGGACTTGAATCCCAGCATTTATGGGACGAGCTCGGGAGATGCTTTTCAGCTGCAGCTACCTTACATAAGTTAAGGAGTGCGCTAGTGGAAGAGTGTTGAAACATAGACCGAAATCGTATTAGAAATTTGGTTGGCAGCATACATAGGGATATAGGGACAGAGAAATTAACTTTGTTTTATGCTATGTAGTGATATCATAAACATTCATCAATTCGTTACTGTTTCTGTTGGAGACTGAACGTGCATACCTACATATGTCAAAGTTCCATAGTAGAATGTTTAACATTTCAAAATCGTAATTAAACTGCATACAAGATTTAAGAAAAGTTTGAAATTATAATCATTATTTGTTATCAATTTCCAAATGCACTTACACAATAATACAGGTAATGCATGCTTCACCTGTTTTAACAATTGAAGTTAAATATAAAAACAATAAATTAAACCATTGAACACAGTTATTTCTTTTTAAGGTTTTAATCAGCACTTATACAAAATATAAATAATTAAGTTATAAAAATAATTAATATTGTAATCTAATTCGATATTTGAAATGACACAGACAGGTTGCTTATCTTCTTGTTTTCTGGTGTTTTGAACACCAGCTCCTTCCTCCCGTCCCCTAAAAGGTGCTGAGCTTTTCCATCCAGCACCACCTGTCTATGGTGATGACTGTTCCTCATGCCAGGCTTAGACTTGACTACTATTCTGTGCCTGCTACTGAAATCTTCTCCAGATGTTAAACGCACCTTATTACTGTATGTTTCTTCGGCTCTATTATAAGGTTCCCTAATATAATGCGGCTCTCGCTCGCCGAGAAGAGCACTTGCTTCGTTGTTAGTTAGACGTCTTCTCATCTTAATATCTCCATTTTTGGACATGTAACTTAACACTGGTTCAACAAGTCCACTATCGTCACGATTGTTCTTCATGAACTCACCAAAATTTCGTCTGTATATATCATAGTTTGGCTTCCTCTTTTTATTTCTACTTTTACTCTTTTTGCGTTTCTTTTTCCGCCGACTCTGACCGCTTTCGCATGAATCATGCGATCTTGATTCTCCAGAACAGGAGCTGCTGGTGGGCCGAGAGTCACAGTCAGAGTCCTGTGGGTGTGGTGGTCGTGGGTGTGGTGGAAACTTTGGCGGGAACGGGACGATAACGACTGGTGGCGGGGCAGGCATGGGGATAGGCATTGGGAATGCCGGCCCCGGTATTGGTTGGGGAGGATTGGGTGGCTGCGGGATCGGGTTTTGTTTACCGTTCTTACATCTGCATTCTTGATGACAAGGTGAACAGAAGGAGAAGAATGACGGAGTGCAGGGGTTACACGAGCAAGGCGGGCATGGTGGGCAGTTTTTATTTCTGTTTTCCTTACCATTCTGTTTACCTGGTATGCAATGTTGTGGTACAAAGCTTGGAAGTGCAATCTGTACAAAATGAGGCACTGGTATTGGGATACCTATAGGGATTGGATGTTCGTTTGCTTCGGTGGTTGTTGTGGTTGTAGTGGACTCTGTGTAGGGTACCGGTATTCCCACGGGCATCGGGACGGGCATGGGCATAGGCATCGGCATAGGCGGCGGAATCACCACCGGCCCGCCGTAACCGTACCCCATCGGCATCATCGGCATTTGCGGGCGCACGGCACCTAAGAGTATTATAATCACAACAGTCCATTTTTGTAACGCATCCTGTAACAAAGTAAACAAGTTATGTTAGGAAAATGGTGTTTTATACTCCAATGATAGGGCTAATTAAGATTTAAGTCTCATTAAGGTCCTTCAGTTTGGTTGGTAAAGATAAATTACAAAAATAAAACTTACTGAAATCATAACTGCGCTGAATTAAAATAGAAGTGATTCAATGGAGTGCATGGCAGCTAGCTACTTTTATACTTTTAGCAAATTCGTTTCATAATTCAGTGCATTGTGGTGCGGACGAAGGCAAGCGCACAGCTGATATTATTTCGTAACGATTTTATGGTTCGCCTTTATGGCGCTAAGTAATGAGAATACATAAAATATTGAGAAGAGAAGAGTAGTAAAATATTAATTCGCTTTTCGATTCTGATACAGCGTTTAGTATATATATTTGTTCAGGGTACAATGATATTAATTATCATTTCAGCAAAGTTTGTATTGTTTGTCTCGTGTTTGTTAGTTGTCTTGCTGAGATTATAGGGTTTCCTTAATATCTTACTGTAAAAACAGATGTAGGTAAATCCGATTTCTTCAATAGAAATTCGCCTTGACCCCTCAATACTCTACTCATGAATGAGAACTAGCCCAGGAGGGTCATTTAATACATTTGTGGAAACTTTATTCAGTGTTCTGTATATTTTAGATTTTCGATAGGGTTTCGGTATTCGGAAGGCTTTTACACTCGGTATTTTTCGCGTTGTCACGATTTTGGATTTTATGATTGTGATTATGATGATATGAGTGATGGTTACAGTGGAGTGTTTGATTAACTAATTTAATTAGCCTCCTAGCTTTTTAACTAAATGGCGGCAGTTCCAACCTATTATTGAATAGGCCGTTGCTGAATGATATTCCATAATAGATTGGAACTGTAACTATACTATAAGTCGAATTTATCGCTCTTACAAACTAAGCCAGAGCACTGCAGCCAAATGGGTTAGATTAGAAATTTGATCAACCACGTGCGAGCTGAGAGAGCCAAGCGAGGTGGGAAGAGGACAGAAGTTAAATAAAAGTTTAGCCCTTTCAAATTATTCAGCATCTTATGTAAATTGCGTATTTTTGATACTCATGTTTTTAACGAAATTTAAACTTGCTACGGAGTATCTTATTTAGTATCTAATGTTTATTTTTTGTCCTATTCATAATGAAATGGAAAGAAACTTAAACTTAGTTTACCTTGTGAACAAGGGACTCGATGCCAGTGACTCATTCAAACTTAAAAAAAAAAAATGGCCCACACTAGGATTTTCTCCTGTGTCGTGGGTGCGTTTACAAACATTCAAATCCACACACACAAACATCCAGACCCGGAACAACTACTTGTAGGTCATACAAATATTTATTCCGTGCGGGAATCGACGCGCACGCAGCAGTCATTGGCTTATCCACTGCAATTAAAATAAATAAAGCTTCTTTGCTTCTTTTAAATTACATAATTATTTATTTTGTGTTTTCATTTTTGTTTCATTTATTACTAGTATACGTTTGTGTTAGTTGTGACACGACCGTGTAGTCAGGAGGCCTGGAGACCTGTAACACAGGTTGTCCTAGTACAGGCTCCAGTTTCCACTACATCGTTATATCTTGTATACTTAATTTTGTGTTAAACTTATGTTTAATTATGTGGTGGAAAAAATAAACGTTTATTATTATTATTATTTAATTAAAAGTCACACCGAACCTAACTTTAAATTAATTTATTGCCATTTACATCCACTTGGGTCTTCGCTAAATATATAAAACATGCTTTTTATTAATCAGACACCAAAATTTTAACATGTCTGAGTAACTGGATACAACGAGAAGTCAAATCGCTGTTAGCAATAACCAAACAACAGGTAGTACAGGATCACGGAGTTTATAATACATACATATATGTATCTAAGCAAAATTTGAAGGTATTATTATAGGATAAACTAACTCTATTGTTATTCTTTTTACTAATAGGGGGTTTGAGCATGAATGTCAGTCGCAATAAGAGTAGGGGAAGACAAAACAAATGATGGATGGAATGTGTGAAGGATGATATGGTTAAGAGGGGGGGGGGGGTGACTAAGGAGATAACGTCTAATAGAGAGGGATGGAAGGAAAGCATCGTATTGCGTCAACGCGCGACGATAAGGACAGTGATGATAAATAAGAGACTTTTGTCTACAGTTCTTCTTCTTCAGCCTATAGAGGTCCACTGCTGGAAGGCTCCCAAGGCTTTCGGTGCATTAGGGGGGCTTGCCATAATCCCCCGCTTGGCAGGCGGGTTGTGGATCGCCCGCTTTGCCCGCTTCCCTGGTGAGAGTTCCCTTAGGCGCCTCTTACGACAACGGAAGGATATGGGAAGGTACTATTCTAAGCCTGGTACCACACGGGTCGATAGATACCCGGAGGGATAGTTATTATTATTAAAAGCAGCGCTTCTCCCCTATTCTCTTTGCAATAATCTCTGATTTTTTTAAATATATTTTTAACTAGTACTTGACCGTAATCCCGCCTGATTGTAAGCAAAAATGCAATCGTTGATTGTAATGCACGTTAGTTTATTAAGAAACACCGCCGCTTGCAAATTATTCCAGTCCCTCGATGTACGCGCTATAAAAGACGAGGCGAGACGCTTCGTCCGGATCGTAGTGGTGTCAATAGCGTAAGGCTAAATACTCGCCGTACAACGGGTCGTCCGATAATGGAACGGAGATGGGGGAATTAAGCAATGAAATTCTCGCGTACATTCTCCAAAATGCATTCTACAGAACACCGATAGATTTGCCACTCTTTGCCTGTGAAGAAGGTTAAGGACCACTCTTGTTAAAGGAGTCCAGCTCATTCCTACATCTTCGTATGAGTCTAACACGATGTGATTTGCCGTCAAGAGGAAGGTCCATCATCTTTGGCCCATTAGTAGCCTGACAAACCGGCAGATGTATCCAATCTAGCTCCCTTTTGGCGTGGCAGCTTTCCAAGTGACAACAATAGATATTTTGTAAAGGAATGGATAGTCTATGGAACAGAATATTCTGTTCCATAGACTATCCATTCCTTTACAAAATATCAAGCCCTCAGGCCCATAGTAACCTATAACTTTTTATACCCATTTAGGTGCAAAGTTCTTATCAATATAAATTAATCAAGTCGAAACACAAGGTAACTGCTGTAAATCTTTGTCTTCATCATCAGCTTCCTATTGACCTAAATGTAAGGTTCACCAATACAAATTAATCAAGCACAAATACAAGGTAGCTGATGTGAGCCATTGAGGAGATCCCTCGCCTGCCTCTCGGCTCCGTTATCACATCTACTCCAAGCCTTTATTAAACTGTAGTGCTTTAAAATATCTAATGAAAAAACTTGTAAATGCACTAAGCAACCCTACGATTTTAGAAATTTCCCATTCATTTCTCTGGTCTACCACTATCCAAAATTTACTTTTCAAATTCTACCATGTTTACGATATTGAAAACATCGTCGCAGGCACAACGCAACCACAGCGCTGCGTGGACGCAACGCTATCCCTAGTTTGGGGCTAGTATTCGAACACTAGCCACAACCTAAGCACGTCACAACTAATAGCAATAACACAACATCTGTAGCTACTAATGTTGTAATAGCTACAGATGTTGCGTTCAGTGTTGCTGTGCTGCAAGAAGCTGCAACGACACACGACCACTACTTGCTGTGTAGAGCGTGTGTTTAAGCCTTAGGGCTTAAGATATATACAAAACTAAGCTACCAAGTTGATTGTTTCGCAGTCATAATCTGAAATCTACATCTCTACAGGTGGTCCTTGCTCAACTAACCTATATAGATCTATTTATATTCGTAATGATTAGTTTTATGAAGTTTAAAATGAAAAAAAAACAAACTACGAAAATATACCATTGTATTTTTAAATGTATAGTTTATGCGTGTGTAGAAAACACATATAAAAATATAAATGAAATATCTATTGTAACACAAGACATTAACTTTCATTACTCTTCTTATTATCTAGCAAAGCATTAAATTTTAAATGTCGATGCTGCCTTTTCCCTTGTTTTGTTGTGACTTCTATTTCCGCGGGCTCCCTCATCTCCATAGCTTTCAAGCGTTTTTCTTCTTCATCTAACTTAAAAAATTCCTCAGCGCTTTTTGGATTAAATAGTTCGTCTTCTTGGTGTTTTTCTTCAGGTTTTTCTTGTTTTATTTGCTCTACAACCTCAGTCTTTTCAGTCTGTGATTTTAACCAGTCCTTTGCTTCATTTTTAGATATCTTCTTTTCAAATATTACATACCCATCCTTTGTAACGTATTGAAGAATTGGAGTTAGTAAATCTTTCCTCTTACTTTTTAATTCCGTCCTCCTTGTTCTGTGCTGTTTGTTAGAACGCCTGGCTATTTTCCTCCGTAATTTCCTGCGCCCTATCCAGAAGCCGTGTTCACTAGAGCTGCTCCTATCACTGGATTCTGATTCTGAATCCTCGCAAGAACTCGATTTGGTTTCGATGTCGTAATGTTTCTTCTTCTTCTTATGTGTTTTCTTTTTCTTATCGCGATGTTTAGGTGGTATTTCTGGTTGTGGCTTTTTAAAAGAGTGATCTTGAGAATAAAATGGCATAACTATGATCGGCAGTTTGTGTGGTGGTCCTCCTACAATTGGAACGGGCATAGGCAAGGGCATGGGTCCTGGCATTCCCGGCATTGGACCTTCCATGGAGCCACCTATTTGGCCAGGCATTGGCATACCGCCAGGCATTCCTGGAAACGGTGGAATGTGAATCGGGATTGGAGGTGGCTGCTTATCCGGAGATGGACTTTGGAAGTATGATTCAGGCAATGGAGGTAAAGTGGGATATTGTGGTAGATCTGGAAATGCCTCGCGATCTGCATTTCTTGGCATCCTGCAATGCATGGGAAGTTTTTGTGGAAAAAACTGAAGGTGAGTAGGACATAGTGGAAGGTCCGGTTCGTTTGATGCCAACGTAGTTGATAAACCAATGAGTAATAACCAACTATGTAACATAATTTTTGTCTGTAACAAACAAAAGATATTATTCTAATATTCTCAGAAAATAGTTTTTATTAAAGTGAATTTATATTAAAAAGGTACCTACTTTTGAACTCAAAATCACTTACTTTCTGCCCTCGGTTTTAACCGTCGGAATCGAATTCAGGAACTGCAATGGATCCCTAGCAGCTGAGTAGAGCCTTTTGTAAACCTTTCGTGAACAGGTGTTAGCTAAAAAAACAACAATAGAACCAAGAACCCATTGCATGAAGTACGTTGATTTGTGTATTACCGTCACAATAGTTCTTATGCATTGCCACTGATTTACAACTCTTTAACAGAAAACATGATTATTCAATTTCCAGTTTCGGTGTACTTTTTATTTTTTAAAAGAACTGGTTCTTCGATAATCAAAGTAGCCTGAAACAATGAATGAACTAGAGTTTATGATGATATTATGTAATGACAATGGAGAGCGCAGAACTGCTAAACGCTTACTAAACCTGCATAACTGTGTAATAGACCTGTAATCACAAAAGTTTTCGTTTTGACCGTAGCTACGATATGTAACAATTGTCCTTGATGTGGATTTGTAAAACTTTGTATAGTAGGTATTACTTACTTCAAATGTTGGTTAGGTACATATTTTGATTACATAATATTCGGGCACCTATTTATGAAACGTCGTTTGTAAGTGTATAGCAAAGCATTGTGCCGTAACACTGAGTCTGTACTATTTATTGCTTAAAGTTTAGATTTTCCTTGCAATCGACTACCAAATCTGAAGCTTGTTACTCCTTAGTAAAATGTAAAATATTTACAATTTAAAGTACCTGAAACACGAATAAAATCATTAATATCAAGGCGCAATGGTAATACCCTTATATTTAATATTAGTTAAATAAAATATTTCGAGTTCGATTTGATGTAATTAAAATCTTCCAGATGACTCTTCATACTGTGACCCAAACGTTGGCCCTACTTCTGATTGCCACCACCACGTCCCAGTTTGCTCCTCCACCATCCTTCCCTTACCCATTCCAGCAAGGGCAGCCACCTATGCACATGATGCATATGCCCAACGGCCCACCCATAATGCAGTTGTCCAACGGTGGCCCCATGATGCAACCACCTAGTAGTGGACCCATGATGCAGATTCCCAATGGTGGGCAGGTGATGCAGATGCCTAACAGTCCTCTAATGATGCCTCATATGCCCCGTCTACCTGGAATGCCTTCAGGACCGATGCCCATGCCAATGGCATTCCCCATAAACGGCGGCAGATTACCCATGGTTGTAATGCCCCATCACTCGAAGAAGGCTGACAAACCTCGGAGGAAAAACCGGAGACCTAAACGCAAGCGCATTAATATGGAGTCATCCTCGAGTGAAGGTTCGTGTTCGGAGAGTGCTGACTATCGCCGCTCCAGAAACAAAGTAAGGGCATCTTCGAAAAACAGCAAAAGGCGAGAGGTTCTCACTCCCGTGGTCTCGTATGTGACGAAGGATGGCTTCGTGGTGTACCAAAAGAAGATTAAGAAGGATAAAGCGCGAGACTGGCTCGCTATGACGAAGGGAGATGATGATCACGACAGCCGAGAGTTCAAGGACAAGATCAGGATCAGGGATCGTGACCATTAACACGCAGCTCCATTTTTGTATGTTTGTACATAATAATAAATTACTCATAATAAAGGTCTTTGTAAATTAAGTTTATACCAGTATGAAATAATTATTTAATAAAAAAAATAATGTCGTAAACAGTTTACTTTATTTTTTACTTACCCAGTGTATAAAGTCTAATTTGGTTTTTATAGCAATTTTTATGAATAAATGGCGGTGCTACACCTTTGCTTTCCGACTGTGTTAAGAGCGAACCCATTTGATACTAGGTACTATAAATACTAAATAACAATAAACCTGAAGAGTTTGTTTGTTTGGAAGCTTTTTCTCAGGAGCCAACAGTCGGATTTCAAAAAATATTTTTTGTATTTCATAGCCTAAATTCTTGAGGAAGTCTATAGGTTGCAGCCGCAAATATGGCTTGTGAAGTCTAAGTCGTAAGCATGGTAAATGAAGATGTATGGTATGCCTGGTTACAAACTATGTGCCAAATTTCATCTAAATCCGTTCAGTATTTTTCGCGTGAAAGAGTAACAAACATCCATCCAGTCATTCATACATAGGTACATACATCCTTACAAATTTTCACATTTATTTAATAGAAAGTAGGATAGGATGGGTAATAGGTATTTATTTCCTTGGTCTGCCATTTTAAAAACAAGAGAAAAATCCCCAATATCTAGGTACATTTTATAAATATACGTAGCAATTCAACCACAAACGTCGTCCTCATAATGTTTTCTTACCACGGTGAGCTGTTAATCTCATCATCATCATCAGCCTCTACTCGTCTACTGTTGGACATACACATAGCTGCTGGACATATACATAGGCCTCCTTCATGGCACGCCAACAAGCTCGATTCTGAGCAGTTCTCCGCCAGCCACTACCAGCCACCTTTTTGATGTCGTCGCTCCATTTCGCCCAAGGGCGTCCTACGCTACGTTTGCCGAGACGAGGTCTGTTAATCTAACAGGAAGTATTAAAAGAGTTTGTTTACAGTTGCCCTGAAAACAAAACATAGATATCCAACATAAACGAAAGTCTAATACAAAACATGGCACTGTTTTCAAAAACCTCACAATTCCGACGAACTGGCTAGGTTGGATGTTGTTAGTAAGCTTTGTCGAGAGAAACTGAACAACTGAACTATTCATGGCAGTGATGGTAATAGTGACAAGATAGGTAGGTGAGATTGTGTTTTATTGTATCTAACGCCTAGCTACGGTCTCTTCCAAAAGTATTTGATGAAAGAGGTAGATTGATCTGGAGACCCTCTACGATCAAACTCCCGACACAAAAACATTTGACGCAACGTTCCCGGCACACACCGCAACATAGTTGCTCAGACCCGTCCTTCGTACGGCTTCACCAGACATCATGCCGGAAGACGACGAATTGCTTGGCAGCAAGAATTTCTCCGGTGGGTGATAACTTCTGCCGGCAGCCGATGTTATGGCTTACCACCGACCAAGTGCTTTCATTCTAATTTTTAATCACCTTTTATAAATATATTTTTTATTGAAGTGAATTTTGTAACCTTAACTTTTGTCGATCTTCCTATTATTATATACAGTTTAACACACTGCACTGTACTTTGGACATTAGTCGCCCCCAGACAACAATAAAATGATGAATGGTGTTATTTTAACTAAACGATAATAATTGTAAGTTGAAAAACCGAAATTGTGAAAGCAGTGGTGAGAAGACCTTCTGAAGAATTGTGTTTGTGATTCTCCTTTTTTGCCTTTGATATGATAAGTTAAAAATTTAAATTGAACAAGGATGTTTTACATTTTAATCACAAACTGATAGACTAAAACATTCCTACGTATTATCTCTAGTGAATCCATACGTATGTTTTGTAATATTCTGGTCAATTATAATAATACTATGCTATTATTATTTCGTTCTAGCGTTAACGCCTCTTCTCATACAAACAAGATAATAATAAATGAACACTGATCACAATGCTCGCTTGCAAGGCGACTATGATTTTTTTTGTGCAAATTACTTCATTGAACGTTTATTTTTAGGACACAATAATGGAGCTAACAATGCGCACCAAGGTTACAGTAAGTAGGCAAATTAATTTATAAAAAATTAAGGATTAACATTTGATACCTACTTAGGTACTTCATGATAAAGATCGAAGATTGAAATACCTATTACTAGGTATAATAAATGTACATTAGGCCGCAAGTAATGGGTAACTATTTCAGTCTAATCTAGCCTCGTATTCACGAAAGCACTAGGAAGTGGTGGATGGTAGGTGTTTTGGGGGAAATTTGACGTTCGAAATGTGCTTATTAGCAGGCTTTTTGGATAAATGACTTTTGAGTTTAATTTTTGACTAAAATCGTCCAGACTAGACCAAGTTCAAAGTACCTGTAGCCTACTGTATCCACTATAATACAACTCTGCTACATTTTTACTTTACTTTTCTTACAGGCGTTGATGATAATCCTACCAATCGTGATGGCGTCTCTCAGTCTGTACAAGAACTGTGAAAGATGTGATATTCCTCACGATATCATTAAAACACAGCCGCGAACTTACTGGCCGTGGCTACCAGGCTACAAGAGCGACCAGTCTGGGTATATCTGGCCTATGTACTTTACACGATGAATATAATTACCTAGGAATTAATAAAAAAGGGTTTATTTATAATGTATCTCAACACCAGCACACTCCAGTAGGTGAATTAAATCATGAAAATTTATTAGATATACTTTTTTGTTAATTAATTAATTAATTCTTGTAGTCACAATTTTTCCTTATTTTTTTTTTATCGAATAACGGTTTAATTATTCTTGAATGTCTTGACCACCGATTTGATATTTGATTCTTTTTGCGTTAGATAGCCCATTAATCCCGGCTGTATAACATCACGCTGCGACCAATTAAAAACATATCGAAACCTACGCGACTTCATAATATGTAGTGATAGTGATGATAGTGACATGTAGTGATAGTGATTTGTCAGTCTATCTAAGCAAACAAGCGGCTGTATTGTTTCGCAACACGTGTTAAGACCGGCACGTGTTGGCTCATTGGCTGTGTTGCGTTGAACACATACTCAAAATTACGGAGGCAGATCGATGTTTTACCTATAAGTCGGCCAAATTCGATAAAGAATAGAGGCAAACAAACCGTTACTAGGCAACGAGTAGCTTACGCCTAAAAGACAGATGTTAATAACCTTTTCTAGATAGATGATTTTCATAAAAGTAATAATTCTACTTCCTTCTAATGTAAACAGTTTATTTGTTTAGATATTCATGATTTACATAGAATGCTTAACCGATTTCAATGAAATATGACACATGTAAACTAATTTACTAATAGGTTAAATTTTTTGATACATATATAGGGGAACATGGGGCTCAATGGATCACTTTTTTTTCGAAAGGCGTTTCCGGTTTAATTTCTGCTTTATTAACTGAAGTTTTTAATTCAATGTAAGAACCTATGTTCAAAGTTCATTTTTTTTTTATCAAATGTCTCTTTTACCGTTTGGTTTATTTTACAAGATTTATTTTTCCCAAACATAGAATTGATCCATTGTGGCCCAGGAATGGGTTACAGTGGATCTGAGTTTGAGTTACAGTGGATCTAATGGGGTACGATGAATCATGAGGGTTTAAAATCAAAAATACATATTGTAATAACGAAACTCTTTATTTATTAAAAATTTATTAAAATTATTAGTCATTGCTTGAATCAGTCTTAGTTAGAAAATCACAATGAAACCAAAATTTGAAACTTCTACTAGTTTTACAACATAAAATAGTTACACCTTCTTGAACACAAGTAAATCTCTTAAAAAAACTTGAATAACAAACATAAACAATTAAACAAATTAAAATAACAGAAATGCCCTTCTAAGCCTTACAAAAATCAAAAACAAAAAGAAAATATTAACTGTCTTGCGAGTTATCAATGTTTTGAACATACCTACTTAGTAAATTGGACACTTATCGACTTAACGTAAATCAACATTTGAAAAATCAACATCGAAATAATATAACCCTTGCGTTCTTTTCGTGCTTCCTGTAAAACTTGGTTTATGTAAAATCATTTTGATATCGTGCAACGGAATTGTGGCAAGATCAGGAACGACGGGAAGGTGAAATTTGTTAGGATTTTTAACAGATTTACAAAGAAAACTGACCTCTGTCTCTCCGTCTTTTTCCCCTATGACTCTTGCAATATAATAAATATGTTTGCTCTTTACTTCAAATAATACTAATACAAAATCTCCTTCTTTTGGTAAACTATTCAGTGGAATAAATTTATCCGTGTTGATCGTTAAAACTTCAGCTTCCTCTTCAAACATTAGTTCTTCTTCAGAATAAATGCTAATTCGGTCGTCGTCTTCACTGGAACTATCACTATTTAAGACCTTCCTTTTCACAGCGGCCTTAATCTGTGTCTTAGCCTTTTTCTGCTTTAATTCTTCGGTTCTTCTTTCAATTTCTGCCTTTTCTGGTGTATCCGTCGCAATCATGGTTTTACCTTTTCGTCTTGCTGTTCTGACACCCTTTCTAGGAGCAGCTATTGGTAAACCACGAAACTCTATTGGACTAATAAATTGCGTATTTAGACCTTTAGATGTCGAAGGTACTGGCGCTTCGTCGCAGTGTGAAGGAAAAGATGAGTTTACAGATAATATACTAGAATCGTTGTCAGGATGGGATAATTTTACTGGTGTGCAAGGTAGTCGAGTTAATTCTTGATTCAGATGGGCTTCAGGCGCGATAGAAGATATAGATTGTTCTGGCTGAGTGTCATTTAGAAATTGAATAGGAACGCAGCTTTCAAGAGGTGTATTGTTAGCTGTCGTATTTTGACGGTGAGTAAAGAGGTCATCTTCGATTGCTGTAATTGTCAGTAAAGGTGGCAATATAGATGGTGATGGACTTCTTGTTCTGTTCTTGTCATCGTTTTCGTCGTTGCAGAAATCGATTTCTTGTTCTATCTCGCCTGGATTTGGCTCGTATGGCCTATCAGTAACTTCGCTTGGTGCGAAATCAAGGTCAGTAAAAACATCCCTGTTAAGTGGGAAAATCCCCGTAGCTCGAAATGCATTACATATATTACTCGGTGTCATGGATTTCAAATGTGCTTCTCTAACGCACCTAGCTACATCATAGATAGAAAATGTTTTGCCTGGATTGCGCATCATCCAGCCATCAACCGCTTTGTTATATGCTATTTTGAAAGGCCCAAAAACGCCTACATCTAAAGGTTGCATCTTTCCCGTTGAATGTGGTGGTACCTTTGAAGAGTGGTGAACGGGATCTTGGTTAATTTTGAAACGACTCTTATGGTTTGACCCCCTACTATCATGTTTAAACCGTTGCGCATTTGTTCTTCTGTATGAAGACCAATGTCAGTCTTCCTTTGTCTATCTCGCGGCATGTTTACCTGTAAACAAATAAGAATACTTTATAACACCTACCTTTTCGGGGAACAGTGGATCATGATCCAACGAACCCCATTACCACATGATTCACTGTAACCCATTTACTAATAACAGAAATAATAATTTTAGAAAAATATATATCGCTTATATCGCACCACTTTATACAATTTTATACAATTAGAGACACATACTAAAGAAAAATATGCAAAGAGTTTAAAATATTTAAATAACTTTAAGCCAAAGTAATTTCAAACATTACGTAAAATATTTTTTTCGTATTTACCTACCGACTGACGCGCCGTCGCGCGTCCTCCCGTTGTGATGCAGTGACGACGACTGGTCGGGTGGCGCGGGGTAGGGGATAGGGTTAGTGATGCCGACGCGTGTATACGTGAGTATAATAGATACAGAGTTTTAACAAATGATTCACTGTTCCCCGTGATCCACTGTTGCACATGTTCCCCTACTTAGTCCATACTTGAAACTTGAAAGTATTACAAATTTACAATGCATGTGTTATTATGCAGTTGACTTGAAAGTAATTAAAATACACAAAATCGTATTGACAAATGCCTCAACTTTATTCATTGTTTGAATTCCACCAAAATGTGTTTAATACCTAGACTTCATCCATCTTTCATTTTTTATAGGGCTATCACGAAATATTAATGTCGACTTTTTAATGGTTTTTTGAAATACCAAGTTAATATACACGTTCTTTTAGTGATTCTATTGAAATATGCTGCAATAGGAATTACTAATAAATAGTTAGCATGTAAAAGTCGATAATCATGTAATTAACAGGAGATTTGTAAAACGTGAGTTGTGATAACCCTGAAATGGTTTGTTAATCTCTATTCTTTATGAAGCTGGGCGAGAATATAGTTTAGTTGCCTGTCGTTACTAGGGTAACCCCTTTACACTGTAAAGTGAAGTGAGAGCTTTATGTATGTTATCTGATTGTTCAGTTAATTGGATATTTGGTACTTAATTCAATACAATCTACAATCAACAATCACTTAAACAATCTTCCTTTTTACATGCTTTGTATTAGCTTCACTTGTATGTTTGCTTGCTTGCTTGTTTGTTTGTTTGTCCGTCTCTAACTCTTTGGACTACGAGTGAGCGGCTCATTACTGTAAAATGTCCCACCGTTTTCAATACGTTCGTTGGTTCGTTTTTTTTTTAAAAAGAATATCGAACTAACAAGTTGAAAATAAAAATACTTTAAAATACTAAAAAACATGCTTTTAAAAAATAAAACTTAAAGATTTTAAAAAAGCGTGAGGCGCTTGTACCTATACAATAATTATGGCACAAAGCGCCTAACCCAATTTTTAAAATTATTTTTAACTTTTAGTTTAATATTTTTTAAAACCATGTTTTTTTAGTTTTTAAAACTATTTTTATTTGCAGGTGAAGTCTGCATCCATAACCAGGCACACTAATATACCTAAGTATATTTAAAAGACAGGTTTTACTCCATTGATCTTAGTTTGATATTACTTAAATCGTTTTGCTCATCTTTCATCAGCAATGTCATAGAATTTATCTGTTTTGTAATGACTCGACTTAGCCGTTTAGTCAACCGCCTGGCATTTGGCTCGCTCCAACCAACCCTATTTGAACGGAGTTACTGTGACAATTTGGCTCGCACTTGTTTGGTAACTGCTCCAACCGAAACTGTAACATATTGAGTATTATTATTTTTTTAATAATTACAAACTAGTGCTTGACTGCAATCCCGCCTGATGGTAAGCAGTGATGCAATCGTAGATGGTAAAGCGCACTAGTTTATTAAGCAAAGTCACTTGAAAAACTTAGGAATAGGAAGGATGACGGCAGTTGAGCGAGGTGATGTAATATTATATTAAACCAACACGACCAAACGATGCTGCGCTAGAGGGAGATTGATCTGGAGACTCTCCACGACCCAACGCCCGTCACAACAACATTTGGCGCATCGTACCCGCCACACAACGCAACACAACTGCTCAGACCCGTCCTCCGTACGGCTTCACCTGACATCATGCCGGAACACGTCGAATCGCTTGGCGGCAAGACTTTGTCTGGTGGGTACTAAACATCTAATTAAATCGTTAAGTTGACTGCGACATACATAACTATACGATCTAAGTATGTAGATTAAACATACCTTGCTTAGGTATACAACGCGTCTTACAATATAACTGACGACGCCTACTACTTTTATATTGGCACGGCGTGGTATTACAAATAATGTACATTTATGTTTCTTAGGCGAAATCTCAATAGCATTGAGGCTTTTTAACAGCGCCATATGCTTTCAGGGTCTATATGGCGAGGGTTGCACTTCCATTATGCGCAGGGTACCACCAAACACCAACAGCATCCTAAAATCTATAGCTGATCAGTGGGACAGCTCCATACCGGAGTATTGATGACACCTTCATGCCACTGTGCCATGTCAAGGAATAGTTTGCGTTGGGTTTCCAGTAGATGGAAGTACTAACACTAGTTTCCAAGTCGTGTGTATACTAACCAAATGTACTGCACGCATGGGTCCGAAATAAAAGATTTTGGTTCGTACCGGGCTAAATGGAGGGTGATGGGCTTCCTGAGCCAGCTCTTTTCATAAAAAAAGAAGACAATTGTAACGTATTTTTACCCGACTACGGCAAAGCAAAAGGAGGGTTATGATTTTGACAGGCTATGTATGTATGTATGTATGTATGTATGTCTGTATGTATGTATGTTCATTCATCTGTTCCCTTGTAACTTCTAAACTACTTAACAGAATTCGACAAATGACATATCATTAGAAGCGTCTTAATTGTCCGCTGGTTATAGGCTATATCGGGTTTCACAAAATCTACTGTGGCGCCCTCTAGCGGACAAAACATACAGAGTAAAAAAATAAAGTTAAGATAAATATGCCGTGTTTGGTATCATTTGAAAGCGCTTTACTTGTACATTTTGAATATATATATATTGATAGCATTTGCTTGTGACTTTACCTGTATTCATGGGCTGGTTGCATGTAATTCACATCTTTTCGTTCATAGCTTCTTTACTACTTATCAGAATAAGACCACTGTAGTACCATTAGAAGGGCCTTCATATTCTGTTAGTTATGAGCTATAAAGCTTGGCACCAAATTTAGTATTGCGCCCTCTAGCGGACAAAAAGTTCTATGCTAATATAAAATTAAAATAAATATACCGTGTTTGGTATCACGTGAAAGAGCTTCACGAGTACTTTATGCATGTACATAATTACAAGAATGCTTTAATGATGTTAAATATGAGCAATCAGAATAAAGCGCGGATCACGGGAACTGTGAATTGCTTTATGCAATGCAGAGCAGTGTGAACATTAATAGAGAATATGTAATGTACTAATGAAAACGACATAAGCTGGGAGTAACTCCACGCGGTGAAGGCGGAAATAGTTTGATAACTGGCTAAAACTCCCATAAAAATGTCCTTTGCACTATATTCCTTCGGGCTTATGTTGTTATATGTATGTGCGTGTAGATGTAATATGTCAAGTTTTTAGTTCATCAGTTTAACTTTTGTTAATATTATGCGCCACAAATACACTTTAACACCAAAATAGTACAAATAATAAAAAGTAAAACAACTAAAACCCAACTACGACAAAAAACGACGCTGAAAAAGTATAAAACAAGATTTTCAGAATACTGAACAAAGTTACTAATGTAGTTGCAAGTAATGGACACAGTAGTAATGTCATGGTATGCAATATTCACTATGTAGAGATAAATTTTCATGTTTGGAATAGTCACACGTTGTCAAGGTGCTACGGTAGGTAGGTATATGTAACGTGACTACGCCTTTCCAAACGTGAAAATTTATCTCTACATAGTGAATATTGCATACTTCGAATAGTATTGTATGACATTACTACTGTGTCCATTTACTTGCAACTATTAGCAACTTTGTTCAGTTCAGTATTCTGAAAATCTTGTTTTATACTTTTCAGCGTCGTTTTTTGTCGTAGTTGGGTTTTAGTTTTACTTTTACTATAACGTTTTAACGCAGGTAACAGTTCAACTAGGTAGGCCCAACTTCGAGAAAGAGGTGTTTTGTCGAATCCAGCTCGGCTGGGCAGCGTTTGGGAAACTACGCTACATTTTATCGTCGTCCAAGATACCACCAGTGCCAGTGATGACTTACGGATCTGAAACGTGATCGCTCACAATGAGCCTCATACGAAGGCTCAGAGTCACACAAAGGGAGATGGAAAGAGCTATGCTCGGAATTTCTCGGCGCGATCGAATCAGAAATGAGGAGATCCGCAGAAGAACCAAAGTCACTGACATAGCTCTTCGAGTACCTAAAATGAAGTTTCAGTGGGCGAGGCACATTGGTCGTAGAAGCGATGGCCGATGGGGCAGTAAGGTTCTGGAGTAGCGGCCACGTACCGGAAGACGCAGCGTAGGGAGGCCCCCGACAAGGTCGACCGTTGAACTGGGTGAAGGTCACGGGTAGCCGATGGATGCGGGCAGCACAAGACCGGTCATCGTGGAAAGCCTTGGGGCCTCCCACAAGACTTTCCACGATGACCGGTCTTGTCCTTTGTCCAGCACTGAACCTCTCTATAGAGTTCAGTGCTGGACAAAGGACAAGACCGGTCATCGTGACCTAATAAGCATATGGTGAAGCATATGGTGAAGCATATGGCGGTACCTTCTTCTTCAGCCTATGCTGAAGAAGAAGGTACCTAGATAGATAGAAACATTAAATAATTCTATTACATGGGACTTTTGATGATGAATTATAGATATATTGTTACGGGCTAGGGGTACTAAAATGCCGGTTAAGGGTTACGAAGTTTATTGGCAACGAAGATACAGTCGATTGTAGGCAATGACAAGTAGAATGTCGCTGGCGTTGCACCGAAGTCTTCCCTTATGTCCACGAAGTCCGTGTTGTAAACACACAATAACACTACAGATGTTACTTCACGTAGTACTCGAAGTTCTCGTTATAATTATCGCAGTAGGTCTTCTTTAAGATCGCTTCTTAACTGTCGCTTGTTCTCGTATCGCTAGTCGAATTCAGACTGACTCTGCGTTCGTGGTCTTCTCTGCGAGCCCGAGTTGGGGGCGCGAGGAGACGGTTTGGGGGCTCCTTTATGGCCCCATGACCGTGGGGTCGGTCTCTCGGTCTCCAAAAATGGGGACCCGTCTTTGGATTGCACCCTAGGGGTGCTGTTCTTTGTCTTCGCACACCTAAGTCGACGCCGCGAGGGTGTGCCTTCCCTCCGGCGGTGGACGGTGTGCTTTTGTTGTGTGTGACTGTAGGAGCGCCCGAAGTGTTTCACGACGCCCGTGCGACCAGACCCCTACCAGGTTGGATCACGGGTTGCCCCCGTGAAGGCCCAGCAAGAGTCGATCAGCAACAGGGCGTCGGCTTTGGTTGGCGCTCCGCTACAGTGGGTGATTACCCCGACCCCCTAACAGCACAACCAGATATGTACAGTAGGCTGCGAGGGTGCGGGGGGTAGTGTGTGTGACGAGCGGTTTGTGGGTGTGTGTTCACCGCTCGTATAGTGTTCTGAGTGTGTATCTGCATGTGGAGTAGTGCATGTGTGTTCATCGTGCGCATAGCGCCTATATAAATATAGTCCGCAATGCGCACGGCGATGTCGTGTTGCGAATGTGTAGTGTATATTTTTGTCTGAGTAGGTCACGTGTATTTGTGTTTGTGACCTACCCGGGCGTCAAGTCCGGTAGCGCGACGTCTGCTATGAGGTCACGCGGGAATCTCTTCTTATCGGGAGGCCTCGCGTGCCAGGGCGCAATGTCTTTAATGTGGTGGAGCTCGGAGGTGCTGGCACGCGAGAACATCCCCTTCGCCAGGCGAACGATGAAGTCATCGATGCTCTCGACTCGCAGGTCCCTGCTAATAACCGAGTTCCTCACGTACCGGGGAGCTTGGACGATCTGACGCAGCGTGATGTTCTGCTGCGTCCGGAGCTTCTTCTTGTGGGTCTCGGCCGTGAGGGCGAGCCAAGCCGGGGCAGCGTATGTAAGCTGCGGCCGCACGTAAGTCTTGTAGATCCCCAGCTTGACTCGCATGGAGAGGCGTGACGAGAGCACCGGGCGCAAAAGGTTCCTGCTTACCTTTACCCGCGCGACGGTGTCGCAGACGTGCGGGCCCATGGTGAGCCGGCTGTCGAGTGTGACCCCCAGGTATTTGGCGGTCCTGGTCCACTCGACCTCGGTCCCCATGAGCTGAAGGTTCGGTGGATGAAGTCCGCCTCGTGCCGTTACAATTATAGCCTGCGTCTTACCTGCGTTCACCGACAGTCTCCACTTGCTGAGCCAGAACGCGCTGCATCTTGATGGCCGCGTGGTCGGCTGACAGCGACGTGGTGATGTACGCGGCGTCATCTGCGTACAGTGCGAGGGTTACAGAGTGCGTGGCGGGGATGTCGTCGGTGTATACCGAGTACAACGCAGGCGAGACGCAGCTTCCCTGCGGCACGCCCGCTCCAATGGGGCGCGCGCTTGATGAGACGTTCTCCACCGAAACCTTGAAAGTCCTGTCCTGCAGGAAGGAGGAGACCACCTGTATCAAGCGACGAGGCGCGGTGGTCCTGGTCAGCTTGTAAATAAGGCCGGCGTGCCAGACCCGGTCGAATGCCTTTTCCATGTCGAGGAATACTGCAGCGGCGTACTCCCTTTTGTTCCTTGCCGCGGAGAATGTTTGCAGTACCCTCGACAACTGGAGCGTCGTACTGTGTTCCGCCCGGAAGCCAAATTGCTCCGGGTGGGGCGTGGTGTGCGGCAGCAGGTGTTGCAGCAGGAGTGCCTCGAACACCTTGGAGGTTGTGGAGAGGAGCGTGATCGGCCGGTAGCTTTCCGGCTTTGACACGTTCTTCCCGGGCTTGGGCAACATGATTACCTTCCCCTGCTTCCAGCAGTTGGGGAAGGTCCCGGTGCGGAGTATGCCGTTGTATAGGCGCGCTATTGCCGCCACCGATTTCGGTGGCAGGTATCGGAGGGCGGTGTTAGTGATGCCGTCCGCACCGGGTGCCTTTCTGGGCTTGGTGCGCCTTATTGCCCCCAGTACTTGGCCCGGGGAGAAAAATATGGGGTCTTCATCTGGAGCTACCGGCGTCTTGAAGTACTCTCCAAGGTGTTGCTCCACTGCTGCGACATGGTCCAGGGCGTCTGTCTGGTTCGGCGTGAACTGACGCTCCAGGTGTTCGGCGAATATTTCGGCCCGGTTGGCCGCCGTGTAGCGTAGCGCCCCGTCGCTGTTGCGTAGCGGGCGCACCGGGGCTGGGGTATTCTTTAGGCGTCGGCACAGCCGGTGTACCGACGCCCAGTCGCCGTCTGCCGGGTCTATGATGTACTCCCAGTTCTCCGATGCGTGCGCGTATAGCTCGGCCTTAACCTTGTCCGTGACACGGTTGAGCTGGTTCTTAATGGTGGGGCATCTTGTTTGTTGCCACCGCCTGCGCAGACTCCTCTTGTCGGCGATCATGTTTGCGATGTGTGCGGGGAGCTTCTAGTAGCGCCCCTGTGACGCGGTGGATGTGCATGTCGCCGCTTCCAAGGCGCTCTTGATGCTGGCGGTGAGCCCCTCAGCCAACTCGTTCACGTCCAAGGCGTCGGTGACGGGCCGAGTGGGCGTGGTGGCCTCCATTACCTTCCTGAATTTGTCCCAATCCGTATGTCGACGTGGCGCCGGATGGGCAACTCTGGTGGTGTGGTCAGTCAGGCGGACGAGCACTGGCTGGTGGTCGGACTTCAGCTCGTCGTCCAGCACCTCCTGCGCGATCTGGCAGGCGAGGCCCTGGTGTACGACGATGTCCAGCACATCGGGTGTGTGTGTGCTACGTTGTCTGGATAGTGGGTCGGCGTCTCCGGTCCGGACACGTCGTCGAGGTCAGAATCCTGACCGATCGTTTCGCACCCTTCTTGGGTGCCCGGTGCTTCTCGAAAAAGGGGGCAAGCCCTTTCCATGTGCTCTCACTCTTAATCTCTGTATGTGGTCACGGTGTAGCTCTGCCCAAGCTATGCACTCCTTCAATTTGTGCTGCGTCGTATCCACCAGGCAAGCCCCCCAGTGATGACACACGGGTGTGCGTATCCGGACTATACAACACAGGTACTTCCCAAAGCTGTCCTGACCAGAGATTACCTGCGTCAGCCGGAAGCTGAGAATGTTGCCAAATATCTACATGTTCTATTCTATTCTATTCTTTATTATGGCAACTAAAATCGATGGATGTCGACTATTCCGCCAATGTCAAGTGGTTTGAAAAGCAAGAGTGTATGAGAAAAAAAAAAAGGAATAATTAAAATTAAAACTTTCTATGCCACAGTTGACCTTTGTAGATCTTGAGGGGTTAGTATTGGACTGAAACAAACAAAAAATAAAACTACATATTATATTATAATTGTTAGAACATCAATAGAAACATATACCACAATGAAATTTAAAATATTTGAAAAGTTGCTTATAATTTTATATTATTGTGGCGGATGAATATCATCAACGCCACAAGTAATTCTGTAGAGGGATATGTTAAAAGGGAAGGGAAATTAATTGGAAGAGGAATTTTAAAATTGGGGAGACGACTATACAAATCTAGAGGTGGGATGTTGTTATAGCATTCAAAAAATATGTGTTCCAGAGTACCCTCCTCCAACCCGCATTCGCAGAGAGAGGAGTCACGGACATGAATCTTGTGCAAAAAAACGGGAGTGCAACAAAAACCAAGGCGGATTCTACAAAGAACAGAAGTTATGGTTTTCGATACTTTTTTGTGGCTGAAAAACCACGGCTTTGGCTTGATGGTCGGTTGAACAGCATAATAAAAACTGCCTTTTTTCCTGCTGGACATATTCCACTGTTCTTGCCAGGAACTCAGTAGGTTCAGTCTTGGAAGGGATAGTAGATCGTAACCCTGGTAGGAAAGGTGCGTGGGATCTGACAATAAAGATGAACAAGCATCTTTTGCCAAGGCATCAGCGCACTCGTTACCCTTAATGCCACAATGGCTAGGTATCCAAACTAACTGAACATCCCTTTGACAATTAGCACAGTTAAGGAGAGAATTTTTAGTTTTTAGAATAAGGGAACTATGCAATTTACTTTTAAATGGGCTTTGGACTAAGGCTTGCAAACAGCTAAGGGAGTCTGTAAAAATGACGGCCTTTTCAATATTAGTGTGTGACTCTATAAAAAGGCAAGCTTCCAATATAGCCACACACTCACCAGTAAATACGGAAGATTCCTTAGGGCCTTTAAATTGCAGTATAATCTTGGAGCTTTGGTAATAGACCGCAGCGCCAGTATGGCTAAATTCGGTTTGTTTCGAAGCGTCCGTGAAGAACAATTGGAAACCATTCCATCGCTCGCCCACCACCGCATTGAAAGCCGAATCCGCTGACGGGGATTTTTTGGATATGCCAATATCAAAAATAATTTTTGGGGTATACGATAATACTTGATAAGGGAAATTAAAAAGGGGTAATCTAGGAAACTGAACGATCGGGTATACTAAATTTAGAGTAAGTCGAAAGGATACTATGGATAAAGGTATTTCTTTGTTTTTCCAGTAATTTGAGCTTCTGCATAAGGCATCTAACTCATTTAGCCTTGTTATAAGAGGATGAGAGGATCTACATATTACTCTTGACATAAAACGGGAAGACAAATATTGGCGCCTAAGAGCCAGAGGAGGTTCAGCACACTCGACCTGCAATGCGTTGATGGGAGAGCATTTCATACAACCTGAGATGAGCCGAAGGCATCCGGCCTGAACTCTATCCAGCCCAGCCAAAGCACCTTTGTTACAAGGAATCAAGAGAAAGGTTCCGTAGTCTAAAACACTACGGACTAATGCGTTATAAGTTAATTTCGTGGTGTACGGGTGAGCACCCCACCACACACCCGCAAGAACTTTTAAAATTGAAAATATCCTTTCACACTTTTTAATCAAATTATTTATATGATGTTTTCCAGATAATTTTGAGTCTAAAATAACGCCTAAAAATTTAACTTTTTCCACGACGGGGATATTATGGCCTAATATGTTGACTGTGATATGCGGAATGGTTCTTTTGCGAGAGAAAATTACGGTCGAACTTTTAGGGGCAGATAGTGATAGCCCATTGTTTAAAAGCCACTGGTTTAAAGAATCCAGAGAGAAGCACAAAGATGACGCCGCGTCAACTATGGACGGATCTGTCACATACAATACAATGTCATCGGCATATTGTAGAATCTGACAATTGTTATTTAGGCAGGACCCAATATCAGCCGTATACAAATTGTAGAGTATGGGACTGAGGACAGAACCTTGTGGGAGGCCTCTCCATGTCTGCCTTGCATCGAACTCCTCTCCCTGGACTCTCAAAACCAATGAGCGGGACGTCAGAAGTTCGCATATGCATTGTATCATCTTAGCCGGAAGACTCAGCTGTTGCAGTTTATGCCTGAGTACGGGAAGAAGTACACTGTCATACGCTGAAGAAATATCAAGAAAGGAGGCAACAACGGATTCATTTCTTGAGTACGCTATGCGGATATCCGCAATTAAAATACTAACACTGTCCATTGTGCCTACTCCTTTTCTAAAGCCAAATTGATGATTCGGCAATAGATCTCTTAATTCGACTATCCACTCAAGGCGGTTTTTAATTAGGTGTTCAAGTAATTTGGCTAGGACTGAAGATAGAGCAATTGGCCTAAGGCCATTCGGATCATCTGCATGTTTGCCAGGTTTCAATAAGGGAATGATAATTTGAGACTTCCACTGATCCGGAATCCAACTATGACTATAGCAAAAATTTAAAATGTTTAAAAAGTAAGTTTTAGCCTTTTCACCTGAATGTGTAATGAATGAGTATGGTACCCCATCAATACCAGGCGCTGAGTCCCGGACATGTTTGAGCACCACACTCAGTTCCTCCAAGGTAAATGGCATGTCGAAAGGATCCTGAATTGAATTATGTAAGGAAGCATTTTGGAATTCGGATAGGAGAGGAACATAGGATGGTGCAATTCTGTCAAAAAAAAGTTCAGCTGTTTCCCTAGCAATTGGTGAATATATTGATGGGGAACATCCACGTCTAAACCTGTTTATGTTTTTCCAGACAACTGAAGCTGGAGTAGAGGGTGATAAGGAAGAGCAAAACCTAACCCAACCCATGCGTTTCTTCTTCCGTAGAAGACGTTTAATTTTGGCATTAATGTGGCAATATGCCAACAGATTTTCTGTGCTCATATTTGTATTGTAACGCAGCTCAGCTTCCTTCCTATCCCTGATTGCCGAAGTACATTCTGGGTCCCACCACGGAGGTGAAGGGATTTTATTTCGTGCACTGTTTTTTAAAGGAATGCAGGAGTCTGCACTGGATGTAATCGCTGTTACAAAACCCTCATAACAGCTCTTGACATGGTGGTGACCAAAAGGATCTAATAAATTTGAGTTTAAATTTGGAAGAGCATCAATTTTCTCCTCCAATAATGACACATACTTTGACCAATCAGGGTTAGACAAATTATATTTCAAAAGTGGAGGGGAAGCTTTTTCTAAATAAGATTTATTATTTAAATATACAACTATAGGGTAGTGATCACTACCATGCGACAAGGCTGTGCACATCCACTGAGTTGATGCTGCTAATTCAACCGAACAAAAAGTTAAGTCTACGCAACTCTTTTGTTGGCCTGGCAGAGATCGTCGTGTTGGGCAACCATTATTTAAAACACAGAGGTCCAGGTCATCTAAAAACTCAACCAGGGCTGCACCAAAGGCATCACAGCGTTCAGACCCCCATCTGAAATGGTGACAGTTAAAATCTCCCATAACCAGCATCGGACCATGGACAGTGGAAAAAATGTCTTTTAGGATTGTTAAGAAGTTATGTTGGGGATGTGCAATATAAATTGAAAAAACTGTGATGCCCTCAAATGTCCCTGCGGTAACGCTCATATCACCAGTAAGTGGAGGTAAAGTTAAAGAAGAAAGTGAAACCCGATTATTGACTAAGAGGGCTGACCCTCCATAGCCATCTGATCGGTCACACCTTAAAATATTATATTGTGGCATACGAAAGCTAAGACTTGGAGTAAGCCAAGTCTCAGCTATGGAACAAGCCAGTGGCTTGTATTTATTTAAAAGAAAAGTGAGGTCGTGCTTTTTATGCCACATGCTCCTAACATTCCACTGAAGGAATACTTGGCGAGACGCCATTTTTAATACTAGAAAGAAGAGTAATAAGTTGATCAGCAACGTTGGACGGTGATTGAGTAGGAAAAGTAGAGGAAGAAATAATAATTGGTAAAAGTTTTATAAGCAATTCTATATTAGAGGAAATACTATTAGCAGAGTGAGTACTGTAATTACTGAGGGCGCAGCCATTAGGCTGTGAAGGTGGTGGGGAACTAGTTATATGCTGATGAGCAGCTTTGTCATAAGATTGGGGAAGAGGGGCATGGGTCTTAGGTTGTAGGGTAACAGTCTTGCGATAAGACTGGGAAATTGGAGTTTTTGTAGCATTGGCATAATTGCGGGAAGCTGTAGGGATCATTTTACTAGCCTCGATATAAGGCATTGATTTTTCAGCCATAAGAATCTTAATAGCCTTCTGTCTACCATGCTCGGGGCATGACCTGCTATTAGCATAATGATCACCCGAACACAGAATACAGAAGGCCTCGCCCTCAGAAATGTTGCAACCATCACCGGGGTGATCGTGGCCACACTTGCTGCAGCGTGGTCTTGACCTGCAAATGCTTGCCACATGCCCGAATCTACAGCACTTACGGCATTGAATTGTGGGAAAGATATACTGCTGTACAGGAAGAGATGTGTAACAACAGAAGATTCTCTGGGGTAGGACTTGTCCGTCGAATGTGATTACACATGTTTCAGTGGGCTTCCACTCATTT
The DNA here is from genome assembly GCA_017933935.1 of Sesamia nonagrioides. Classification (NCBI taxonomy): domain Eukaryota; kingdom Metazoa; phylum Arthropoda; class Insecta; order Lepidoptera; family Noctuidae; genus Sesamia; species Sesamia nonagrioides. Next base: position 207,062 of record JADWQK010000028.1, read on the forward strand.
TCACCGTCTTTCTGTATTTTCCTGTTAATTCTACGGACTTTAAGTATTTTCCCCACGCCTGAAGGAACAGATAATAATGACATTGCCTCATCTTCTGATATATCAGAGGGAACGCCTGTTACTACCCCCATCCTAGTAATGTTGAATGATGGGATGGAAGCAGTATAGCTATATTTGAGTAGCAAATTATTATTTAAGAAAGAGTTGGCATCCTGAGGGGAAGCAAACTCCACAGACACTCTGTTTCTACCTACTCTTTTAACACCTCCGCGAACAATGTTGGCAATGTTGTTATTTAATAAAAATTTACCAAAACTTACTGGGTGTAATGTCGTAGCCGAGTTGGGTTGAGTCTCTATACGCGAAACGTGGACGATGTAAGGAGCCTTATCCGCTGCCGAATATTTAGAACGTCCAATTTGGCTTTTTTTTTTGTTTATTTGGGGGGGTAGGAGAGAGAATTTCTTCGGTACCAGAACGTTTTCGGGAAGATTGGTTGAGTTGTGTTACTTCCATGTCTGTAACTCTAGAGACAAAGTCCTCGAATTGCGATAATGGTGTCGAAGAAAACGGAAATGAAGGACTTGGAGTAGGACTTTGGATGTCGGGTGGATCAGGATCGGGCGGTTTATTTTTGTCCATTTTGGATGTAACCTAACTTATAATAAGACACACAATACACCTACCTGTTAACAAACACAAGGACAACACACTTATAAATAACAAGTCACAGAAAGGCCAACAATCACAAAAAATAAAATTAACAAACTCTAGACACACGTGCTAACCAAGAACACCGCGGCGAGAATCTATCTACATGTTATTCAGCCCGTAATATTTACTAGTCACGCAATTGACAAATTGGAGGTACTTTGCAATTTAAGTACCTAAGTAGGTAGGTATGTAGGTACCTAAGCGGTTTTCATTGATATTCGCTTGTAATATTAATTAGTATTGTTCAACAACGAACAACAATGAGGAATATGGCCGTCATTGTGAATGAACGATAACCATGATACTTAGCGATGAAATCTGTTATAAAAAGCGTAAGTTTGAAAGAAAGAGTAGGTAGGTACTAATATTGACAAATTGGAATGCAACATTATCCTTGATTTATCTAATTTTAAACACAGAAATTAAAATGTATTTATTTATAATAGGAAAAAAACAAGGTATTCCACCTAGTTAGCACCTAATCGAGCTGGGGTTTTAATTAGTGCTAGTTTCTGTAATAATATACATTTTAAAAGTGAAAACAAATCAAAAAATAAGACCCTATCCTTTATATAAAAAATATTTAATATTACTTATACCTATAAGGCAAGCAACAGGGGGCTTACCATGACCTCTTAGCAAAACGTTCAGTTTCCAGTCAGTTTTGATTTAGGCCTAATTTAGCGCTGCTAATAATCGTACTATGAGAGTATTAAAATTGAACGATTATTGAACGAAGTTCACCAATGTTGAATCGTCATGCTTGTCTGTGGCCTGCTGTAATGCCAATGGCTTTTTAATACGCATCGTTCAAAAACCTACATTTTCACATTACCGTTTTTTTTTAAATAATAGATACACGAGATTCTTGGGTATATACATATTTTAATTATGATTATGTGTGACTAGTTACCTAGATTAATTATCTAAAAACACTACAAAGGTAAATTTTTCTATAAAAGCAACTTTATAACTTTGAAAGATTCGACGTGATTTTGAACGTGTGTACATAAGTCATGGCTCATGCGACATAATTAAATTTTTAAATCTTTATTTATTTATCCAATAGTTGTATTTTTTATTCAATATAAACTCTGCACAATGTCTTGTTTGCTTAGATTTTTAGTTGGAATGTCGCTGAGGAGAATAATTATGATTAATGTGCTGAATTTATTTTTGATACATGTACGGACGACAGCAGGTCAAGCTACCCGAAACTGTCAGATATTCGCAATCAACCTTGAGCCTTAATGCTTTATATGTAAAGTTTAAAATCGGATAAAGAAATTGACTGTGCGTCTTTGTGTTGGTATTATCAATTTTATATAGGAAATTTTATATAGTATGTAGAAAAGGGGTCAAAGGGAAAATATGGTGTACTTATTGTTCGTTTTTTTACATAAAGTCTAACCATGATCAAGATTCAGTATAAAAACGTCGTATTGTCAATGTAATAAATTATTGTATTGAAACGTTATAAACGATTTTATATTAAAAAAAAAAATATTATTTACCAAATTACAGTTAAAGGTAGTAAGTAAATCTACTTTTAAAAATAAAATAATTTATCGCTGACGGTGCAGTGCGTTTAAACCCAATTTTTTAGTTTATTTACTCTCCTGTGAAATGGGTAGGTAAAAATCACGTGAAACGGATTACAGTTTTCGATTTCTCGTTAGTTCGACAGTAGTGTTGTAACTTAGACATTACCAGCATTCGATTATCTCAATTATGAATAAAATAACTTAAAAGAAAGTTTCATAGGAAGTTCCATACTCAGTGACATTCAGTTTATTCGTCTTTGTAAAGATCGTATTCTCCTACTCACATTCTATTGTGCATCTGATAATCAATGACGTTAGATTATCGATTTTAATGAAAAATTTATTTCTGTCAGTTGACTACGTGTAGAACAGACAGAACTAACTCACGGAACTGTATAATTTTCATTAAAGTAATAATTATGACGGTTAATATCAACATCGCGTAGCATTTAAGTGAAATAACTATATAAAACCAGAAAACATAAACATATACATCAAAATTTCGTGTATTGTATCTTAATAAATATATAATATCGATCCTCTGGTTTATAATCTACCAACGTATTTAATTATAGAATTAAGAACGACAGTTATGTAGTGTGTATTGATGATATTTATTTAATTGCGTCGCACTAATTTAAACCACCAGGCACATCGATGAGATATCGAATCAAAACTTAATTAGATTAACGATACAGAGTTATAAACATCAAGCAGCAGCACTATCTGACATTCTCAATGTCAAAATGCAAGTGTCAAATGACAACAAAACTATAACAAAATTATATTACCTATTTTCTTAAAATATTTTCATTTGTACATATTATTATTTTACTCTTAGTTTTTGTACCTGAAGTTTTACGGGGCATATTCGTTTTACTCATTGATCTACCCTACTCTGGTTGTCGGTAGACAACCAGAGTTACAGACAATATGGGGAAGGTGCTTCGTGGAGTGGAGACAAGCAGACTCAAGCGCTGCAATACTCCCGATTGCAGCGCTTGAGTCTGCTTGTGCCGCACTGCTAGTCTGCTACCTGTGGAAGTGTGGAGGAGACTTTGTCCGCCGCTGTAACTGGTGCCTACAGCCAGAACTAATCTGCTAGCAAAGCCACCCCTAACCAGACCTGTGCACACCATTAATGAGATACGTTTACATGTGGCAGGAGTTAATTGACCAAAGTACTGCTGTTTATTCTACGTTTTACACATAATAAAAGTTTTTGTTACTAATTATGGATATTAAAGAAGTTTAGAAGTGTTTGTGCATGTTTATATTTCGATAAATAGTATTAAGGTATAAAATGTGTTCAAATGTTTGAACAGTCACATTTAAGGTAATGCCTGTAATGATAGTTTCAGTGAATGAATAAATATCTTTTTTTTATTGAATAGGATTGATATTTTGGTTTTTCTGAATGATTTTTATGAATATGGTATTTTCAAGATGGTACAGCATTTACTCCAGAAGGACGCTGTGTTAAATGTTTTAGTAAGAGTTCAATGCAATGTGCGAAGACATTGTTAGCTGTTGTGCTCATGTACTGTACCTAATATTGAGTGTGTTATGTATGTTTTTATCTGATACCAAATTGATGTAGTACTCATAGTAATAAAATATTTTGCTAATATCTGATTTTTAATTTCTTGAACCGTTATAAACAGTCTATATTTCTACAATTTTTTTCTGAACAGTGAACTATTTTACTGAATTATAAAAGTGGGTTCAAACTACACACTGCTCAGGATTTTTTAGGTTCCTTATTATAATATTTCTACAATCTAAACATGGAACACACAAACATGATCGAATCAGAAATTAGGAGATCTGCAGAAGAACCAAAGTCACCGACATAGCTCTTCGAGTCGCTAAACAGTGGGCAGGGCACATTGCTCATAGAACTGATGGCCGATGGGTCAGTAAGGTTCTGGAGTGGCGGCCACGTACTGGAAGACGCAGTGTAGGGGGCCCCCAACAAGGTGGACCGATGACCTGATGAAGGTCGCGGGAAGCCTATGGATGCAGGCAGCACAAGACTGGTCATTGCGGAAAGCTTTGGGGAGGCCTTTGTCCAGCAGTTGACATCTATAGGCTGAAGAAGAAACTTGGAACAATTAAATATGCGTTTAATTAATAGATAGATACAAAGAGTATAACAATATGATAGGTATCACAATTTTTGGAGGATTGTGAGAGAGCACCATACAAAAAACCTCTTACATTCTGCTGGCAAAGTTGTTAAGCCTGCACCCAAAGGAAGTATTTTTTGCCATACCACTACAATGTCCTTATAGTATAGTTTTTCCGCAATTATAAATACCCAGAGCAATGTATTACATAAAAGGCTGCTAGAAGCAACTTATGGGTTTGATTTCTAAAATATTTCCCATTGAATCCTTGTTTGAGTAGGTATATTAGATTGCTATAGAAATAAGGTACTTATTTAACATGAGGATATTAAGGTTAAAATAAAAAAAATATTCATTTCAAAAGGCTTATTTACTTTCTTATAGGCATAACAGAATAGATGTTTTATTTCCCAGGTTCCCATTCATTTCGGTGGTTGTAAAATTATGGAGGTCCTCAAGCAAGACACCAAGTCCTCATTATGTATCCCAATCGAGGATATCCCAGAGTACCAAGGTTTAATTAATTTATATCTACTGTTGTTTTCACGATGCAGTGCCGCATACTCATCCAAGATTTCTGGGATGTTTTTTTCTAGGTTTTGTATAGGCATTTCCCGTATTCTGCGTCTGTTGTGATTTCCTTTGAGATAGGAATTGTTGTCTGATATCTTTGTTGTTTGCAATGACGCGGGTATTTCTTGACATTCTTGAAAAATCCTCCCGGTACTCGTTAACTACAATTATATGTGGTTTAAAACGAACGAATAAGGTTTTTATTTCATATAATCCTTGCATGAGTAATTTGTAATTTTGAATATAATTACACAGAAACAAAAATAAGTTTTCTATGGACACTCTATATCAAAACAATGTTGATTAAGCATCTATATTAGTAACTTATTCAAGATGACATTACAACCGTGCAATATTGGTTTTGTTGCTGTCAAATAGTAGGTCATGGTATGAAATCCTATACAAAAAAGAAGGTGAACAGTTTTTGTAAACGTCAACGCAACAGGACTGTTGCAGGCCTGCTAATAAGACGTCATGGTACGGAAAACTAAATTAGGACTGTTTCTGCCCTGCTATAAGAGCTCATGGTAAGGCCCCAGCTCTTATTTTCATTTTCAGATTTGATTAAAGATCAGGCTGTATGGCTCTGTACCGTTGAATACTACTTTTCAGATTTGACTCAAGGAAATTTTATCTAAACTGGAATGTGACCTTGCATCAGTCTCTTATTTAAAAGAAGACTCCTCTATCACAAAACCAATAAGGTCGATCGGAAATAAAGCTTTATTTGAAGAGAATACGGTCCGAGGGAGAAAGCGTCCCAGTAGCCCTCTGTCTCTTTCTAAGTGTTACCCGTATTTATTTTTTGTAATTTTGTTTGCAACCAACAATTTCGATTAGAAAAAAGATGGTGAAAAAGGGTGCCATTAATGTCCGCAAGAGTGGGTCATATTCTGGATGCGGAATATAATTCTTTAAGTAAGATTTTTGCTGTAGGTAATCATATAAAAGTTATTTTGTTTGTATGTAGGGTGACCATAAATTTCGGAATAATTAATAAATGTGCACTTAGTCATTGTGTGCATATTGAGTAAGTGACTTTTATTGAGTATTTACAATGACATTAAATTCTGCTTTCTTGTAGATATTTAATTATCTAAAGTTACAGTTTCGGATAGATTGATCTACTGTCGTCCGTACATCATCAATTTATTCATCCATTAAAATGCCATAATGAAATTAAAAAGTTCGCATCCGTGCCTAAATGTTCATTAAAACTCAGGTACTTAATATAAGAGAAAAAAAATACGTACAATCCTTATAAATTCCATTATAATAGTCACCCTGCACAACAAGGACAGAGGGCTACTGTGAAGCTATCTCCCTCGGACCGCGTTTTGATCTATAGTTCACATTCCAGTTTAGATAGTAGTTCCTTGATCCCAATTGACAATATTGAAAATCTGACACATTAACATTCTGTCATTTACGTGATAAGCGATAAGACGTGGGTGCTGTGCTGTTTCTATGATTATTTTTTTTATTGAAATACCGGTTAATTCCCAACAAAATTGATGTCTAAACATGAGATTTACTGCAAAGTTCGTATCTAGGCAATGTTGTGCTAATTCAGTGGGTGATTAAGGAATATTACGGTTGTTTTGTGTAGTGATAAAGTGACTTGGTTTTGGTGAAGCGGGAACCTTGTTCCTGTTTGTGGTAATCAAGTTTCCGTGATTTTTTCAAAATGGATAACCCCACGGATAAAGACTGGAAGAAGGGCATGGGTTTCCCGATAAACTACAGCTCTGGCAGCTCCGACGATGAATTGTAAGTGTTGATTTGATTAACGTCTATGCTAATGCGTCGAATTTGGTCCCACTTAAATGCTTGCAATATAGGAAATTAATTGACGGGATATTTTGATGAACTTCCCATAGTGATAAATATTAATATCTACACAAACTGAAGCACTTTCCAGTTTTATCAGCAGTCACTGTGCAATCTTTGGTTCCACATGATTGGTTCCTAAACACATTATAAGTAGCTTCATAGCGGTTATAGTTGTGTGTATTATATCAAATTGTTATAGTAATATTGGATATATTACTATAGCATGGTGATATAATATCATATAATTATTCACATCTCATACAGCAAAAGTCAAGAATTGCTTTTATAATAATAAATATAGCAATATCTTGTTTTCCTTTTGTTTCTTTACTTATTAGTCGTGCCTCAATGCTGGTATTCATTGAAATGTAGGTTACATTCGTTGGAGTACTTATAGACCGGCTTAAAAGAATCGATTCTTGATGGACACCAGTAATTGAAATAATGAAAGTACACCACAAGTATTGTCAACAGTACAATTATGTGATGTGTCATAGTCTTGTTCTTCTTTTTGGGTCTACTATAAGTACTAACTAATCTTTCACAGCTTCACGGGCCCTATTTTCTCTGAAACAATGAATGATGGTATCATCTCCAGAATTATTGAGTGATCATTGTGATTTAGAGCCCTGGTGTGATGTTGTGCTATCTGAACGCTTTGCAGGACTGTTGACGTAGTAACAACAGAACTTCTATTGTGATACTTTAGTGTCCTTTAATGGGTAAGGTTAGTTAAGTTTTTCAGTACTTAATACTTAATAATAATCCACTGCATACAGGCAGTGACGGATTAACCCGTAATCAAATTAAGCAATTGCCTAGGGCATCACGTCTGGGGGGGCACCAGAACAAGCACAAAAAAGTCCATCCTGAGGGCATCACGAATCACGTCCTCACTCTCACGTCACCAAAAACCACACCAAAAAAGTTCCTAGGACTAATTTGAAAATTCGCGCGTTTTAAGTTGACATAGAGTCCGACCTAGAGTCATAACCCCGCACCCGCTTGCCCACTCGCTGCCCGCTAGTGCATTCGGCAATTCGAATGTACCGGAATATGCGGTGCGACTTTGATTCTTTGGGCCGTGGAAGAATTTAGACTCCCGCGGCCCCACGCGCGCTCGTGATAGAAGAGACACCGGGGTGGTTTTAGTCAGTAAGAGTCTGACAGACCCCGTCGCCTACCCCAGGGCGGCGGACATCCATTGAGGATTTCCACACCGGAAAAAAATAAAATAAAGGTACACGTAACTGTCAACAACTTCGAGAACAGAGTCTCCAATCTTTATAGGAGTCGGTACAACATGGGCGTTAGACATGACTGGTCTTGTCCATGTTCATTTTAAGACCGACTCGCTCGAAGGCTCTACTGAGGTCTTCGAGCATTGTACTCAGGTCCTCCGTGGTCTCAGCCATGGCTACGATATCATTAGCAAACCGAAGGTGTGTCATATACTCGCTATTGACGTTGATGCCCAGTCCTTTCCAGTCCAGAACCTTGAAGACATCCTCCAATGCAGCGGTGAACAGTTTCGGGGAGATAACATCTCCCTGTCTGACACCACGCTGCAGAGGTATTGGTTTCGAGGTCTGGTCCTGTATTCGGACTGACATGGTGGCGTTTTCGTACAAACCCTTCAGCGCTTAATATACCGATAGTCTATTTGGCACCGCTGGAGAGACTGCAGTACAGCCCAGGTCTCGATCAGGTGTATAAAATAATACATGATGATAAAATTGAATCAGCTTTCCCTAATATGGAAACAGATCCCTGCGTATATTTTTATCGCTTATGATTTCAAATTGCTCAGCGGAGCGTTCTTTTACAAAATTAAAATTATTAAAAAAGGACAAAGATGATACAAGAAAGGCTCGATTGTTTATCGATATTATACATAGAGTCCGATATGATAAAAAACATTACACGTTAATACTATCTTGCGTGAATCCAATGCCCGAAAAAGCCGCAAGGCGCATTTCAATAAATAAATAAATTATGCTTCAATTGGTTTTTATTGTTGTCGCGCCTACTCCACTTCTAAGGTACGTTACATCTGGGCACGCCACAATAGCGGCGGTAAGTCCCCTCTTTGAGGAGTGGCTAGAGAGACGCCACGGTGCCCTAACCTTCCGCCTGACGCAGGTCCTCACCGGACACGGTTGTTTCAGGAGGTTCCTGTTCCGTATTAGGCGGGAGGAAACGCCAGGGTGTCACCATTGTGTGGATCGCCATGAGGACACGGTGGAGCATACGGTGGAGGTCTGCCCGGCTTGGGTGGAGTACCGCCGTGTTCTCGTAGCGGCGATCGGTGGCGATCTCTCGCATCCGACCCTGGTCCAAGCCACGGTCCGGAGCGAGAGTACATGGCAGGCCGTCACCTCCTTCTGCGAAGCAGTGATGCTGGCAAAGGAGGAGGCGGAGCGCGTGAGACAGCGGGAATCCCAGCGCCCTCACGCCACTAGCCGCCGCAGGAGACGCCCTGGTCGGGAGACCACACCGAACTCCCAGCCACCGTAGCGCGGGCCTGCGGGCGGTGAGCAGTGGGCAGCTCGCCGCCCAGTAAGGACCAGGCCCGAGTCGACGGCGCGTCGTGTTTCACGTGCGCCTCAAAGAGATGTCAGCACATCGTGACGGGGTCTACGAATACCGATGCCTCCTGGGTCAGGGTTGCGGGTTGGTTAAACAAGAAACCGTGGCCGTGGCCATCGCACAGGCAAAAGAAGAAACACGGGTGGGTTTTAGTCAGTAAAAATCTGACACGCCCTTCCGCTCCGCCCAGAGCGGGAGAAGTCATTTGATGATTTCCCATCCCAACAAAAAAAAAAAAGAAAGAAAAACATCTCATCATCTTATTTTACAAAAAACGAATGTTTTTAGGCGGTAAAGGTTTAAAGACAGACTCTAGTTGACCTTGACATACGGATAGGGGGGCCCACAGGCGTGGATTGCTTAGGGCATCAAGTAGTCTTAATCCGTCACTGCATACAGGCAACATCACAGGTGATTTTTTTTTTCACCTTATTTGACTTTCACTTAGGTAAGTACTATATCATGCACTAAAGCTACAGGGAAAATATTATTTGTGTAAATTACTAATTGAGATTACCTGGATGATAGTAGAAAGTAGAGATAAGAAACTAATGATACAAAAATTATACTAGCTGTTTCCTGCGTTTTCACCAGCATAAGCTTCTTGGTTTTAGATTGTCTATGTACCAAATTTCATCCTAACGCATTCAGTAGTTTTTATGTGAATGATTAACAAACAAACTTTATTTGTAATTTTAGTTGGATTAAATAAATAAATATAATACCGACAAATCACACAGATTGAGCTAGCCCCAAAGTAAGTTCGAGACTTGTGTTATGGGATACTAATTCAACGATACTATATTTATAATAAATACATGTATAGATAAACATCCAAGACCCAGGTCAATCAGGAAAAGATCGTTTTCCATCATGACCTGGCCGGGGATCGAACCCGGGGCCTCCGCGTCGCAGGCAGGCGTGTTGACCGCTGCGCCACCGAGGTCGACATATTGGTCGATGGATTGTTTGACTTTTTGTCAGTTCATTTGTAGGGGCCTTCACACTTCATTGATAAAAAGGACCCAGACTCCAAAACAAGAAAAGCTTTGTATGTGACTGGGATTAATACTGAGATGATGATGATGATTTGTAGGGGATTTCCCAGAGAAAATTCCAAACATTCTATTGATAAAAAGCTACACTTTCGTCAGTTACTATAGGGCTTAATTACTAATTAGCTATGAAATTATACTGTACAGTGTACGGCCATGTGGAGGAAGTCGAGTTACTAGTTGTCCACTTTGATCGCTACAGTCTCACTGAGAGTGACGACTTTACTTACTAATGTGACTAGCAGAGCAAGATTACAGCTTATCATGATATATCTATTTCTATTTCAACCTTGAGTAATGCCAAGCAATGTTGAAACTCAAAACATTTAAGTACTTACTTATTTTTAAATGTTATACCTCCATTTTTTGTGCTGTCAAGGAGTCTGCTAGTTAAATAGAAGCAAATAAAAGAACATATGAAATCTTTACGACCATTTTGACATGCAAAGCTGTAAAAGAAAAACATCTCAGAACATTACTCAGAGCCCTCATCACCATGGTCACCATGGGGCCATAATATGGCTGATAAGCCATGACTTACAATTTGTATTTGGTAAAATCCCAACACTTTGTGTAAATTATCTTAACGCCACAACAATGAAGCTTACAATGAAGGGAATCATCATGAGACCGGCATGATCTAGAACCACAATTTTTAGAGATGTGACATTTAATATCCCTGTCCTTATCAAGGGGTCACCTTGGTAATTACCTAATATCGTTTTGAAAACAGAATGATCAAAATCGGTTCATATACAACATAAGTAGTTATCCCTGAATAAACATAAAAAAAGGACACTATGATCCGCTGTGAACTGTATTGTTGCGCTGGGTAACCACACTATCTTTTAATATAATATATAGGAAAAAATATAACATCTGGCTTAAAAAATGATTGGAATCGATTCAGTTGCTTATTCTGAACAAACTATATGAATTTAAGTTTCATTTATAGAAAAAATAACATATTATGTATTTTGTATTGTGTAATTTACATGGTATACATGATTGTCATTCTATTCTACTATTTCCTCCTCTCTTCTTCTTGGAAACAGAGTATACTTATGCCCCATCAGTGGGAATATGATAAAGATATTACCCTGATATGACAGAACAATCTTTTCTGTTGAATATAAAACTGCCATCAGAAAAAACTTGAATCATGATCAATATCCAATCACATTATTTTCCACTACACATACAAAACCGACTAACACTTCAAATTTATTACCTGATGGCTTTTATAAAACCACTTAACATTGCATAGTTATTTCATGGACATCATTGCCTGTAACAAACATAGATTATAGTTATCAGCATATAGTTATCAGTGTGCGGCCATCATTGTTATCATATACGTTGTATCCTAGCATGTGATTCACCATAATGTCATATTAAATGGGAAAACAAACAAATGCATCTAGACGTGTTTGTGACTCGAATAGTATTTAATTTAGTGAAGACTTGCTTTATTTGGATTATTCATTATGTTGTAAGTTTGGTTTCTTTTAAAGCACTGTCATTTATAAGTAAGTATATTTTTGCACATTTTACTTGATTATGGAGTCTAAGCTCATGATAACCTGCTAATAAATTAATACTGTTGTTTTAAACTTTAACCTTTGATTAGGCTATCACACTAAAGTGTATAGCGGTTAAAATAAGTTGTTTTCAATTTCTTAAAATAATAAAAACTATACACAATTTTGTTTACAATACTAAAAATAAAAAACGTAATTTTTCGAATAAAATAAATATTTAGCATTAATTTTGGCAAAAAAATATAGCTCTTTTATAATTAGGTATGGACAACAGCAGTGTTGTCCATACCTAATTATAAAAGAGCTATATTTTTTCAAGCGCGTCAAGCTGCTCTTCCGTAAACTGAGATTTCCTCGAACCTTAACTTTGGGCGGTTCATTGAGTCCAAGGCCAGGGTGGCTGCCAGGAAACTTGGCGTTATCGCAAAGGTCCGGCAACACTTCACACCTGGGCAGCTTCTAATGTTGTACAAAGCACAGGTCCGTTCGTGTGTGGAGTACTGCAGCCACATTTGGGCTGGTGCTGCTAAGTGTCACCTGGCCGTTTTGGATTCAGTGAAGAGGCGTGCGAAGAGGCTGATTGGTGACCCTGATTTAACTCGAGATGGTCTCCAAAGCCTAGAGCATAGGCGTAGAGTAGCCAGCCTTTCAGTGTTCTATAGGATGCATTTTGGGGAGTGTGCGAGGAAATTGCATGATTTAATTCCCCCATCTCCGTTCCACCATCGGACGACCCGTCGTACGGCTAGCTAGTTTCCACCCTTACGTTGTTAATACCACTACGATCCGGACGAAGCGTTTCGCCTCCTCCGGTGTTTCCGTCGGACTACAATTTGAGTGTTTTTAGGGCTAGAGTGAATAGGCTCTTAATAAACTAGTGCGCTTTACCATCAACGATTGCGTCACTGCTTACCATCAGGCGGGATGGCGGTCAAGCGCTAGTTTATAATTTATAAAATAAAAAAAAAACCTGAACCGTTACAGATTGTTGTAACCCGTAGGGTAATTGCGTAATACACTATCAGTAGCAATGGGTTTCATTTTAGCAGTTCAACAACATTCATTGCGTTATTTACATTGTTGAGCAGACACAATTTTAGAACGTATGGAGCAATGGATTAGCAAATATGCTTCAGAGTGATTCAAATTGATGGTATTAGTGTGTTACGTAATTAGGGTGGTGATGTGCTGACGTCTGAACGTGCGCGGGCAGAGGGTAGCAACAATTTTCAACGCAAACTTTAATGTATTGTTACCAAACAATCACAAATACCTACTTAATTAAGTTTAATGTTGTTAAATACTACGTAAAACGAAAAAACAAGTCCCACGACTAGAATGTTAATTGTTACTAATTTATTTCATTGTAGTGGTTAAAGTTTATAATCCATACTAATATTATATATGCGAAAGTAACTCTGTCTGTCTGTCTGTTACGCTTTCCCGCTTAAACCTCTCAACCGATTTTGATGAAATTTGGCACAGACAATCTTTAGACCCGGAGAAAGGACATATAGCCTATGTCCTTTCTCAGGGTCTAAAGATCCTTTTATTGAAAAATTTATAATATGTAACATACTTCGATTGGACTGCCGCAAACTACCTACAAACTCAGTAGTTTTGATTATTTACTTCTTTTTTTTTAAATAGTTATAAACTAGTGCTTGACTGTAATCCCGCCTGATGGTAAGCAATGATGCAATCGATGATGGTAATGCGCACTACTTTATTAAGCCTATTCACTTAAAAAACTTAGGAATAGGAAGGATGACGGCAGTTGAGCGAGGTGATTCAATGTTAAACCCAAGACTAACACAACGAAACGATGCTGCGCTAGAGGGAGATTGATCTGGAGACTCCACGACGAAACTCCCAACACAACAACATTTGGCGCATCGTACCCGCCACACAACACAACACAACTGCTCAGACCCGTCCTCCATTTATTGACTTTAACTTGTGTTCTCAATGTCTTCTGCTTTTAAGTGCAAACAGCGTTGTTCTTGACATTTCCAGATCGAAACGCAAAAACCTCTTGATTTCAAGGTTGGAAGGTTGTTTGCAGTACGTTGGCCCGAATGTAAAGTTCAAGTTCTCAATATATGTATGACGTATGTACTTATTATCAAAAACAGGCCCATCCAGGTTATCCACCCATCTGGTCGGCAATCTAGGGACCCCAGATTCAAAACAAAATTAAATAATCTAAGCAAGAAGTCAGCATTCACTTTGATTTCCATTAATAAACGTTGGGTAGCTGGGGAAGACCCACAGTTTTGCCATAACGAAGACTTTCCGCCGAAGCGAGGGCCGTTTTAATATGCTGTGACGAACAACTTTGTGTTGCATTCAAGAACGAATGGTCAATCGTCGTAGCAACTGCCAGATATTCGGATTTTCCTCATGGCGTAATTATAACGTAAAATATAATTGACGTACTGATCGTCTGCTTGGAGGTTGTATTTTTTAAAATGTTATTAACTAGTGCTTGAACGCGATCCCACTTGTTAGTAAGAAGTGATGAAATCGTTGATGGTAAAACGCAATATTGGTGTACCTATTTGTATTTATTTGTATGGTTGGTGGTGGGGGCCTTGAAGACACTTATATTGTAAACACACGGGAAGACCGCCTGAGGCAAATTGTTCCAGTCCTTCGATGTACGTGATATAAAAGGCTAGCTGCACCGCGCGGTTTCACCCGCGTAGGTTTCGATAAGTTTTTTTTTATATGCTCCGCTTCTATTGGTCGCAGCGTGATGTTATATAGTCTAAAGCCATCCTGGATTAATGGGCTATCTAACACAAAATTATTTTTTCAAATCGAACCAGTACTTCCTGAGATTAGCGCGTTCAAACAAGCAAACAAACTATTCAGCTTTATATATTAGTATAGATTAGTATTAGCATAGATGAGTTCCCTAAGTTACTTTTTAAATAGTCTCCAGAGTCCAGACTCTCGACAAAATTCAATAATCTCCAGGCTTTGGGGATTGTTCTTTACCAAATCTGGATCATCAGGACCCTGTTAGTAATACTCCACTGCCTGTATTTGTCACCAGGCTGTATGTCATGAACCGTGTTAGCTAGTCTATAGCTGAAATGTTCAGTTGTATTTTTTATTGCCGCTATAAATAGGTACCTACTAGAAATAGAACTTTTTTATATGACATAGATGATGATGGTACGAAACCCTTCATGCGCCACACAGTGTGGTATTTGGACTCAAAACTTGGTCAAAATTATTTTTTGCTTTTAATAAGTAGATATGTACTTTTCGATGTGGTTTAACATTAAAGTGTAGTAAAACAATGCTTTATTTAAATAGAAAATCATTTATTCATTATTACTAGAATCAGCCATAATACTAATATTGGTAACGTAACTTTCGTGAAGTAAATTTAAAACAGCTGCCGATATTTCTTTCATTTTTCTATTTGAGGTTTCCCTCATGCCAGTAATCAGTGGATCTGAGGTCAATAAAAGTCGATTTAAAACGTCCATATTGCAGGCCACTCGCGAAAACTTTCTTGTTAAGTTCAGTCTGAAGGATCTTATGTTCTTGTTCGGCCCTTCTTCCGATAGCTGACTATTGGTAGTATTGCTGCTTTAGTGACAGCCGCTCCATGCCGAAGCACTTTGTGCATGGTAGGAGACATTGGCTAAAATTTATATGGTGACACAAATAGTTGTGCTGTCTCTAGGCAATATTGTTCGAATTTCTCTGCATTTACTTTTAATCCCGAACACAATCCAAAATGACTTTCAGCCGATATTTCATAATTCTTGAAAATTCTCTACTCGTGTTCCCATTATTGGTATTTCCAAAGTTTGCTTTAGACATGTCCACTAAAAGTCCAAGATTTCTTTGAACTTGCCTTGAACCTCTTTTTTTCTATCTTCCACCATTTTTTTTTTCTCTTCGGCAGAAAGACGAACATTCCATTTTTAACGGGTAACCTATATGCCACGTGCAGTATAGTTTCAAAAAATCGAATTCTAGCATGCAACAATGACAGCCCAAAGCTGATATTTTCTTTTTTGCATGGCCTCTCCTTTGACAAGTCGTTGAATTCGGAAGCAGTAGCTTCAGATATGTATCACCTCATTGTCGATTTGGTATGCGTTGCTGCATTGCATACCTTGCCATCCACCATCGTAAATAACATTTTATGTTCAATAGATATGCCATTTGTATTCGTGCTAGAGAGGGCTGATATCTGTGATTGTATGTAATTTATTTCTTCATTAGTGATGTCAGTTGTCTCATTTGAACGTTTAGCCATGTCATACAACTCATTTTGAGTCACTGTTTTCACGCCAGAAGGTCCTAATAGAAATAAAAACGAATAACATTAGCAAAATATTTCAAGCAAATATTATAGGTCGTTACAAAAAAAAATTGTAATAAAAAAAAGGGCGGTTTCGGGCGGCTAGTTATTTTATACCCAGCTTACCAATTAAGAATCTCACATTATACAATAGTTTTCAATACTCAGAAGTGTTCAGAAATATAAAAAAAGTCCCTTTTGAAATATCTAAATAATTATTTATACAACAGTAAATAACACCTATATTGTCGACTAAATAAAAAAATATCAACAAGATATTTGCCCAAATATATATATTTAACAGAAAGTACATACTTGGTATAGAATGATCCATAATAAAAACCACCACTAAACCACTTTACTGAACTAAAACAAAAGCTTTGAAAACAATGAAATCAGAGCGTATCGAAAAATCGCACGTCAGGCGTAATCGAGCAGTAACTTCCGACTGATCACACGAAGCCCAGTGTTGCGCTAGAGCTTCACGCGTTTCACTATTGGCTGCAGTGACTCATCAGCTTATTAACTGTTTACAATACTAGATAGCTAACAGGAAATTGAAAATTCCGTTTTTGGCCAGGTTTTGAGGCTAAATACCACACTGTGCGCCAGTCCGACATTTGGGTTTGAGGGGACTTTGGCGAGTCGGAGCCATGTTTTGATAGGTTTCCTGCTTATTGCTCCTCCTAAGTATTGTGTTCCAAGTAGGGCATGCAATACCGGTTTACCGGTTTGCATTTTTACCGGTAAATAGCCTTTTTTCGTAATTATAAAATTACCGGTAAAAAAATATAAACCCGGTAATTTACCGGTTTTATGTTTTTGGACAACATTGTTTATTTACTCACGCGTACGTCAAACTTTCCATTATATGTAATGTTTGACACTGGCAGTAGCTTTGACGTAAGCGTTTGTGAAGTTTCGTGTCATTCATTAGTTTGTATAACTGTACTGTACAATGACTATCGAACTTATGTCAATTTTTCCATTGACTCCAGAGCTAGACGAACGTAATCAGTCAGTAACATTGACACGTTGGGTATCAATGTTACTGCCATGAAGCAATCGCTGAAGAAACGTTTCGCATCTCATCATCATATTCGCATCGCTGAAAAAAGTAATAAATAGTTTTCTATCAAGTGGAAATAAGGCACGCGTAGTTGAACCACCGGTACTCTTTCGGCATACTCAAATGGACTCAGACCGAAGTCGACTCTCTAGATAGGAGGGTCCCTACTGTGCTGACTACAAATCAATTGCATCACCCACTGTCATCGGTTATGAGGCTGTATACCCCGCGAAAATGTAAAGATCGTAGCTTTTTAAATGTTAAGACCCTCCACAATCGCAAGATATGCAGTCTCAGAGAATATTTCCTAAAAACCGACGTGGGAATGCATCGAGGTTCACAAGGAACTCACTCCGCTCTCCTTAGCTAATGAGAACTGGTGCAAGCCAGTAACTTGACACTAAAGATCACATGGACGTTTAGCAAGCTACATTGAAGTTTTTTCCGGGTCCTCCACGGCCTTGATGTAGATTTACCAGCATCCGTTGGCTGGCAGAGTTTTGAAAATTGTCTAAATTAACATAAGCGACATTTAAGCTTGACTGCGCCAAAGAAAAGGTCATGTTTTTAAAAATTGTGTAATTTTAAGCAATATTTAACATGTTCACTACCATTGTACCTTGTATACGTATTTATTTTCTGCTTTAAGACTACCCAATCATATTATGACATATTTTTTAAAAAAATATATAAATTTACCGTTTTTACCGGTAAAAATATTTCAATTACCGGTTATTTATCGGTAAACCAAAATTACTGTAATTGCGTGCCCTAGTTCCAAGTAAGAATAGTAGTAGTAAAGAGTCCTGTTATAGGGGCTAGGCTAGCTAAGCCGCGACTTCGTCCGCTTTAATTTTGTTGTTTTAACATCATATATTATCCTATAGCCGTGCCCCGTTACTCCGTTTAGCCTTCTCTCTGACTATTGAATTGAAAATTTCTTTAGCGCCATTGTGCAATTTTTTGGTATCTATCGGTAAAAAAAAAATGTTAATATGCCGTCACGACACGGCGGCGTAGGAGAGGAAGTAATATCCCCCTCTCATTCTACCGCGTGGCGAAAATGTATGTCTGTTCCTGCTGTTTAGTCTAAGCGGCACAGACCGCACACTCACGCAAGCGAGTATGCTTTTGTGTTCGTATGTATTACAGCTTGCCATGCGCGCATTGTTTTAAAATAGTCATCATGTTAATGTTCGATAGCGCAATAAATGAATACTTATTGTATTTAACCAAAGTGATAGAACTTTATACTACTGATAAAAGAGGAATTTGTTCGATAGCGCAATAAATTCCTCTTTGCTCTTTGCTCTAAAAGAGGAATTCCTCTTTTATCAGTAGTATAAAGTTCTATCACTTTGGTTAAATACAATAAGTATTCATTTATTGCGCTATCGAACATTAATGTTAGGGAATGTTGGTTAGGGAATGATTTCGTACGAATTCGTACGAAATCATTCCCTAACCATTCTGAAATATTAAAAATATAGGTATTAGGTGTAGGTAGGTAAATTTAGGTATTTTCAACTTGTTAGCTCAATATTCTTTAAAAAGAAAAAAACACACGAACGAACGAAAGTATTGAAAACGGTGGGACATTTTACAGTAATGAGCCGCTCACTCGTTGTCCAAAGAGTTAGAAACGGACAAGCAAACAAGTACACAAGCAAGCAAACAAACAAGCAAGCAAACAAACATACAAGTGAAGCTAATAAAAAGCATGTAAAAAAACAACGTTAATGTTGAAGTTATCACTTCTCCGGTACCTCGGAGTAGTGTGATTTTTAATACCTACCTTAAAGCAGCGCTTCCCAAACTTTGTTCTACTGTGAACCGGTAAGTTTCATACTCTCCTTCGTGACCCAGCTAAAATATTTATTAGGAAAACACAAATATTGCTAATATGTTACATGTATTACAATACAATATTACAAGCGCCCGTTTAGAAAGGGCCAGGACAAAGTGCGACTAGGGTTGCCAGATAGGAAGTTACAAAATCCGGGACAGTCGTCGACAGAGAGGAAAAAGAACGGCTAGAAAAAAAAAAAAAAAAAAGGGTCATTCCAAAAAATTTTTAAAATCCGGGACAATTACCGCTCATTCCGGGACAAGAGGTCATTCCGGGACAGGCAAGATTCAGGACAATCCGGATTTCCGCGGTCTGGCAACCCTAAGTGCGACTGAGACAAAAACTATATGTCGGCCAAATTCGATAAAGAATATAGGTAAACAAACCGTTGCTAGGCAACGAGTAGTTTACGCCTAAAAGACAGATGTTAGCAACCTTTTCTAGATAGATGATTTTCATAAAAGTAATAATCCTACTTCCTACTAATGTAAACAGTTTATTTGTTTAGATATTTATGATTTGCGTAGAACGCTTAACCGATTTGAATGAAAGCCAATTTCCTAATAGCTTTTTTTTGATAATATAATTTACAATGCATGTGTTATGCAGTTAATTTGAAAGTAATTAAAATACGCAAAATCGTATTGACAAATGCCTCAACTTTATTCATTGGTTGAATTCCACAAAATGTGTTTAATACCTGGATTTCATCCATCTTTCTTTTTTTGTAGGGCTGTCACGTAAAATTAATGTCGACTTTTTAAAGGTTTTTCGAAATACCAAGTATTCTGCAGGTTTTTTTACGGATTCTATTGAAATATGCTGCAATAGGAATTTTTAATAAATAGTTAGTAATCCTATAGGTCCTTGTTTTTTAATATGTGATTAAGATTCCTTAAGCGTATATTTCCATGCACTTGAATTCTCATTACGTTCTCTACATTAGGGCCAGACTCAATAATTTTACCTCTTATCGTAGGAAGTTCTTGGTGGCGGTCGTAGTCACATAGTCGGCAGTAAGTATATACTTAATATAATAATAATATGTTATGTGGTAGACCGAAGTGTCAGTTTGAAGAGCTCTAGAGTAAACGTATTGATTGATTACATATCGTAATGGTGTTGATCGTGGAGGACATCAGAATATTATACTTTATTAAAAGTAATCTTCTTAAGTAGTGGATTAGCTTTCTGCGATGCTGTTCTAAAGTTTATTATACACTATTTTCTATTCCCGACTTCGACCGCTTGTTCTTGTTTTTCCAGTTCACCCCGTCGCATCACATCGCGCAACACATTGCTTGTCTGCGATATTCTGCGTTTTCACTGAGATTTTTTTTCTTTTTAATAGTATGATTTACATTTTTTTTTCGGGTAGTTAACACCCTTTCATAGCAAACATATAAAATCAAATCTGATATAAAATCAATACAAATCAAATTACTTAAACGGAAATCAAACAAATCTAATTAACTGTGTGAGTTCAGTTTAAGGCCTAATGGTACGGAACCATTCGTACGCAAGTCCAACTCGTACTTGGCCATTTTTTTTAGGGACTCTTCCTCCCTTTCTCTTACTACACCATTTGGAAAAAGATTCTCTGAATATCGCAAAGTGTCTTACGGCGGGCTTAGTCCCACACAAGCCCAACATATTTAAAAGGCGAGATTTTCGCGGATTTCTAAAATGTGACCATGTTTTACGCAGAACAAATTCTAACAATAAGAATTTCCGTCTGTATTTTATTTTTATGCGAAGGTCGTTTATTAACGAGTACAAAAAAAATACTATTGTTGGCAGATACTGGTTGAAAATGCCGTACCTACTTAGTTTTAATATCTGCCGGTAGTTTTGGTTGTATTTATAATGTGGGAAATATTATAACACAGCATTTTTATACACTAGGAATTTCTCCTGTATGGTGGGTGTATTTACAAATAATTAACTTCAGTCTCATCGGCCAAGGTCAGCTCCCATACTTGACCTTGCTCAGGACTATTTTGCCCTTTAACTGATCTAGATGTTCTCGAAACGTCTTTATGTGTAATCGGCGAAAATTCTCATCAAGTTCCTTGTTGTTGTCTTCTATAATAGGCTTTAGCATTAGACCTGAAGTTAAAAAGTTTGTAATCAAAAGTCATTTATTCAAATTAGGCTGAGGATCAGCACTTTTGAACGTCAATATTACATTTAAGCCAGTCCCCCAAATCGCCCGCCCTTCGCCACTTCCTAGTGCTTTCGCTGGGAAGAAGTGGCGGAACAAACTCCCCAGCAGCACAGCTGTCTGTTCATTAAAAAAACACATGACTTTAATACAATACTATGTAGGTACAGTAATGAACATAAGAAAACACAACAAAGCTTAAATTATTTACCATCCATACTAATATTATAAATGTGAAAGTAACTCTGTCTGTCTGTCTGTTACGCTTTCCCGCCTAAACCTCTCAACCGATTTTGATGAAATTTGGCACAGACAATCTTTAGACCCTGAGAAAGAACATAGGCTACCTCTTATCCCGGAAGAAATTGATGTTCCCGAGGGAAATCTAAACAGCGCGATGAAGCCGTACGGAGGACGGGTCTGAGCAGTTGTGTTGCGATGTGTACCGGGTACGATGTGCCTAATGTTGTTGTGTCGGGAGTTTGGTCGTGGAGGGTCTCCAGGTCATCCTGTGGCGCAGCATCGTTGGTCGTGTTGTTGGGTTAAACATTGCATCACCTCACTCAACTGCCGTCTATTCACTCAGTTTTTTTTAAGTGAATAGGCTTAATAAGCTAGTGCGTTTTACCATCAACGATTGCATCACTGCTTACCATCAGGCGGGATTGCAGTCAAGCACTAGTTTATAACTAATAAAAAAAAAATATATATATAACCGAACTCCACGCGGGCAAAGCCGCGGGCGGAAAGCTAGTATTATATAAAAAGTAAAATATAATATGAACTCGCATAACGTGTCAGTAAGCTAATTCTGGAGAGAGAACACATTGTCTAGAGCTAGAATGCTAGAATAAAGCAAGACAGTGTTTCTTATCATTTACATAGTCATTTACGGAATAATATGCCTTTGAACAAAGCTTTGATTTGATTTGTGCTTTAAATCGTGTTGATTTTAAGCTACACTTTTATATTGTGCTTTGTTACATTTAAGATTGATGCTGAACTTATAATCAACTCAGTCCAACTAAGGCTTTTAATTAAATAAGTTATTTAGTTTTTACGTAAACTATTACTTACTATCCATTTTAAAAACCTAAAAAAATCGGGGATTGTGAGTAAGTACCTGAAATGTTTCACATTTTACTATACCTAAGTCTAACAAATCTGAATTGTTTTCCAATCCGGTACTTATTATTTTGTGTTTGATTGTAATTCACTTGTCGTTACTTGTGTATATTACTTACCTTTGATGCTATCTTACCTGATTTTTCCAATTTTCGTTATTTATTTGTTAAGTAATCTATATAGACTAAGGATTAAGTAATCTTTTCTTTTCAGTTTTTTAAATTTTATATAGAAACTTTTTTTTTTACTTCATCTCGATAGTTCATTGTTGTGCATCTCTGCTTCTTTGAACCTCTTTTGTCTTAAGCAAACGCGAATGGAGAATAGATAGAGAAAAAAACTAAATAAATGTGATGGAGCTGAGTTTAGTTGGCACGATGTTATTTAAATATTTCGGGGGTCTCTTTAATTAATTGGTATTTTATTTTATTTTATAAGTACAGTGACAAACTACAGACTAAGACAATCAACACAGTTATGCAGTAGGTATGCTATATTATATTGTCCTTGTTCCATCGTAATAAATTCTAAAAACATAAGTGCATCCGCTATCTTTCTCGTAATACGCGTCGGAATTTGAGCAGCGCACGCGGCGATAGGTGAAATAGAAAGTTTCCCAGAATGTTCTCGGAATAACCCGGGCAGTCTAAACGGGCGTGTTGATTAACAACGACAAAGTGTAAATAATTAGAACATGTGCACACGTGTTGTATCTTCCAAATAAACAGGTGTCTGACTTCAAATCAGCAGTAAGATTCTCAGCAGGTATTATTTAGGCCAATATTTTTATGAATGAAGAAAGTTACTGAGAAAACTCGATACGTGCAATAATTATAATAAATGGTTAATGAAGTAAGTAAGATACTGGAAGCCGATCCCAACAACAACAGGTTAGCTGGCCTTTTATACGTCTATCATATTTTAAAGAACAGGAGGTCGGCGTTTCCTATATCTAACTACTCAGAGAAGAAAGACCGAAACGAACTCATAGGTCAGTGGCTTTTCAGCTCCAGACATATTCTTCCTTTATTGAAAAAAAAGTAAATATATAAACTAGTGCATGACCGCAATCCCGCCTGATGGTAAGCAGTGATGCAATCGTTGATGGTAAAGCGCGCTAGTTTATTAAGCTTATTCACTCAAAAAAAAAAACTGGGTGAATAGGAAGGAAGACGGCAGTTGAGCGAAGTGATGCAATGTTAAACCCAACAACACGACCAACTATGCTGCGCTAGAGGGAGATTGATATGGAGACCCTCCACGACAAACTCCCTAACATAACAACATTTGGTGCATCGCACCCGGCACACATCACAACACAACTACTCAGAGCCGTTCCGTATGGCGTCACCAGACATCATGCCGGAACACGACGAATCGCTTGAAGATTTTGCCTAGTGGGTGGTAACTTCTGCCGGCAGCTTTTGCCCTAAGCTTGCGATAGATGGTTGATGGTTTTAGGGTGCCGGTTGGAGCTGGATGTGCCTATTCCTTAACAGGAATATAATAAAAAGGATTCTTAAAATATCCTTTAAAGCTTAAAGCCTTATACTTTAAGGTAATTAGGCCAGGACTCGTTATTAGCCTATAATGTTCCCACTCATGTGATACATGCCACCTCTGGTTCAGAGGGAGCGGACTGTAGCCGAAACAAGTCCAGTGCGGGCAGGTAGATGTAAAAGTTCGAACCCACTCAGGTGCTTTACTATGTGTAAAATATTTCATTACCACTTCTCTAAACGGAGAAGGAAAACATCCTGAGGCAACCGACATGTCCTGCTGGTTACCTTACTTTGTTTTCCTTCGCCGTTTACGAAACAAAAATACTAATACCGGAGCCTTCCATAATGGAATAGAAACCATAAAATTGTTCTTCCTCACAATCATCATTAATCACACATAATCTGACTACGATAGTTATATCGCCGTGAACACGACATTCTAATTAGTATTAAACTAATAAAACGCACTGTAAACACTGTTATCTCATCGTCTGCTGTTACCTCATGTGATACGAGCGTGATAACTGATGAGCTAGGTCGAGTATAGGATTTGACCTTGACCGATGAGCCTGGGGTTTAGATTGCCAAAGACGGGGACAGATTAGGCAAAGTTCCAGAACTTTGCCTAATCTGTGCAACTACAGGGAAAGACGTCACCTCCTCAAGTCCTTCCAGAGTCTTCCTGTGCCACCTCGATCCAGCCATCATCATCATCATCTCTTTCATGGACGATCTCGACTGCGCTGCCTATTTTCAGGCACCTATTGTGTGGAGATTTTTGCCCAGCGGTCATCTTGCATGCAAAGTGAATCGCCCAATCCCATTTCGGCTTGGCAGCCTTCTTGCTTACGACTTTTATACCGACAGTAAAACGCTCCATAAGCCTCACTATTTGTATATTATTGAACGTTGGTTGTGGGTTTATTGCATATACGGATAATAAGGTGTAAGGTGTTTCATTTCTTACTACTAAATTACTTACTACTAAAACACAGGCGTGTCTTTTCACCGTCAAAAGGAGCCCGTTCACCTTGGCTCCTACTTTTCGAAATGTATCCTTGGAGTGTACCGACCGCCTTCAGCTTTTGGGAGTTGAGATTTCCTCGAACCTAAACTTTGGGCGGTTCATTGAGTCCAAGGCCAAGGTGGCTGCCAGGAAACTTGGCATTATCGCAAAGGTCCGGCAGTACTTCACACCTGGGCAGCTTCTAATGTTATACAAAGCACAGGTCCGTTCGTGTGTGGAGTACTGCAGCCACATTTGGGCTGGTGCTGCTAAGTGTCACCTGGCCACTTTGGATTCAGTGGAGAGACGTGCGAAGAGGCTGATTGGTGACCCTTTTTTTTTTTCGGTGTGGAAATCCTCATAGGATGTCTGCCGCCTTGGGTTGGGCGACGGGGTCTGTCAGACTTTTACTGACTAAAACCACCCCGGTGTCTCTTCTATCACGAGCAAACGCGTGAGGCCGCGGGAGTCTAAATTCTTCCACGGCCCCACACCCTCGTGCTGGCCCGGTCTGTCCGGGCCCCGTCTCCTGCACGGGGTAGTGGGTGTTAAACTACCCCGTGCATCGCCTCAGGGGCGTGCGTCGACACTCGCGCGCGCCTCCGCCTCGGGGTCCATAGGGGGCGGGGACTTCCCCATGTCCCTCGCCCCTGGACCCATTCATGGGGGGCGGAAGAGGGCGTTATCCGCCCTTCTTCGGCGCCCGGTGCGTCTTCTGCGGCCCGGGAAGGGAGTTGAGATCTACCTCTCCCGTTTCGCAGCTTCCTCATCAACACCACGTCCTCGCAGAAGGACATCACTGCGTCCCACGACTCTGCGCTACCGACAATCCTCCGCACTACTGCCGGCAGCGTCAGGTCGCCTCCTACTTCATTTGTGAGGACACGGCGCTGCTCCTCCCAAGCTACACACTCGAAGAGCATGTGCTGCGCTGGGTCCTCCCCGCATTGGACGCAGTGGTGGCACCGAGCGTCCGGCTCCCTGCCTAAGCGACGCAGGTACTTGCCGAAGCAGCCGTGCCCCGACAGTACCTGCATCACCCTGAACGACAGGGAGCCGTGGCTTCTCCCGAGCCAGTCGTCGAGTACTGGCCGGATCGCCTCGACGGTAGCGAGGCTGGCGGTAGGGCGCATGAGCCTCTGCCGCCAGTCCGCCACCAGGACCTGACGGAGCTCCTCTCGGCGCGCTCGATCTGCCGCTGCGCCGGACTGAAGCCCCGTGTCCGCTCTTCCTCGCGCCATCGGTACGATGACGCGAGTACTTTCGCCTCTGGGTCCCAGGGCGGGGATCCGGCCAGGACGCAAGCCGCCTCGTAGGAAATCGTGCGATACCAGCAGATGACCCTGACGGCCAACTCCCTCTGCGGCTTGCGCAGAATGGCGAGTGTTCCGGCCGTCAGGAACATCGCCCACACAGGGGCCCCATACAGGGCCATGGATCGCACGATTCCCACGTACAACCGCCTACAGGCGGCGCTCGGGCCCCCCATGTTGGGAAGCAACGTTGACAACGCGCCTGCTGCACCCATCAGCTTGGGCGCCAGCCGCCGGAAGTGGGGTCCGAATTCCCATCGGCTGTCGAACACCAATCCCAGATACTTCATGGTGGACTCGACATCTATCCGGGCCCCACTGACCACGATATGTGATCCCGGCGCTGGCGCACACCGGGGGCCATGGAAAACCATGGCCTCCGACTTGTCAAGGGCCACCTCCAGGCCCAGGCGCCGGATGCGGGTCACCACAGCCGTGACTATCAACGTCGCTTCCCTGTGCGAGCTCCCCTGGACAAGCGTGTCGTCCGCATAACACGTTAAGTCGGCGTCCGACGGGAGCTCGCCTCTCAGCACCCAGTCGTAGCCAACGTTCCACAGGAGCGGTCCCAAGACCGATCCCTGTGGACCACCGCACGAAATTAGGTGCCGACCGGCACCGTCACGTCCCCGATAGATGACGCATCTATCCTTCAGATAAGCCCCTACTATGCGGTGGAGGTAGGGAGGCACCCGATGGTATTTCAGGGCCTTCCTAATACAGCTCCAGGGTAGGGTGTTGAAGGCGTTGGAAATGTCTAAAGACACCGCCAACACCACCCCACCCCGGGACACCGTATCCTCCGCCAGGGCTCTCACGCGCATGATGGCGTCTATGGTGGAGCGCCCCCGACGAAAACCGAACTGGTTGTCGTCTAGGTTCGGCCCGTCCCCGCACAAGTGGCCGACGAAGCGATCTGCGATTATACGCTCACGATGGTGCTGCTAAGTGTCACCTGGCCACTTTGGATTCAGTGGAGAGGCGTGCGAAGAGGCTGATTGGTGACCCTGATTTAACTCGAGATGGTCTCCAAAGCCTAGAGCATAGGCGTAGAGTAGCCAGCCTTTCGGTGTTCTATAGGATGCATTTTGGGGAGTGTGCGAGGGAATTGCATAATTTAATTCCCCCATCTCCGTTCCACCATCGGACGACCCGTCGTACGGCGAACTTCCGCCCTTACGTTGTTAACACTACTACGATCCGGACAAAGCGTTTCGCCTCCTCCTTTATACCGCGTACATCAAAGGACTGGAACAACTTGCCGGGGGCGGTGTCTCCGTCGGAATACAATTTGAGTGTCTTCAAGGCTAGAGTGAATAGGCTTTTAATAAACTAGTGCCTCTGCCGCTCTGGGCGCTGCGGAAACGCGTGTCTACTGGCTAAAACCCAATTATATGCCTTCATTTACCTGTGCACCAGAAGCCACGGTCTCTTTCGAAAAACTCCCGGCCTTGACAGGCATCGATCTTTGTGGACTCCATCACGATGTGCTGACATTTCTATGGGGCGCGCGTGGAACACAACGCGCCGTCATAGTCGATCCGTCCTTACCGGGCGGCAAGCTGGATGTAGGTTTCGCCTTTTTGGCTTGGAGTTTGATGCTTTCTCCCGACGACCAGGGCGTCTCCTGATCTATTACTAAACTTGAGTCATATATGTACATATATATATACTACTCTAATAATATTATTATTGTAATATATTTATAAAATAATATAAGGACCTGCATGTTATGATCATTATGTTCAAATTAGGGTTGCTGTTAAACAGCCTGAATGTTTATTATTTTGTAAATATTGTTTTATCATCAAATTATTGGGATAAAATGTAATGTATACATATTAAAATAAATAGAAAACGTTAACAAGTAGGTTCTTAAGTTAACAATCCTAAACAAACTAGGTACTTTTCTAATGTTAATTCATTCATTTACACATTAAGTATATAATTTTTACCATTTTCATCAACTGCTTCTACCCAGTGGTGCCAGTGCATGGGTCCAGTTGGTTACAGCATGCTGCATTTCATTTGCTTCTATCTTGTTTCTCTTTTGTTACAGTGACACCAAAGATGTGGTGTTCAGGAATCCCCGCCAATCCAGGTATCTCCTGGCTGACTCGGGGGATGGATCCGAGGCTGACCTCCTCGGGACCACGCCTCCTCGTTCCAGGATCCGGGATAAGGAGAGAGGCAGGAGGTAAAGTCGTATTTTAACTTAGGTCATTTATGGTGGCATTGCCGAAAGTCTGACAATACATAATAAAAAATAAGTATGATCAAAGAATACTTAATTTTTACTATGTCATGTCATTGCGTCATCCGTGTCAGTCATTACCATAATCAAGTCACTTATACCAACGTCCGCGCTTTACTTCCAAATTCTGTAGGTCAAATCAAAAATATTTTAATTATTTGATAAACTTAGTTCCTAATATTGTGGCAAAATGCCCCTTGTATTAAACACATGCCAAAATATTGCAAATGTTGTTACTAGACCACAAAATTTTACGCGTGTCCACATGACCACATAACTGTTCCGACTGTCGTAGCGGCACGACACGACTCTTGAAATATTTTGTATACGAGGAACGACTTACTCGTATACAAAATATTGCAAAAGTCTTTACTCGACCACAAAATGTTGCAACTATCGTTACTCGACACCACAAAATGTTGCAACTTTCGTTACTCGACACCACAAAATGTTTCAACTATCGTTACTCGACACCACAAAATATTGCAACTATCGTTACTCGACACCACAAAATGTTTCAACTGTCGTTACTCGACACCACAAAATGTTGCAACTATCGTTACTCGACACCACAAAATGTTGCAACTATCGTTACTCGACACCACAAAATGTTGCAACTATCGTTACTCGACACCACAAAATGTTGCAACTATCGTTACTCGACACCACAAAATGTTGCAACTATCGTTACTCGACACCATAAAATGTTGCAACTATCGTTACTCGACACCACAAAATGTTGCAACCATCGTTACTCGACACCACACAATGTTGCGAATGTCGTTGTTTTGCTTTTCCTTTTTTTTCCTCTTAGATTATCGTGGTGGAAGCCTGTTTGTAGTATAAATTTTACCCCGCAAATAATAGTTCCGCACATAAGCATGTTATATTACTACAGATAACATTATCTACTACGTATTGCAGTCTTGTTAACACTAATTGATAAGCCCACTAAATATTTCTACCGACTTGGGTATCTTGTGCTGATATTTACTCTCCGTGTATAGAAATAGAATATCAATATCAATTAAAAATACATGGTGGTTGCTGGCTGCTAATAGTGTGACGTCAGACTGTTTTAAGGGGAGTTTTTGAATACTGACCCTCTTTAACAGAAATCTTTTTAAAACAGCACCCTAATTGCGTAAGATACTATTACTATCAATTTGAATCATTTTGAAGAATGTTGATATTCCAGTGCTCAATATAATTAAAAAAAAAAACTGCTCAAATACGTAAAAAACGCAATGACTTCTGTTGCATTAAAACGTATTTAATATTTCCGTAGTTTTAATCATAAAGTTATTCAGTGACAGCGAACGACAAGAGTGTTTTTCAAAATCTGTTCTAACATAAAGGCCGGAACATAATATCTAGTAAAAAAGTAAATAAAGCTAGATATACAATATACATAATACTACAACTTCCGTTCTCATCTCCGTGATGAGTAGGTAGATCTTCTTTTTTATTATTAACTAGCTTTCCGCCCGCGGCTTTGCCCGCGTGGAGCGGTTATATCGCGCTCTTTAGATTTCCCTCGGGAATATCAAAATTTTCCGGGATAAAAGGTAGCCTATGTTCTTTCTCAGGGTCTAAAGATTGTCTGTGCCAAATTTCATCAAAATCGGTTGAGAGGTTTAAGCGGGAAAGCGTAACAGACAGACAGACAGAGTTACTTTCGCATTTATAATATTAGTATGGATTATAAACTAGTGCTTGACCGCAATCCCGCTTGATGGTAAGCAGTGATTCAATCATTGATTGTAAAGCGCGCTAGTTTATTCAGAGCCTTTTCACTCTAGACTTGAAGATACTTTAAGTAATTGTAGTTAGACGGACACACCACACTGCACTCCGCACTCGATGTACGCGGTATCAAAGACAAGGCGAAACGCTTTGACCGGATCGTAGTGGTGTCAACAGGATAATGGTGGATACTCGCCGTATGACGGCTCACCCGATACTGGAACGAAGATGGGGGAATTAAGACATGCAATTCCCTCGCAAACTCTCCAAAATGCTCCCTATAGAACAACAACAGGCTGAATACTCTTCGCCTGTGCTCATCTTGGGCACTGGGCATTGGCAATGGGCTTTGGAGACCGTATTGAACCAAATCTGGGTCGCCAATTAGTCTTTTCGTATGCCTCTCCACCGAATCCTAAGTTATCAGGTGGCATTTTGCAAAACCAGCCCAAATGTGGCGGCAGTACTCCACACACGAACGGACCTGTGCTTTGTATAACATTAGAAGCTGTCCTGGTGATGCTGGCGCTACATTAACCCGGGATCAACAAAGGTACACCTTAGACAACGATAAGAATCAAAAAGACAAAAACAAATCTCTGTCACCCCGCATTGTTCCACATATGTTCTGCCATTTATCTACAGATTACATAATTAGCATGAATGTTTGATCAGCTACATAGCTGCCACGTACGGGTCTGGTCGTGACGTGACCGCGCGGGGCGAGGGTCGGGAGGCGGGGTCAAGTGTCGCGGCTAATATTTTATACAACCTCAGTAGTGCTCTGCTCACTTGTGTAGTGTTTGGATAGGGTTCAAAAGTTAATTGTGAAAGAATTAGGCTTAATAGTGATTGTTTGTGCTGTTAGTGGGTGGTAATTTGTGGTTTTGTGAACTCATTTTGCCATCATTGAGGAGGAAAGGTACCTACTGTTGTGTTATCTAGTATTTTGTCTGTTCATCTTGTGTGTCCGTCGTATCTATTATCAATTCATGCCGGCTATTGGCCTTGTTTGCTGGTTCTTCCGATAAAGTTATTGTTTACCAGCATCCGCCCCCCGCATCCAACGGTTTCTTACGACCTTCACCAGGTCGTCGGTCCACCTTGTCGGGGGGCCTACCCACGCTTCGGCCGTTGTTGTTAAGTAATTTTTTTGTTACGTCATGAAAGAAGGGTCACTATAGTTCATCTTGCTTGACCGTAACTGTGCCATGCCTTTACGATTTCCACATTCTGTAATAGTTGTTTACAAACAAAAGCCATGGGTACTGCGGTCCAGTCAACACAGTGTGTGGGCGTAAACACAGCTGATAGGTCAGCTGTGTGCACTAAGAAAATAATGTGTCGCAGATGATATGCGACTGTCTAGCTTTTTGATTCTCTTTTCAATTTTGTTGAACAGTTAGTTCAACAAAATTAACTATTTTAATAATGAAAATATTACTTATAACAAAAATATTTTTTTCTATATTTTCCCTTCAAATAGTGTTTATAATAATTCACGTGTCAGAGAGAAGTAACAACTTACTAAGTTATTTTGCGGTGGCTAAAATATTTTTGTTTTTTGAACTGAGTAAGGTTACTCGTATGTTAGTAATGATTATAAGAATAATTTATGTATCGTTATTGGATAAAATTAAGATTACCAAGAATTAAGCAAAGACTAACTTTGCAGTAACTATGCATAGTAATATGAACCCTTCCATATGACCACAGCTATCTTAGGTCAAACTAACTAGCTAGTCTATTTTCGCCCAGTTTGACAATAATAAGTGCTACCATTGTAGTAACTTAATATTGTATCAGAGTAAGAAAAACGATTTGTTTTTGTGTGGAGGAATGTAATAAAACATGCAGATAGATTGTGGGAAGACGATTACCTTTAAATGCAAGTCGTGCCCAAATCTGTACAAGTATATGATCTAACAATTAATTTATTTGAATTAAATTATCTTGATGACAGACATTTACGTTTCATTCCTTTTAAGAGGCCGTTTTTGAGAGATTTAGTCGTTCTTCAGCAACACAATTAGACAACATTAATATTTATTAGCCTAGCAATGACAAACAGGGTGCATTATTTATTTAATTAATTCAAGCCACTAGGGCCCATAGAATATACAGTACAAACTATAACATAAAAATAAATGTAAACTAATATATAAAAAAAAACCACAACAAATACAATACTATACTATTAAAACTTAAAAATACTATAAATATACATAGGAATAACTGTTTAATGATACAGTTTATTTGCAGTCTCAGACCTCATTCACCACTTGTAACTTGGGTGTAGTCGGGAGTGAGAAGTTTGAGGACTGACTGGAATAAGGGTTTGCAGCTGAAAAGGGAATATCTTCGTATAAAACGCTACAATATCTACTTAGCTTGAGTTTATCCACCTTTAGTAGGATTAGAAATATACTATGTACTAGTTAAAGACAAACACTTTCTTCGAAAAACCGCTCCGACCGCTCTTTTTGGAAATCCTTGGGGGAGGCCTATGTCCAGCAGTGGACTTCATGTGGCTGAGATGATGATGATGATGATGATGATGACATTCTTCGAAGAATATTGAGTCAGGCCTTCCCATAAGAAGTAATCAAATAATCATTGGGTGGACACGGACCAAAGATTGATAACATATTGTTATGATATGATTATGAACTTTCAAGATATGAGTCACCTCTCGCTTCAGTAGACACCGATGATCTACAACAAATAAATAAGTGGGCCATTGACAGGTACAGAATTATTCATTGATTCGGAAAATAACGAATTGTCGATACCTCAGCTGTTATCGTTAGATCCGTTTCGTTTTCCTACACAGTTATTTAATCTTGAAACGTATCATTTTCCTGTAGGCGACCTGTCTCGTGTTTTTGACTTTGGTATGTATAAATGTACTAACCGTAATCATATTTAACGTAAAAGTCTCATATGTCTAATAATATGATCTATAGTATATTATAAAGAAGTATAATTTGTTTATTTGTACAGGACATCAAGCTACTACAATCTGTCAGATTTCTTTAATAGATTTTCAACTTTATTTCTAAAGCATTAAGGCTCAGGTTGATGGGAATATTTGACAGTTTAGGGTAGTTTGACCTGCTGTCGTCCGTACATATGTAGGAATAAATGATAACAAGTAACGAGGTATTCCTTATTCTTAACTGAATATTATCAGTTGGATTGCGATAAGCGATTGGGATCAATGATTAATTAATTGAAAATTCCAAAACAGTATGTCATTCATTGATTTCTATCTATCGGATATGTGACATACATATGTAGGTATAATATGTAACGCAAGTAACGTGATAGTAAACCTATTTCGTATATAGTATTGTATGAGTTGTATGACTGGGTGGCGCATTAAAGCACCAATATACCCTATAGCCCTAAGATACAGGCCTAGCCTAGTTTAGGGGATAGGGATAAACCTATAGTACCTACCTATTGTAATAAAGTAATTATGTACACAAAAATTTTAAAAATGTATTTTTCGTGCCAATAAACATTTGTATTTGTATAATATTCTGATTGTGTTGCATGTTGCTAGAGCTCATTGTAATTCATTGATAGTATATTATGAATATATTAATACATTTTTATCGTATATAATGTATACGTGTGATAGTACCAATTTGTCTACCAATTTGGGTCTGTAGGAAAATTATACGGAAAAGTAATAAGTGGTTAGTTATCATTCAAATGACAGGTATTTGAGCAAGTGATGATTAAAAAACGATTTTCTAGCGTGGTGATAATAGATAATACTTTGTCACATGTCGCGTTAA
This sequence comes from Sesamia nonagrioides, assembly GCA_017933935.1. Classification (NCBI taxonomy): domain Eukaryota; kingdom Metazoa; phylum Arthropoda; class Insecta; order Lepidoptera; family Noctuidae; genus Sesamia; species Sesamia nonagrioides. The sequence continues at coordinate 241,204 of JADWQK010000028.1, forward strand.
CAAGTTCAAAAAGCCATATATTTAAGTAGGTAACATTAGATTTATGAATAATTGTAGGAAGTGATTATTTGCGTTCGGTGAAGTAGATTCTATTTCTATTAGTTACTAGTGACCCGCCCCGGCGCAATCGCACGGGTGCAATGCTGATATTATAATATCAGCAATAATTAAAAGAATAATATCAGCATTGCAATATATATACCTACCTAAAAATGAAATATATTTTATTTTTAGGTATATACAACTTGTAACAAAAAGGGTATTTACATACCAAATAAAAAAAAAATTGGTACCAAATTTTCGGTTTCGTGTGTTTCTTAAAATAAAATCATAACAAACGTGGCAGCACACTACATAATTACGTTAATAACTACTCGTTACCCGTCACGTTACTTGCCAAAATCCGATAAATGTCTTCAATATCTCTGTGCGACTAGTATGATAGTAAGTAGCCTATCACAGGCGGTGTTTTTCCTCATAACTTCCTAACACGTTACACGTTGTATATTGCAATGCTGATATTATTCTTTTTTGTACTAAATACACTACAGAAAAAATTGTGAACGTTGTATAAAAAACATAGCAGCCCGCTGCTCCAGCCCCGCCCCGGCCGCTGCCGGTCGGTACCGCCGTAAACGCGAAGCCCCGCAATTTTTTAAAATCTATAATATCTTTTAAAAATATTCATTAAAATCATATGCTGTAAAGGCCGATATAGATCTATTAAGTTGGATAAGGATTAATGCTGTATTGGTTAAAATCGCTTCAAAATTTCGCTGGTACTTGTCGTAAAAAGTAGGTAATTGACAAACATTTGTTATTATGGGATATCTATAAGAGATAGACAATATCCATCGCGAACTTTTTTAGACCTTTTCAATATGTACTATACATATTTAGTAAGCTTGTACACTATTTTGATAAATCTCGTAGGGTACAGCCTGCGTTTCACTGCAAACGCGGAAGAAATGTAATTATTTACGACATCACATTAGAAACCTCAATAATAATAGTATTTTCCCATAATTTAATGGATGTTATTATACATATAAACCTTCCTCTTTAATGACTCTATCTATTAAAAAAACACATCAAAATCCGTTCCGAGATTTAATCATACAAAGGGACATAGGGAAAGAGAAAGCGATTTTGTTTTATAATATGTATAATGTAGTGATAGTGTAAAATGCCTGTTGACTGATTCTCTTCTTAGGGTTCCGTAGCCAAATGGTAAAAAAACGGAACCCTTATAGATTCGTCATGTCTGTCTGTTCATCCCTATATCACAGCCATTTTTTTTCCGAAACTTTAAGACCTATGCTGTTGAAACTTGGTAAGTAGATGTATTCTGTGAACCGCATTAAGATTTAGATGCAAAAATAAAAAGAAATAATAACAAATATGGGGGGCTCCCCATACTTAGAATTGAAACTCAAAATTTTTTTTCATCAAACACATGGGGTTTCTATGGATAGGTCTTCAATAATGATATCGAGGTTTCTAAAATATTTTTTTTCTAAACCGAATAGTTTGTGTGACAGACGCTGCCAAAGTGGAAAAACGTTTGTCCCCTAACTTCTAAAATAAGAAAATGAAAAATATATAAAAAAAAACATGATGTAAGTATGTACCTACATCATAATAGTTTTTTTTTTTTTTAGATTTTTTTATAAATTCTACTTACTAGATCTCGTTCAAAACAATTGTTTTGAACGAGATCTAATAAGTAGTTTTTTTTAATACCTCGTAAATCGTAAACCGCTTATTACCGCGTAATCTTTCATACAAATAACTTAAATCCTTTAATTTCATAAATCAATAGTACGGAACCCTTTGTGCGTGAGTCCGACATGCACTTGGCCGGTTTTTATTTTTATTTCCTTTAGTTTTGCATACAACAAGTACCTAAATGATACTTATTAAGTCATGGAAGAGCAGAGGCTTTTCAGCTTAAAAAGAGGCTCTTATCACTAGATTGTAAGTGTTACTTGTTAAAATAATAAACTATTATTATTATACATTGGCAACTAAGTTGCCTAGCCAGCTACTTTTTAAGTTTCCGTACGTACATAAAGGGTAAAAAACCGGCTCATTGCGAGTCAGGTTTGCATTTGTACATTAAAGATTCCTTACTTATTATCTTTAGGTACGTAGGTATATAGTATATAGTGGCAACTTTTAACTGTCTAGAGTTCTAGACTAAATCACGTTTCACGAGATACAGTCTGGTGACAGACAGACCAACTAAACAGAACTAATTCCACAGACTAGCGCGTTTAAACAAACAAATAAACTCTTTACTCCACTCTTTATAAATATGTAGCTAAGTATGTAGATATAGATGAATTTTCAGTTTTAAATAATGTTATGTCAGTAAAACAGTTTTCAGTCAATGAACTGTTCTAGAAATTTCGCCAGCTGTATCCATAAATGATGGGGCATGATTAGCATCTATTAGTAACTGAGGCCTCGTCTCGGCCGAGAACGTGACAAGGCAGTCCTTCTCGATATGTGTCCTAATACAACACTATTTCAGCAAGTCATTACTCGCACACATTTCGTATTTGCCTCGATATGGTGAGCCCATTCAAGTGCAGGTTCTGATAGACTGTTGACTTGTCGGACTTCATTACGTCTGCTTGGTTGTTGCGTAGGTGCAGGTCGTTGATATTTACTTAGTTAGACTTTTAGCTTCATAATTCATACTTTTCTTTTTAGATAATAACATACATTGTCACTTAAATAAAAGCTTGTAATATAATAATCTCGTCTTCATATAAAATGAGCCTGTAATGTTTTCACAGCTGAGACCCTGACCTTTCAGTGAGTGGGTTCTGATACAATAATAGGTAGCTTTATTCTTCTCGTGCAAAAGTTTTTTTTTACTAATATAAGTAGAAGATATGTGAAGATTTGTGAGGATAATATTATTATCTACTGTTGTAGAAAATCATACACAAAACATTTTGGCACAGAGATAGTATGAAAGTATTGTATTTATAGGTTATTTTCTCGGTGCTAGGCCATAATATCGTCTGCCGGCAGAAGTGGTAACTTCTTCTGCAGACTTTGTCTGGTAGGTGTTAACCCTTGCAAAGCGTTGCCGTCGTGACTCGTCGTGTTCCGTCATGATGTCTGATGAAGCCGTACAGAGGACAGCCCCCTAATCGGCGAACACATTTTTGTCAAATGATTGCGACTAGTTGGGATCCTTTGGACCGAACGGACCAATGGGCGGTCCAAACGATCCCAACTGATACCAACTAGTCGCAATCATTTGACAAAAATGTGTTCGCCGATTAGGGGGCAAGTTTGAGCAATTGTGTTGCGATGTGTGCCGGGTACGATGAACTAAATGTTGTTGTGTCAGGAGTTTGGTCGTGGAGAGTCTCCAGATCAATCTCCCTCTGGCGCAACATAGTTGGTCGTATTGTTGAGTTTAACATTGCACCACCTCGCTCAACTGCCGTCTTCCTTCCTATTCACTAAGATTTTTAAGTGAATAGGCTTAATGAACTAGCGCGCATTACGATCAACGATTGCATCACTGCTTACCAACAGGCGGTATTGCAGTCAAGCACTAGTTAAAAAATATAAATAAATATATTTTGTGTAATAATATTTTTATAAAAAATATTATTTTGTAGTACTACTATTATTTACTAATATTATTTTGTAGTAGTAAACTATTGTTGTTTCAGAAATCATCTGGATGCCACTCCTGGCTTCCAGCGTCTACTCCGAGAGCGGAAGGACCTCGTGGATCACTCCACGTATGACCAGCCCTCTGCCAGTATGTATTTTGTTATTATCATCTCATCCGTTTAACTTTTTCCCAACTACGTTAAGATCGGCTTCCACTGGGACCAACCGTCGGCCTCCAGCCGAGCCGAACCGAACCTACTGCCTGCCTGACCTCCACAACGCAATTACGGGGTAATATGAGACAGCTTGGTAAGACTGGTTGTCAGACTTTCGGGCTCCTGACTACCCGTAATGTCTGTAAAAGATTTAGGAATGGCAGTCGGGACCAACGGTTTTCCGAGACTACGGTCCGTATTACGGAACATTACTCAAGACTCAAGCCTTACTTAAAACTAGTTTCAACCAATCAAAAGGCTTCAAACGAGACTTAAAAAGTTTGAGTTTTGAGTGACGTTCTGTAATACGGACCTACGTGTTTTCCAAGACACGGAGGACTCTCGATATGTATACCTATGTAGATGGTTGATGGTCACCCATTTTCAGCCCAACTGTGGCCCAAGCGTAGCTGTATGTAGGTATTTTATTTTATGGTTAATTAATGATTAATAGGTGTTTCTTTTATAACATGCTGTGAAATTATAGAAATGTAGTTCTCCTGTTGTTTTATCTTTCATGTTGCATTGCATAATTAATATGGACGTCGCATATGTTAGGTTTCATCAGTCTGTACCCTGCACTTTATCAAGCACCTGGACAAATCTGCATTTATTAATGACTCCCAAATGACACCAGTTTTCAACCCTTTCAGTGACGGATCGCTTAAAGAAACGAAGCAGCCTAAAGCTGCTGCGCTCGAGAGCTCGTGACAGCAAGCAGGACTTGACCCATGATATCAGAGCCGACTCGTTGCCGTCGCCCAACCCCTTGCCGTCTGTACCCACTTTAGTAAGTATTTGTTATGTTAGTGAAAGGCGAACGAGCTGACAGCTCACATACTTCCTTTCGCCTCATCATCATCATCACAGCGTTAATCCCAGTCGCATCCGAAGCCTTGGAGCTTTGGAGTCTGGGGTCCGCTTTATCAGTCCAACTGCTTAAATAGCTAAACTTCGACATTTTCCGTGAAGCGACTGCCGTCTGATCTCCACAACCCGAAGGCGACATCGAAGCATTACAGTTAGACCAATTGTTGGACTTTTGAGGGCTCCAACAACCCGTAACGACTGCCACTAGATGTTTGTATGGCATCCGGGATCAACGGCTTAACGTGCTTTCCGAGGCACGACCAGACCAGTGCAAGTATTCATATTCATGCATACAAATACTTGCACTGTGCGGGGATCGAACCCGCGCCACCTTGCGCAGCGGCCGCGTCCGCTACCGCTACGCCACGGAGGCTGTCAACATAGTCCCTTTCGCCTATTTACATTTATAGTAACAGTCCGCAGTGCTGCTCAACCACACCCGAACAAATATCAACTTTTTTTCAATAAAAAGTTAAATTGTTTAAAGTGGTAGAGTAAATTGAACTTTATTGAATAATGATTAAAGTTATTTTTTCATACACTATTTCTTTACTTTTTTTCGAATGTGTCGCAATATTACGATAGATCATTTACATACACTTATGAGTAGTCATCCTTCTCACCAATACGATTATTCACGTTCATATTAATTTGTTCTTTAATATGATGCTACTCTTTAGTTAAATAACTATTTACAAAAATGTGCGGGTCATAAAGAAATGAACTTAATATAGCAGTAAAGCAGCAAAGCAGTAAAGCAGCAAAGTGAGCAGTAAAGTTGATATTTTTTTTTGTATCGAAACATCGTCAATAAAGTTACAAACATTTAATTTTATTTGATTATAATAAATAATAAAATTTCTTTAGACACATTTTGATAACATAAGCACAACGGACAAGAGACAGCAAAACATGTTAAATATCGTGAAATGTAGTAGCGCTAGACCCCACACTAGGATACCCTGTGTCGTGGGATCTAGTTACCTGCTACGTATAATAGATCCATTATTAAATGTTTTGTTTATTTTAGCAGTTTGTCATTATTTGAATATCTCCAATTTCACCCGAAACTCTTCTTCAACATTAAAAAAACAGTTGCATTCGCAGGTGGAGTCATGCAGTCGGTTCATGTCTTTGACTTCCAAGCCGAAGAACCGGGAGGCTACCGGCACGGACGCTGCGCTGCCGACTGAATGCGAGGACAGGTGGCGATGTGACGGCGACGAAGACCTGCCGCCCAGCCGCGTCAGCTTCCACAAGACTTTCAGTCTGCTCATCAATATGGGGAATATTGAGAAGGGCTGCAAGCGGGCGGTTAGTAGAATAGTTGTATGTGTTGTCCTCAAAATGTACCTACCTAAAGCTAATTATACTTAAAAAGCATTTTCTCACTCATCCTCATGGTTCAATTTTCTTTCTTTTTTATAATTATTATTATTCATTCTGTTCTTTACTTTGTTCACAAACTTTTGCAAACACTTTTATTGTTATTACATGCCAACACTAACAACGGAAGTGGTACTTTAATAGGCTTCCTGTGATTTCCTGCAAGGTATTGAGTTTATCCAAAAATCAAAAAATATTAATATTATATTCATTCATTAATATTTCTATAATGTAAAATACATTCATCCTCTGAACATCTTGTTAATTACCGGTTTAGTCATCCGGCAACAGCTCAAACTACTCAAAACTAATAAATTTTTTCAATCAACCTTGAAACTAATGCTTTAGCGATAAAGCTGAAAATCTATTTAAGAAGTTTGACAGATTGTATTAGCTTGATGTGCTGGCATCTGTACTTCCGTTTAAAATTAAACATAGATTGTTAATTTTGTCGGTTGACAAAATTTTTGTTTTGAAAGCCTCCGTGGCGTAGCGGTAGCGGACGCGGCCGCTGCGCAAGGTGGCGCGGGTTCGATCCCCGCACAGTGCAAGTATTTGTATGTATGAATATGAATATTTGCACTGGTCTGGTCGTGCCTCGGAAAACACGTTAAGCTGTTGGTCCCGGTTGCCATACGAACATCTAGTGGCAGTCGTTACGGGTTGTTGGAGCCCTCAAAAGTCCAACAATTGGTCTAACTGTAATGCTTCGATGTCGCCTTCGGGTTGTGGAGGTCAGACGGCAGTCGCTTTACGGAAAATGTCGAAGTTTAGCCATATCAGCAGTTTGACTGGTAAAGCGGACCCCAGACTCCAAAGCTGAAAAGGCTTCGGATGCGACTGGGATTAACGCTGGAATGATGATGATGATGTTAATTTTGTCGGTAGGAAATTCCATTGCACTCGCTAATGGCTTGTAGTCCAATAAAACATTACGCTCCTTTTCAGCTTAGCTTTGTTAGTATTTCGTAGAAGTTTCGCACGTATGTAATTACCAAGTGTAATTAATGATTATATGACGAATTGACGATTAGATGTTGGTTTTTGTGAATAAAGTGACCAAAATATCGAAAAACATTCAACACTCGGATTGATGTCGCTAAAATTTTCCAACCTAATCAATTACTAACCTTTACAAAAATTTTAAAGTATATGATTCCCTGAGTATCTCTGTGTATATTCTGTGACTACCGCATATCTAATTTTCTATATTATAAGAGAATTCAACGAAAATATTGCTTCATACATCGCTTAGCATTTGGTAACCACTATTTATTTATTATTTTTAACATTTAGTAACTTTACGAAAATCATAATCACATTACAATTTCAGATAAGCCGCGAGGAACAGGTGTGGCAGAACGAGCTCAAAGACCTGATCTGGTTGGAGCTGCAGGCCAAGATCGCTGGTAGGACATTGGCACAGCAGGACGCCTATCTATGTGCTCAGAGAAATATCGTGCCCAAGATTATTAAAAATATTTTTGAATACAAGTTAGTATTTTAGTTGCAGCTAGCAGATAGACTAATAACTGTTCACCCACAGGGAAATGTCCAAAAAGGTACACTAAGAAGATTGCAGCTAAACTTTCTGAACTTTTCTTACAATATTAAAATGTGAAATCCACTCCAGATGTTGGCATAATTATCTCATGACTCCACAAACAACTTTAAAACCTATATTTTAGGGTATTTCAAATTGTGATAATGTCCTCAGGTTTGTAAACAAAAACCCCTGCCGAGCGAATTGCAAACGTTCTTTGGACGCGGTGACGTCACAAGAAGATCTCACAGCCCACGATGAACCCAGTGAAGGTAAGGATATTAAACTGATTAATAATTTACTCTTAAACGAGAAAAAAACCAAATGCATTAAGTTTACTCTACCTCACGTGAGGCAGGTGGAAACTAAAGTGTTGATAAAGGGCGAAGAATTGAAATCTGACGACAGCACAGTGTTCTTTGGTATAACTCTGGATGCTAAGCTTCAATGGGGTTCACATATAGAAAAATTGTCAAAAAAGCTAAGTTCTGCTGCATACGCAGTTAGAACAATTCGTAATTTGACTGATGTTGAGACGGCCCGTTTAGTGTACTTTGGCTATTTCCACAGCGTAATGTCGTACGGCATTCTGTTGTGGGAAATGCCGCCGATATTCAAACAATATTTGTTTTGCAGAAACGAGCTGTTCGTGCAATTTATAAATTAAGTCCGAGACACTCTCTCAGAGAAAAATTTAAAGAGATTAATGTACTGACCGTGCTGTCTCAATATATTTATGAAAATCTTTTGTATGCTCATAAAAATATAAAATTGTTTAAAAAATACAGTGATGTCCATGATATAAATACTAGGAACAGGCACAAATTTATTGTACCTACAACAAGGCTCAAGAAAATAGGTGGCTCTTTCAGATGCCAATGTATACATATTTACAATGGACTTCCAGAGGTGGTTCAAGATCTGAGCCTGAATAAATTCAAATCCTTCATTAAACGTAAGTTGTGTCAGAAAGCATTTTATAGTGTGAAGGATTATATTGAGGACAAAAAGGCTTTGGCTTGAGCTGCGTCCGATTTCTATACAATGATTGTTCTTTGATTTTTCCTCTTGTAGTTTTAATATGTAATTGTTTATGTTATTTATTCAAAGCCTGTATTACACACTATGTAGCCAAGCATATTGTACGTTACGGAATTGTATCGCTGACGGAGGTGTTCGGCACTTGTACAGCTGCAGCTGCACAGGAGTTAAACTTTCCACAGATTCGGGAACACTGTTGGAGCTGCTGAACCTTGGACAAAACTATCTTAGCATTGTGTAGATTCAATTTCTTAGTGTTGTATAATTGCACGGCAAACGTGTGAGCACAATGTACGAATGTGTTGTAAGGCATTTATTTGTTGGGTTAGTCTTTTTTATTGACTTAATTGTGCTCTGGCTATTGAGAGTATGTCATGCTCACTCAAATGTCTCGCTGATGGTGGCGTGTGTTTTGGGTCATTGGGTTCCCTTCGATATGGTTGAGCTGAATGATGCTGATCCATACGTCATGTTCGTGAACGGACGCCGTCGGAGGGGACTGGTCGTCTCTTAGCTGCCACGGAGCATTTTAATTTCTGAATTGATTTTTGTATGTTTTCCATAATGGACGCTCTCAGCGTACAATATATTTCTGCATCGTTCTCACGCGGTTGATTTCAACATGAATGATGTAATCAAATATTTGTAACAATAGTTTAAAAATTTAAAAGAGTGTCCATGGAGTTTCTTGCCCGTTCTTCTCCATAGGTACCTACTCTTTGGAATGGGCGACTAGCTTCATCTTATTGACTGACCGACCTTCTGACAATTCAAAAGTGCCTGTAACTGGTTTATTTGAAATAAATGATTTGATTTGATTTGAATATTTTGTTAACACATGGTAGTAAATAAATAAGCCACACACTCGGAGAGCGTGTGCTGCGCCGTGTCCTCCCCGTATTAGGCTCAGTGGTGGCATCGAGCGTCCGGCTCCCTGTCTATGCGTCGCAGGTACTTGCCGAAACAGCCGTGCCCCGACAGTACCTGCGTCACCCTTAACGACAGGGAGCCGTGCCTCCTCCCGAGCCAGTCGTCGAGTACTGGCCGGATGGCGGTAGGACGCATAAGCCTCTGCCGGTAGTCCGCCACCAGGACCTGACGGAGCCCCGTGTCCGCTCTTCCTCGCGCCATCTGTAAAATAACGCGAGTATTTTCGCCTCTAGATCCCAGTTCGTGGATCCGGCCAGGACGCAAGCCGCCTCGTAGAAAGAACGGACTCACCTATCCAAACCACATGTTTAGGCTTTGTTGTAAACAATTAGTAGATGGTTTAGTAAAGTTTTGCCGTCAAGCGATTCGTCGTGTTCCGGCATGATGTCTGGTGAAGTCGTACGGAGGACGGGTCTGAGCAGTTGTGTTGCGATGTGTGGCGGGTACGATGCGCCAAATGTTGTTGTGTCGGGAGTTTGGTCGTGGAGAGTCTCCAGATCAATCTCCCTCTAGCGCAAATTCGTTTGGTCGTGTTGGTCTTGGGTTTAACATTGCATCACCTCGCTTAACTGCCGTCATCCTTCCTATTCCTAAGTTTTTTAAGTGAATAGGCTTAATAAACTAGTGCGCTTTACCATCAACGATTGCATCACTGCTTACCATCGGGCGGGATTGCAGTCAAGCACTAGTTTACAATTATTAAAAAAAAAACATTGCTTAGCAGAGCGAGCAGTTCAATCCCAAGCTTTATTGTCTTCTAAATAATATGTGATTTTATAAAACTCCTTTTTGCAAAGTTTGGTCTTAATATAGTTTTTAAATCGTTTAATGGGTAAGTTTCGAATGTCCATGGGAAGCTTGTTGTAAAAGTGTATATATTGACCCACGAACGAGTTGCCTACTCTGTGGAGATGAATGTGATTTACAGCAAGATTGTGTTTGTTCCTGGTATTTATATTATACTAGCTGTTGCCCGCGACTCCGTCCGCGTGGATTTCAGTTTACAGCACGCGGTGGTTCCCGTTTCCGTGGGAATGCCAAGATAAATGCCTGTAATTTTTACGTGAGTAATAAACATTCAAACATTCTCACAAATTTTTGCATTTATAATATTAGTAGAATTTAATTTTACTGGGTTTAAAGGTTAACAAAGGAAAGAAACATCAAATATCATACTTTAAACAAGTTTGCGTTTATTGGTGTTTTGGATATGCTTAGGAGGTTATGAAAATAAGGGTTAAAAAGTATTATGCTTAATAAAATATGAGCACATTTAGGTAAGTACGGTTTTATAAACAATGTGTGTGATGTTTTGCTATCTTTTGCCAAAACATAAAGATTTTCTGGATTGGATACTACATGTGAGCATGCCACATAGAGTTGCTCGTGAGAAAAACATGTTGTTTTTAAATGAACTCCTGCAACTTTAAGCGTCTGAGCTTGGGCTTTGTTAATTGTTACAGCAAATGCTGCTTTCAGAGGGATTTGTAATCTTTTAAATTGAAATTGCAAATCAGTCGGGATGATGGGAATACGGGGAATCAAGACATTTTGTCCTTTTGCCATTCCAGTCATGATTGTAGCCTTTACAATGTTGTGACCCAAATGTGTTATTTGTAGTCGAGTACCATTACACAGCGTTGGAGCGTCAAGATTCCTCATTAATAGGACAGGAACACCAACTTCTAGTATCAACTTATGGGATGACACTCCTGATGATTCTAAAGAGTTGAAATTCTATAGGGTATGATGTAACTTGTTCAGTGTCCATAATATTGTCCACTGAGAGGTATTCGACAACATTTCCCTGAACATTTAACAGGATTTGTTCATTTATTTTATTAACTATTCCATTAATCGGCGCCAAAATTGTCCTTTTGCATAGCCATTCTCGGTTGGCCATATTTGTTTGAAGATCCGGATAGACATTATTTGTCAGAACTTATGACTCAGTGTAATCATACCGTTCCTGTTAGTTGGCATACGATCTTCTCCGATTTTTAGAAGAGTAGCTGCTTATTGCCCGACTTGAGAATCGTGGTGAAGTTGTCCTCACATATTCGTTGTGAGACAATACTTTTTCACGTGAACCCATAATGCAGACGCTTTCCAACAGGCATTTATTTCATCTGCCGGCGTATCCCTAGTAATCACATTAAATTACACTACTGTAACATTCTTTCGCGCTCACTGCTTTTACTAATGTTGCATATCGGCATTTCGTTATGAGCTAAGTTCAATGGTAACTTTAGAACTGAGTGCGCTATTCGTTCCCCGCTAAGTAATGTAGCAGCTATTCCCGAAGAAGCAACTGCAACAGCAACTCCTTTATCTTTCCGGATTTGAGCTAATAATAATTTTAAAATATAGGCTTTGCGTGTATCTCCTGGAGCATCCAAAAAGAAGAAACAACCTCGGCCACTGGCAACATTTTGAATTATTGCTCAGTTGATATTAAGTAAGCGCCTGTTAAAATAATGGGAGTAATATGTACGTCCGCGTTTTCTTCAGTTTTCGCAACATTTTTGTTACTGCTCTGCTCCTATTAGTGATAGCGGGATGTTATTAAGCTTATGTCTTTTAAACGCACAGGATATTGCAATCGTTTGAACTCAAATCTCATATCAGTTGGGATCATAGGGATACGCGGTATCAAACTTCTCTTTTAGATTTACCAGTTAAAAGCTTCACTTAAATTTGATAATAAGTTTTTCACTGAAAATCTGATGCCATTACACAGTTTTGTTGGATTATTAAATTACAAAGAAAGTGGCATTGATTTTTATATAAATATAGATAGATGAGATGATGATCCACTGTTCATTGAATTCATTTGTTACAAAAAACGTGATAAACGAAGAACCGCTCGACCGATTTTGTTCAAACTTCACATAAACCATCTACTAATTAGTCACAACAAAGCCTAAATATTTGGTTTGGATAGGTGAGTCCGTTCTTGAGTTATAAAATTACTAAGAAAGAGGCATTGAATTTTATAGGTTTACTAGCTGACCCGGCGAACTTTGTTCCGCCTTAAAGGCAATAAATATCACATGATCTTATTTTTTATTTTTCAAATTAGGATAATTAGGGTAGCACAAAAGTGTAGGAGAAGTCGAAACAATGAAGCTCATCATCATCATCATCATGAACCTTTTTTTGTCGTCTGGGCAAAGCTCTCCTCTCATAAGGAGAAGGATTGAGCGTAATCACCACACTTGCTCAATGCGGGTTGGTGATTTCAGACTTAAGGTCCAGGTAGGTTTCCTTAAGATGTTTTCCTTCATCTTGTAATCGGCTTGTAATAATTTCATCGTTAAATCACAACAATACATAGAAAAAATTTCATTTTCTCTACTTTGTGGAGGTGCAAGGTACCAGGGTAGCACAATAGTGTAGGAGAAGCCGCAACAATGAAGTTCATTCATCATTAAACCATAATAATTACATGGAAGAACCTTTATTGTGCCTAGTTTGTGGAGGTGCAAGGTACCAGGGTAGCACAAAACTGTAGGAGAAGTCGAAATAATGAAGCTCATTTATTCCCACGGGAACGACGGGAACGTGATAAAAAGTATCGTATGTCCTTCTCCCAGTTCTTAGCTACCTTTCCCTACCAATTTTCAACAAAATCGGTTCAGTCTTTCTTAAAAAATAATACATGGAAGAAGTTTTATTTTGTCTGCTTTGTGGAGCTGCAAGGTACCAGGGTAGCACAAAATGTAGGAGAAGCCGAAATAATGAAGCTTATTCATCATTAAACCATAATTAATAATTACATAGAAGAACTTTTATTGTACCTAGTGTGTACAGATGCAAGGTACCAGGGTAGCACAAAACTGTAGGAGAAGTCGAAACAACATTTCCGAGATCACACGCTTTTTCTAGCAATCAGCGCTATCTGCCGGGCTGATTTGTGAATCTAAACCATCCAGGGCGCCACTCAAACGCATATAGGAAAAATCATTTAAATCGGTCAAGCCGTTTAGGAGGAGTTCAATGACATACACACGTACAGCAGAATTATATATATAAAGATATAGATATAAATATGTACACTCAATAAAATACATGGTGCCGTTATTTCTCAAGAAATTTCTTTCAGCAGACCTGCAAAAGCAGAAATAAACCAGAAACTTAATGTGTAAACATTAATGTTAATTAAGTTGATTTTAAATGCGTATTGTGACTGGATGCGGGTTATAATTTCCGTTGTTCTGTACAACAGAGGAGCTGCAGTTCGGGTGCCTGTCGTTCGAGTGCGAGCGCTGCTCCGACAGTATCGGCGCCGCCATGCGCGAGGTGGGCGCGCTGCTCGACTCCTTCTACAATGCCGTGTCGCTCTACCCCTCCAGCAGGAACATGACACAGGAACACGCCGCCATAGCCACCAGGCAGTTCAACAACAGGATCAAGGTGAGCTCGTCCCATATACACGAATGTTGAGCGCTCAGGGCTATCAATTACAGTCGTATCGGTCGATCTTCAAGGTAACGCATTCTGAGATCAGTTCGTGGATTGGTGACCATCCAGTAAATTACAAGTCCTTCGCGCTTCAGAAAGTACATTGAGACGTTTATTCCGACTGACATTAGTAGATCTTTGATAGACGCTTCAGATTATCAGAAGCTCGATGGTCTGAGAACCAGTCCTAACCAGGGGTATTATGTTATCCAGTAACTGAGTCGTGGAGCTTAGAAAGGCACTCACTGTATGTAAAATACTGCACCTGGTTAGACTGGAAACCGATCCCAAATAGTTGGAAGATTTTTTCAAGGGTATGTTCTTCGATCTTCAATATAGTGAAGGTAGCAGGAATCCGGTAAATACAGGCCTATTGCATCGTAGGGACGTGTTTCGTCAGACTTTAATATTAGGAAAGCAGAGAGGACTTTTGCAATTTGAGGTTAAATTATAATGAGGCCTAATTTTGGCATTGGTCGACGCCATTTCGTCCATTTCTTCAATGTTAGCTGCTACTGGAACTAACGCGGAGGCTCTGTCTCTCACAGAGTCCCAAACTTACGTTGACCGATGGCCCTTTTGCGTGGATGTCATAACGTACATATTGTTTATCACAGAAAAGAACTTCCTTTTTTCTCTTTTTAGATTGAAGTGTTCTAGCAATATGCATTACGATTAAGTGTAAGTGTAACATTACTCTTACACTTAATTTCATTTGCATACAATTTAAGCCTAACTTGTAAAATGGCGGTGTATTATACCCGAGGCTCTAAAAGTGTTCTGGTATAGTTTGTACATAATTCATTATGAAATATCCATTAAGTTGATAGATGTATTGTGTTCGGCAGGCGATGTGCCTGTGGTATAACACGGCGCTGCACATGCGTCTGAAGATGGTAGCCATGCGCAGGATGCTGCGGTCCATCCGCCTCAAGGGACGGCGACGCGGCGCCGCGGGGTCCTCCGAGATGGACTCCAGTGTCAGCAGGTAGGTGCTCATAGCTTATACATATACATTTTTTACTTATTTATAGGCCACAGGTGGCCTCTTTCATCCGCTGTTTTCATAACCACTAACCATTTTACAAAATAGTTCCGTTATGTAAATAAGTTGAATGGTGTCTAAAGATTTTCCATAATCTAAATGTAAACATGAATGCAAATCGACCCAGAATTCAAATTTATTTATGGTCTAGAATTAGATCAGTTTTTTAACATATTGCTAGTTGTTAGGCGATCGCCAAGACGTATGGAGAGTATCACAGTTTAAAATTATAGGAGGTTTTCTAGATTGAATAGAAAAAAACTTTTGGTGGTTGATTGTAGGAATTCTGTTTTACTGTTTAACTAAAAGGTGTCGAAAGTGACAGATTAGATTCCCAAGTTAGAAATAAAGAAAATAAAGAGGACGCGATAATTTTGCGATACGATCATGGCATCGCCCACAGCTATGCCATGTTCAAAGTTGAAAAAACACTGGTCTAGGGTATTGAATTACAATTTTTGCTGGACTAGTTCTTTAACATTTGATATAAAAAATTATAGGTATCAGACTCAATTCATAGAAACCCATAATACAATATTTGTAACCGCTATCCCCAGCACCCCAGCATCCGAGTGTCCTCCCCGGACCTGCCAGGTGCGCTTCAACGTGAGCTCCGACCCCGGCAGCTCTAATTCCAGCTCCAGCAACCAGTCGGCCGGATCTGCCAAAGACGAGACCCTGTCGGACCTCAAGGAAGGCCACGACACTGACGACGTGGACAGCGGCATCGACACTAGTGAGTTGGATTTCATTATTAGGTTGAAGAGTGGGGAACACTTTGGTTATTTGTTACAATCGCTCGTGCTGGCGAGCTCGTGTGCAGACTACCCGCCTGTGAGCGTGTCAACACTGTTAATCACGTGTTACCACATTTTTTTTTTTAATTAGTGCTTGACTGCAATCCCACCTGATGGTAAACAGTGACGCAATCGTTGATGGTAAAGCGCGCTAGTTTATTAAGCCTATTCACTGAAAAAAAACTTAGTAATTAGGAAGGAAGACGGCAGTTGAGCGAGGTGATGCAATGTTAAACCCAACAACATGACTAACGATGCTGCGCCAGAGGGAGATTGATCTGGAGACCCTCCGCGACCAAACCTCCCGACACAACAACATTTGGGGCATCGTACCCGGCACACATTGCAACACACTGCTAAGACCCGTCCTTCGTACGGCTTGACATTATGCTGAAACACGACGATTCGCTTGGCGGCAATACTTTGTCTGGTGGGTGGTAACTTCTATCAGCAGCGAATTTTATGGCCTACCACAGATGCTGTACACAAAATAAACCGATCTATTATAATATACCTTTGAAATGATTTCAGAGCTCCCAACATCGAGCAATGGCTTATCAACACCAGAGATGGTAATCCCACACCAATACGGAGACCCGCTCACGTCCAACGAGAGCGGCTACATGTCCAGCGAGGGGCCTCCGGTCGCTAACGATGCGTTTAACATCGGAGGCCTGTCCGAACTCACGCATATGAAGCTGTTGGACAAGTGCGAGGTGTCACTCTACAGGTTAGCTAGTTTACTAATAATTTTATTTATATTCACGGCATCGTTCTCCATCAGCAGAATTGCGTGATACTGACACTCCGAAAGTAATTACCGCGTTATGGATCCTGCGTTGGCGATTTATTTCTAAAAAAAATGTAAAGAATATTTTATTTCCTAACGAATAAAGTTCAGGTTACGTCACAGCTTTAAATATTTCTATAACTTTTTAAGTTGTGCTTGTCACTCTGAAATCTATTGTTATTGGAATAAAGTTGATATTTGTTTAACTTGCAGTAGGGTGTGT
Source organism: Sesamia nonagrioides (assembly GCA_017933935.1). Lineage (NCBI taxonomy): Eukaryota > Metazoa > Arthropoda > Insecta > Lepidoptera > Noctuidae > Sesamia > Sesamia nonagrioides. The sequence goes on from JADWQK010000028.1 coordinate 258,153, forward strand.
GATTGTGATTGTGGTCGGGAGAGCGATTTAATTCTGCGTGAAGATTAAGAAATAGTTATATATACAACATTATTTATTGTTTATGTGAAACCACACGTGTCCAGTATTTTTAAATAAAAAATCTATGTACAAATTTTCAAAAAGATATCATGATAAACCACCAAAGTTATGAGCTTGTTATCCTACTTGACTGTCCAACAAAAATATGGTCAACGCTCCGTTCGGGAGGGTGAGCGGTTTGTTGACCTGTGGCATCAGCTGTTGCGCGGGCGTGCGCAATATTATGTAGCCGTACACATTATCATACGCCTGACATTCTGCATGAAATATAGGATCAAGAGTTCTGAAAAGAACTGTTTGTCACATTCCGTAACCAGCCCCCTAATCGGCGAACACATTTTTGTCAAATGATTGCGACTAGTTGGGATCGTTTGGACCGAACGGACCAATAGGCGGTCCGAACGATCCTAACTGATAGGACTGCACCAGGAACATCGATCTTCAGTCGTCGTACTCCACCCTTCAACACATGTGTATTCGACGGGGGCGTGCGTTACGGTCCCCCTACTTATGCCTTTGCCGCAAACCATGCGCGTGCGCCTCGACCTGACGAGCGCCACCGTGCGGATTTCTCGCGACAACTGTGCTGTGCGGTGATTGGTCTAAATAACTAATAAACTGCTGGTCTAAATTTTTGTCAAGAGTGAAATAATTTTAATGGAGGAGTTTTATTCGGTAAGAGCTAAAATTGTAAAATACTATTTAAGATGCGATATTTTGAAATTAAATCAATTATCGAAAGAATATTCTACAAGTTATTTCTTCACCTTCTGCTACCTCCAAAGTTCTCCAAATTTTGATCTATCGTAAGCTGCGTGGCGCGCTCGGTAACCACACTGCAACAATTTCTAAATGTATTTGGGAAAAAATGTAACATGGTGTACAAATGATTGGAATCAATTCAGTTGCTTATTATGAACAAACTGTATTCAGGTTTCGCATTTACAAAAACTAACGTTGTATAGATTATATTTTTGTATAGTTACAGTTGTATCAGTTTGTGTAATTCAGTATGTTTGTAGAATGTGTTATGAAATGTAAAGAAAAAGGATCTTGGGATGAATTTGCTATAATAATAACCCAAATAGCATGCTAGAAGCGCACCCCGTCCCGAAATTTATTTTGTATTCTCCACTGTCTTATATTACCACCTGAACGTCACGATAGATTGTGGCGCAGCAAACTGAATGTTGAATGAAATAAGAATAAAAATAAAATTACAACGTCACATCGGTTTCAAATGTTCAATATAAATAATTTAACATAATACCTACATAAATATGCGTGGGCCCGAAATACCTTTTCAGCTTTGAAGTCTGGGGTCCGCTTTTATAAGTCTAACTGCTGATTTTGCCTAAACTTCGACATTTTCAATGAAGCGACTGCCGTCTGACCTCCACAACCCGAAGGCGATATCGAAGGATTGCAGTTAGACCAATTGTTGGACTTTTGAGGGCTCCAACAACCCGTAACGACTGTCATTTGATGTTCGTACGGCAACCGGGACCAACGATTTAACGTGCTTTCTGAGGCACGACCAAACCAGAGAAAATAATCGTGCATTCAAATAATTGCACTGCGCGGGTATCGAACCCGCGCTTCGAGCGACCGCGTTCGCTACCGCTACGCCACGGAGGCTGTCCGGTGCGACGCGCGCGCCTTTTTCGGTTTATCTCAACAACTTCAAACCCTCAATAAACTCGTACAAAAAGAATAATTTACAATCTTGTTTTTCAGGGACTACCACCAAGAAATCTTGAAGACTCAGGGTGTTCGTCGTTGTATGATGTTTATCTACAAGATGCGACACAACCTGTTAGATAAAGTCTACCTCACACTGGAAAAACCCGATGTAAGTAAAATTTTACAACTCACAACGCAGTTTGTTTTTTTAAACAAGCAAAGTTACACTCGATAATTGACTCTCACCCTAGCTCTAAAAGGTATAATAATTAGTAATTTATGTGTAAATATTTTGGAATAAAAGAATTAATAATTTTGAAATTATTTAATAATCGATCGATATTCTGTTAAGTAGCCATTGGAAAACTGAGTTGTATATTTAAGACGCCTAAAATTTCATAGTGTATTATAATATGATGTTTTTCCATCGTCTTCCGCAGTCAGAAAGCTTTACCGAAGAGGACGGCGAAGAGATCTTTGAGGAGCCCACGAACGAGCCCTCTGACTCCTCCATGCAGTATGAAGAAGAGCTGAAGACGTACGAGCTCAGGAGGTTACTATAAATCTCAATCTCTCATTTAAGATTGAAAGATCACCACCGGCTGATGTAGAGCAGTGTTCGGTACGCTAGCGGAGTACTAATTTTGTGGTTTGTTTGGTCATAGGTCTGCATTTGTGCCTTTGATGGCAACATTATTCGACGATAACATAAGAATTTAACATAACTAGCGAAATGTGGGTGGCATAGTTACGAGCAAAAGTACTCGGGTTTATTCAAAAACGATTTTTCCTTTATTGGTTAGTAAAATGTTATATATATAACATTTCCGAACCTTTAGGTTTATGAAATTTATCGTATTTCAACGTTGTATTCGTATTTCATATATAAATCATTATTGAAAGTTGCAAAGTCTTGACATATTAGTGCTCGTGATTGTACTATAGATATATTTTTGTCTAACCTTGTGCGGATTGAAGATGTGACGTTATGTGTTAAATCAAACCCCGAGCATGGCTTATACTACATCAGTTTGTTTTACAGTATGCGGCAATTACTTCTACCAACCCTAAGGCTTGAGTACCAGAACTGGGAAAATTGTAGGCTAATATTGCTTTTTTTTAAATTATAAACTAGGCGCTTGACCGCAATCCCACCTGATGGTAAACAGTGATGCAATCGTTGATAGTAAAGCATACTAGTTTATTAAGAGCCTATTTACTCTTGTCTTGAAGACACTCAAATTGTAGTCCGACGGGCTTACACGGAAGGAGGATAATGCTTGAAGGTAGTTACATAATTATCATGGTTTAAGATAATTATGTAACTTCCTTCAAAAAGAAAGTATTCCGTTGCTGCCGAATCCCTTGCTCACAAACTATGGTAAATTTAAGTTCATTTTATTTTTATTTTCTGAATATAAATATTAGTCTAAAATGTCTATTGAGTAATTATAGGACTAGCTTAGAAAATTGTAATATTCCATAGACATTTTAGACGTGATTAAAATCATGCCGACCAAAATTATATAAATTTACGTCAGGTTAAACCGCTGGATGCGGGAGGCGCAGGACCAGTCGTCGTGGAGAACCTAGGGGGGGGGTATATGTCCAGCAGTGGACGTCTTTCGGCTGAAATGATGATGATGATGACGTCAGGTGCTGATTAATTTGGCAGGACCCTATTCGTCCTGTTCTTAATTAAATCGAAATAGTAAGACGCAGTGAACTTACATTTGCGTATAGTGGTAAAGACGATGGTGGTATACTAATGAAGACAAAATTGCATGGAGAGTCTAAGGTCGACTTTTGCTTATGAGGTTTTTTATTACGATTCATGATACGACTAGATGGCGCTGTTCAGAAATCAAAATAACACTGCAAAGCTTAAAAACCTTATTATACAGAGGCACAAATAAAGTTTTTAATACCTAAAATAATTACCTACTAAGAAATCCATACTAATATTATAAATGCGAAAAAACTCTGTCTGTTACCCTTTCCCGCTTAAACCTCTCAACCGATTTTGATGAAATTTGCCACAGACAATCTTTAGACCCTGAGAAAGGACACCAAGGCAAGGCTACCTTTTATCCCGGAAAAAATGATATTCCCGAGGGAAATGTAAAAAGCGCGATATAACCGAACTCCACGCGGGCGAAGCCGCGGGCGGAAAGCTAGTAATTTATATTCAAATAAACATAAATTTATTTTACTTTATTATTTCCGAATACTTAATACAGCGCCATCTCTAAACCATACCAAATAAACCGATTGGTTTATTAGTTAATTCGACTACAAGTGTCATAGATAATAAAGATTCTGTTCACAAATTGGCTCTCATTTTCGTATTATTTGGTACTTAGATCAGTAACTTGGTGGTAAACATGGCATAATAACATGGTACAGGTACGGCTGCTGGTCCCCCGAGTGTCGCTCCATGCGTCTGCCGTGGTACCGCGCGCACTTCCTGCTGCTGTCCAGCCTGTGTATGGAGGCCGTGCACGACTACCTCTCCTTCCGTCTCGAGGCGCGCCCCGACCACCCATCCTGCCTCACCGTCAAGCAGGTGCGCTGTGCGAGAACACACTATTCAGTATTAATACATCTCCAAAACCATTTATTATAAATGTTTCATTCGTACAAAAGAGAGATAGATTTAATATGATATGTTACGTTCATTAGTTCTGTTTGGTCATACAAGGCTAATTTTTAGTCACCGTCCAAATTTCGATATATTCATCTTTGGCGAAAATCATTGAATACGCGTTTTTTCTTTTATCATCACTCAATACAAAAATATTGAGATATCACATCACAAAGTGATCTTTAAAAGGTTGATATTTGTTGACATCGCGCCATGTGTACGCGCTCGGTAACTGCCTTTGCGCACCCCCCGCCCCACGCGCCACCCCGCCCGCTACTGAACTTACTGAAACACAATCTGTGTCGAGTAAGACAGTGACAGTAACGTACGTACCTGTTGTCAGCTGATCCACGAGCTGCGTGAGGGTCTGGACATCGCGTCAGAGATGCGCGCCGACTTCGCGCTGCACGTGCAGGCCGCGCTGGGGGACGAGCACCCGGGGACGGCGCCAGGGACCTCGTGCTGCTCAACACCTTCGACAACACCGTCGAGAACTTATCACTCAAGGTGAGGCCGACCAACGCTATTTCAACTTAACAAACATCAACTTTATTTCAATGATAGTTAAGTTGATTTCAACATTAATGAAAAAACTTATAAAAATGTTTGTAGTTGTAACGTAACACAACCACTTGCACACATCCATAGCTCTATGAACTTCGTCTGCAGTCAGATGACGTAGCTCCATAACAAAAAAATGTCTCAATTCTAAATTTGTTCAAAAGTGTCTTCAAATTATTGTTTTAAATCATAAAATTGATATGGAATACTAAATTTTGATAATCAAAGAAAACGCTTTAAAAATCGAACAAGTATGCCTTTGAATTCGTTTTTGAATCTGAGAAAAAAAAGCAAATGATACTTTTGGATTTTTTTACAACCAGCCAGTATATCCTCTAAATCAAAAAAAGTTGACATTAATATTACCTACTTGGTAAGAAATAACGTAACTCGGCGTCAAAAAAATCGCACTCCGCGAAAATAACTATCAGTTATTATTATAACCATTACGCACATTACCCCAAAAAATATTGCTATTATTTAGATCACATTAAATAAACATAAAAAAAACAGCTTAATCATTTTTATTGGAACAGTGCAAAAACAATAAAGTTTACAAAACAATTAAAATCCCTAATTAAGCCTTAATTTAAAAAAAAGAAGATTACACAAAATATAAACAAAAAGTTTCTTAAAAAATAACCTAAAATCTAGTACCTGTAGTAGTAGTATCCGTGCCGTGCCCGGATGATTTGGCTTCCCATATTGCCCTCCCTCATGGATCTAACTAGTTTTAGGAGCTCTGCTTGAGTGTAGAATACTGTCCCAATAACATCCTCTTCGAGCTCACCGCTACTGCACGCAGAGATCCCAACCTCTTGAAGGTAATCGTGCACAAAACACCAATAAAACCGGTATATGGGACCACATTGTCTTCCAGGATCTCTAATGCCCCGGTAAGCAGTCAGCGACCCTTGCCCACGAGCACCTGCAGTCCGGGAGACGCTTACAAGGTTGATTTTGCCGTCGGCAGACATGCCGCCCCAAAACATACATATGTACAGGAACCAACCCCATTCCACCGACTCTTGATGCAGATTTGGGCGAAACGTTCCCCATCTTCTGTACATCTTCTGCGTCAGTCGTCTGCGTCATCTGCGTCGACGAGATTTGAACAGCTGAGAAAAGAACAGCCTCCACTGGTCAAGGATCCAATTGACGTGGTCGCGAGCAAACTTGCAAGCGGGCCCGCGACCGATGCTTTGCGATAAATTTGAACCAATTTTATCTTCCTCCCCTAAGTCTTCGTCTAACCGTAGAAACGCACACGGTTGTTCTGCGAGCTTTGTTCCGGAGCTGCTGTCGTAACTCAACAGCATTAGAGAACCGACTTCTCAGAGATGTCGATACGATGAATCGGTCGTCTCTCTTCGAGGTGCAGTGACGGCTCACTAAATCCATGCCTCCGGACATGGCCGCCGGTCCCAGGAACCTCTGGTATACCCTTCGAACCGAAAAAACAGCTCAAGTTCAGTTGCTGAGCGACATCACACTGCCGTGATTGCAATAGTGCAATCACTTGAGTAGCTTCATCAGCAGTATCCATCTTCGGTGGTGTTTTTCTTGTGAATTCTTCTCGTGTGCCATCTTCAACGGTTGGATAGCAAATGACCCTGATTTAGCCTGTATTAGCCCTTTTTATACCCTCTTAAAGGTAGCGCAAGTAGTGTGGCCATGCTGAGGAGCAAAAACGGGCTTTTATTAAATTGGTCACATTTGTGTATCAAGCTCTTTTTTAAGAAATTGCTACTTTATAAGTTTACTAGCGACCCGCCCTGTCTTCGCACGTGGACAAATGATATAGGTATCTAAGCCTTCCTCAAGAAACGGTGGCCCTTCAATAATAATAATAATGTCTGTGCTGCCCTTTAGCCAATATCTGACTCCTGTAAGATACATCGACCTTATTGTCCATGGATAGCCGGTTCCACCATCTTCAAACAGAATGAAAGCCTACCAAGAAAAGCAAGTTTGTTCAAAATAATAGGTCCCCTGCTTCGGCCCACCCTCCGCGGTTTAGGCAGAGAGACACTCAAATAGCAGGCGGCCGGCACGGGCGCGAGTGGTAACGCGGATTTTTTCTGGTGTTTAGTTTTGAAGAAATCGTAATATCTTCTGAATGAAACAACGAATTCCCAATAATTCAAAAAGAGATCTGCTGCTACTGAAATTATTATATATAATTTATAAATATATAAATATATAATTTATTTGGATAAGGATTAATAATAAGGAACAAATAGTGGGCTCTGATTTCGCCTGGCATTTTAATTAACTTTCCAACATAAAAAAGTAGTCATAATGAAGAAACTATAGTAGGTAGACATATGGTGTCGCAGACTTTTGTAGGCATTTTAAGGTCTACAATACTGTAGTACATTATTTTGATCTATCTCATAGGGTTCAGCCAGCGTTTGCAATGTAAGCTCAAAAATTGGGTTTTTATTTTACGACATGTGTTAGAAAATAATAGTATTTATCACTCTATCTATTAAAAAAAAACCTATCAAAACCGTTGCGTAGTTTTAAAGATTGAATCATAAAGCGACATAGGGAAAGTAAAAAGTGACTTTGTTTTATAATATATAGTGATTTATTGGGCTTTCATGACGTCATTATTGGTACGATTACACGCCATGCGCGTGTAATATACTGACGTCATTTAAGGGTTAATAACGCTGAAAGTTATTTCCACGAGGGTGTGCGATTTTTTGACGACGAGTGTTGATTAATATATAATTTAAAAATATGTGTTACTTAGACTTTTGATGTGTGTATTTATGTCCACTTCGATAAAAATTAAATAATGTTTGTCTTGATACACCTAACTGTTTCCTTGTATTTGTTTGTCCAGCAATACCTGTCGTACCTCTCAGCACGATGTCCCTGACGGAGCACATGCCGCGGTCGCGCCGCAGGCCGAGTGGGTCGCTCGCCAAACGTATCAAGTGCGCGGCGTACTCGCGCCGCTCACGTTACTCGGCAAGTACTACTCGTGTGTAGAGTATCACCGCACAGCTCGCCAAACGTATCAAGCGCGCGGCCGCACTCGCGCCGCTCACGTTCTCAGGAGTACTACTCGTGTAGAGTATCACCGCACAGCTCGCCAAACGTATCAAGTGCGCGGGCCGTACTCGCGCCGCTCACGTTCTCGGAGTACTGTGTAGAGTATCACCGCACAGCTCGCCAAACGTATCGCGCGGCCGTACTCGCACCGCTCACGTTCTACTCGCGCACGCTCGCAAAACGTACGTACTCGCGCCGCTCACGTTCTCAGGGAGTACTACTCGTGTGTAGAGTATCACCGCACAGCTCGCCAAACGTATAAGTGCGCGGCCGTACTCGCGCTGCTCACGTTCTCGTGAGTACTACTCGTGTGTAGAGTATCACCGCACAGCTCGCCAAACGTATCAAAGTGCGCGGCCGTACCGCGCCGCCGCTCACGTTCTCGTGAGTACTCACTGGAGTACTTACTCGTGTGTAGAGTATCACCGCACAGCTCGCCAAACGTATCAAGTGCGCGGCCGTACTCGCGCCGCTCACGTTCTCTCGTGGAGTACTACTCGTGTGTAGGAGAGTATCACCGCACAGCCTCGCCAAACGTATCAAGTGCGCGCGGCCGTATTCGCGCCGCTCACGTTCTCGGAGTACTACTCGTGTGTAGAGTATCACCGCACAGCTCGCCAAACGTATCAAGTGCGCGGCCGTACTCGCGCCGCTCACGTTCTCGGGAGTACTACTCGTGTGTAGAGTATCACCGCACAGCTCGCCAAACGAATCAAGTGCGCGGCCGTACTCGCGCCGCTCACGTTCTCGTGAGTACTACTCGTGTGTAGAGTATCACCGCACAGCTCGCCAAACGTATCAAGTGCGCGGCCGTACTCGCGCCGCTCACGTTCTCGGGAGTACTACTCGTGTGTAGAGTATCACCGCACAGCTCGCCAAACGTATCAAGTGCGCGGCCGTACTCGCGCCGCTCACGTTCTCGTGAGTACTACTCGTGTGTAGAGTATCACCGCACAGCTCGCCAAACGTATCAAGTGCGCGGCCGTACTCGCGCCGCTCACGTTCTCGGGAGTACTACTCGTGTGTAGAGTATCACCGCACAGCTCGCCAAACGTATCAAGTGCGCGGCCGTACTCGCGCCGCTCACGTTCTCGGGAGTACTACTCGTGTGTAGAGTATCACCGCACAGCTCGCCAAACGTATCAAGTGCGCGGCCGTACTCGCGCCGCTCACGTTCTCGTGAGTACTACTCGTGTGTAGAGTATCACCGCACAGCTCGCCAAACGTATCAAGTGCGCGGCCGTACTCGCGCCGCTCACGTTCTCGTGAGTACTGCTCGTGTGTAGAGTATCACCGCACAGCTCGCCAAACGAATCAAGTGCCGCTATCATCAGCAAGTGTTGCTTCTAAGGCTTGCATTTCTAATTTATGGTTAGGGCTTAGAAGAAAGCGTTCCAATTCCAATCTTGGGTTTTTGCTTATAAAGTACTTATAATTTTTCGTTTATTTACAGAAACATTACTTGCAACCAACTGAACAGACTGCTGAAGACTTACGAGGATGAATTCAGTAGCATCAAGAACATGGACAAGCAACAGCTTATGGATGCTGAAAGATCGGATAGTTCTGATTGGTAAATATAATATCATTTATAGTGCCTGGTTAAGCTGATACCATATCAATCCTCAACTTCTATATCACTTTTTACGGCCCCAATAGTATAGAAAATATTTGGAGATCCCCTTCCTCCGCTGCTTATAACTTGGAATTTCAGACTGTCACTGTGGGTACTCTTTGGTTAAATAGAAAAACAGAATTCCCACTCTCAACTACTGAAAGTTTTAAGTGTTTCATTCCATTTGAACATGCTATAATTTTAAAGAAACACTTCAATAAGGCTTGGTGACACCTGATTCGTGACCCACACGTTGGAAAAGACTGGTGAAGAATATCGTGCTCTATTCTGGCGTTTTTGCTGCTCTGCTTGGGCCTTACTATGGTGTCATATTGTTTTTTTTTTATTTTGTACATTTTCTTTTTGTTGCGGGTTTTGTACTAATGAAGACAAAAGTGCATGGAGAGCTTTAGGTCGACTTTTGCTTGTGAGGCGCACACCACAATAGCGTCATCTTGTCGTCTCATGAAACGAAATTCAAGAAATTACGTTTCATGAGACGAGTTAATGGCGCTGTTCAGAAATGAAAATAATACTGCAGAGCTTAAAAACCTTATTATAGAGAGGCACATAGTAAATTTTTTAACACCTAAATAATTATCAAGAAATAATAATTATTTTCGAGTACGTAGTATAGCTCCATTTAAACCAATTGGTATATTAGTTAATGCGACTACAGATAGCGTCGATCATAAATAATTCCCATTCACAAATTGGCCCTCATTTTCGTATTTTTTGGTAGTTACATCGGTAGTTTAGGTGGATGAACATGACAGCTCGGATCACAGAGCACCGGTTCGAAACCCAGTTCTCAGTCGACCTTTTTTAAATTTAATATTCTTATGGTATTAATTAATATATTAATACAATTTAGATTAAAGTAAATATTTATTTATTGATAAAACTGATAGTTTGGCTTTGATGATATCTCAAGAGAACCAACATGTTACCCACATTTGAAAGAAACAGAACAACAATTTACATCTCTCGAGATTTTTCAAAACTTTACAAAAAACAATTAAGTAACTATAAAAAACTCAACTAGAAACGTAACTTGTCAAACCTATACTAATAAAGGAGTGGGTAACCTTTTTTTTTTTTTTTAATAGTGTCGCTGCAATTTGTTGCAGTTGTATTGTGTGTACGTTGTTAATGTCAGTATGTCACCACCGATGTGGTACTCATGTTTGCTAATCGACTGCAGCCCGGACGTCCGCCACGCTATCTACGCGGTGTGTCGCTCCGCGCAGAGCATGTACGCGAGCTCGCGCGACGCCACGCTGCACGCCGCGCAGTGGGCGCGCGCGCTGGCGGCGCGCCTGGCGCGGGCCCCGCCGCCCGCCTACATGCACCAGCGGGGGCAGATCTTTGTGAGTATACATTGTAGCGGTGTGTCGCTCTGCGCAGAGCATGTACGCGAGCTCGCGCGACGCCACGCTGCAGGCGGCGCAGTGGGCGCGCGCGCTGGCGGCGCGCCAGGCGCGGGCCCCGCCGCCCGCCTACATGCACCAGCGGGACCAGATCTTTGTGAGTATACATTGTAGCGGTGTGTCGCTCTGCGCAGAGCATGTACGCGAGCTCGCGCGACGCCACGCTGCAGGCGGCGCAGTGGGCGCGCGCGCTGGCGGCGCGCCAGGCGCGGGCCCCGCCGCCCGCCTACATGCACCAGCGGGACCAGATCTTTGTGAGTATACATTGTAGCGGTGTGTCGCTCTGCGCAGAGCATGTACGCGAGCTCGCGCGACGCCACGCTGCAGGCCGCGCAGGGGCGCGCGCGCTGGCGGCGCGCCTGGCGCGGGCCCCGCTGCCCGCCTACATGCACCAGCGGGGGCAGATCTTTGTGAGTATACATTGTAGCGGTGTGTCGCTTCGCGCAGTGCATGCACGCCAGCTCGCGCGACGCCACGCTGCAGGCCGCACAGTGAGCGCGCGCACTGGCGGCGCGCCTGGCGCGGGCACCGCCGCCCGCCTACATGCACCAGCGGGGGCAGATCTTTGTAAGTATACATTGTAGCGGTGTGTCGCTTCGCGCAGTGCATGTACGCCAGCTCGCGCGACGCCACGCTGCAGGCCGCGCAGGGGCGCGCGCGCTGGCGGCGCGCCTGGCGCGGGCCCCGCCGCCCGCCTACATGCACCAGCGGGGGCAGATCTTTGTAAGTATACATTGTAGCGGTGTGTCGCTTCGCGCAGTGCATGTACGCCAGCTCGCGCGACGCCACGCTGCAGGCCGCGCAGGGGCGCGCGCGCTGGCGGCGCGCCTGGCGCGGGCCCCGCCGCCCGCCTACATGCACCAGCGGGGGCAGATCTTTGTAAGTATACATTGTAGCGGTGTGTCGCTTCGCGCAGTGCATGTACGCCAGCTCGCGCGACGCCACGCTGCAGGCCGCGCAGGGGCGCGCACATGCACCAGCGGGGGCAGATCTTTGTAAGTATACATTGTAGGGGTGTGTCGCTTCGCGCAGTGCATGTACGCCAGCTCGCGCGACGCCACGCTGCAGGCCGCGCAGGGGCGCGCGCGCTGGCGGCGCGCCTGGCGCGGGCCCCGCCGCCCGCCTACATGCACCAGCGGGGGCAGATCTTTGTGAGTATACATTGTAGCGGTGTGTCGCTTCGCGCAGTGCATGCACGCGAGCTCGCGCGACGCCACGCTGCAGGCCGCACAGTGAGCGCGCGCACTGGCGGCGCGCCTGGCGCGGGCACCGCCGCCCGCCTACATGCACCAGCGGGGGCAGATCTTTGTAAGTATACATTGTAGCGGTGTGTCGCTTCGCGCAGTGCATGTACGCCAGCTCGCGCGACGCCACGCTGCAGGCCGCGCAGTGGGCGCGGGCGCTGGCGGCGCGCCTGGCGCGGGCCCCGCCGCCCGCCTACATGCACCAGCGGGGGCAGATCTTTGTGAGTATACATTGTAGCGGTGTGTAGCTCCACGCAGTGCATGTAGGCTAGCGATAATTAAACAAACCCTTGCTAATAGACACGTATGCACATACCAGGCATAGAGCTTAACAACCAAGTAAGTAGCCCGCGATGTGTGAGTGAATGTCACATAGTGAGGTCGCCCTGCTCATGCACTTTCATTAATGTTGACGGCTATAGTTTTGTGCTAAAAGTTTTTGCGTGCCTATAAACATTTGACCGATTATATTACGCCCCGTATAACAGGAAGTGAGCTATCGTCATTTAACAGGTGTGGTACCAACCTTTTTTTTTTTATTTCGTGGTGGAAATCCTCATAGGATGACCGCCGCCCTAAGGTGGGCGACGGGGTCTGTCAGACTTTTACTGACTAAAACCACCCCGGTGTCTCTTCTATCACGAGCGCGCGTGGGGCCGCGGGAGTCTAAATTCTTCCGCAGCCCCACACTCCCGTGTTGGCCCGGTCTGTCCGGGCCTCGTCTCCGGCACGGGGTAGTGGGGTGTTAAGCTACCCCGTGCATCGCCTCAGAGGCGCGCGCTGACACTCGCGCGCGCCTCCGCCTCGGGGTCCATCGAATAGGGGGCGGGGACTTCCCCATGTCCCTCGCCCCTGGACCCATTCATGGGGGGCGGAAGAGGGCGTTATCCGCCCTTCTTCGGCGCCCGGTGCGTCTTCTGCGGCCCGGGAAGGGAGTTGAGATCTCCCTCTCCCGTTCCGCAGCTTCCTTCTGCGACATCACGTCCTCACAGAAGGACACCACCGCGTCCCACGACTCTGCGCTGCCGGCCATCCTCCGCACTACTGCCGGCAGCGTCAGGTCGCTTCCTACTTCATTTGTGAGGATACGGCGCTGCTCCTCCCAAGCTACACACTCGGAGAGCGTGTGCTGCGCCGTGTCCTCCCCGCATTGGACGCAGTGGTGGCACCGAGCGTCCGGCTCCCTGCCTAGGCGACACAGATACTTGCCGAAGCAGCCGTGCCCTGACAGCACCTGCGTCACCCTGAACGACAGGGAGCCGTGCCTTCTCCCGAGCCAGTCGTCGAGTACTGGCCGGATCGCCTCGACGGTAGCGAGGCCGGCGGTAGGGCGCATAAGCCTCTGCCGCCAGTCCGCCACCAGGACCTGACGGAGCTCCTCTCGGCGCAGCTCGATCTGCCGCTGCGCCGGACTGGAGCCCCGTGTCCGCTCTTCCTCGCGCCATCGGTACAATGACGCGAGTACTTTCGCCTCTAGGTCCCAGGGCGGGGATCCGGCCAGGACGCAAGCCGCCTCGTAGGAAATCGTGCGATACCCGCGGACGACCCTGACGGCCATCGCCCTCTGCGGCTTGCGCAGAATGGCGAGTGTTCCGGCCGTCAGGTCCATCGCCCACACAGGGGCCCCATACAGGGCCATGGACCGCACGATTCCCACGTATAACCGCCTACAGGCGGTGCTCGGGCCCCCAATGTTGGGAAGCAACGTTGACAGCGCGCCTGCTGCACCCATCAGCTTGGGCGCCAGCCGCCGGAAGTGGGGTCCGAATTCCCATCGGCTGTCGAGCACCAATCCCAGATACTTCATTTTTTTTTTATTTTTTTTTTTTATTAATTATAAACTAGTGCTTGACTGCAATCCCGCCTGATGGTAAGCAGTGATGCAATCGTTGAGGTAAAGCGCACTAGTTATTAAGCCTATTCACTCAAAAAAACTGAGCGAATAGGAAGGAAGACGGCAGTTGAGCGAGGTGATGCAATGTTTAACCAACAACACGACCAACGATGCTGCGCCAGAGGATGATCTGGAGACCCTCCACGACCAAACTCCCGACACAACAACATTAGGCACATCGTACCCGGCACACATCGCAACACAACTGCTCAGACCCGTCCACCGTACGGCTTCACCAGACATCATGCCGGAACACGACGAATCGCTTGGCGGCAAGACTTTGTCTGGTGGGTGGTAACTTATGCCGGCGGCTGATGTTGTTGCCTACCACCGAGAAATATGGACATCATGGTGGACTCGACAGCTATCCGGGCACCACTGACCACGATATGTGATCCCGGCGCCGGCGCACGCCGGGGGCCATGGAATACCATGGCCTCCGACTTGTCAAGGGCCACCTCCAGGCCCAGGCGCCGAATGCGGGTCACCACCTGTGACACCGCAGCTGTGGCTATCAACGTCGCTTCCCTGTGCAAGCGCCCCCGGGCAGTGACAAGCGTGTCGTCCGCATAACACGTCAAGTCGGCGCCCGACGGAAGCTCGCCTCTCAGCACCCAGTCGTAGCCGACGTTCCACAGGAGCGGTCCCAAGACCGATCCCTGTGGAACACCGCACGACATTTGGTGCCGACCGGCACCGTCAGGTCCCCGATAGATGACGCATCTATCCTCCAGATAAGCCCCTACTATGCGGCGGAGGTAGGGAGGCACCCGATGGTATTTCAGGGCCTCCCTAATACAGCTCCAGGGTGGGTGTTGAAGGTGTTGGAAATGTCTAAAGACACCGCCAACACCACCCCACCCCGGGATACCGTATCCTTCGCCAGGGCTCTCACGCGCATGATTGCGTCTATGGTGGAGCGCCCCCGACGAAAACCGAACTGGTTGTCGTCCAGGTTCGGCCCGTCTCCGCACAAGTGGCCGACGAGGCGATCTGCGATTATACGCTCAAAAAGTTTGCCCGCCTCGTCGAGCAGTACTATGCGCCGATACGCGGGTGTGGTACCAACCTGCTCCATACTCTTCCCAAATGATAGCCAATACCATGACATTCTCTTAAGACTACTACACTTTTGCTTTATTGTATACATATTATTTTTCCACACGATTTTCAATAACAGTTCAGCATTGTCACTCATAATTGTGTACTATATGATGGAATTTTTGAATGCACGATTTATAACTACATGTACATATTTATTGTATAATATATGTAAATAGTACACTGTAGACTACCTGCTCTATTTCTTTCTCCTTCCCCTTAATATTCCATCCAAAGGTTGTCTGTAAAAGATCGCTCTTAGCGATAACACCGCCCATTGTGTCACCCTTTGTAAAATCTTTTTATTTATCTTCTGTAATCTATATGGTATACATAAAAAAGAGTATTCTATTACTGTTTTACAGAACTGCTTAATGGCGATCCGTGATTTCATAACGTGTCACATCGGGTTCGTACTCGAGAAGAGCCGACTGTCGCCCTCTGAAGAGATGCTCCGCGAGCTGCACGAGACCGTCGCCACAAGAGTTCGAGAGCTCCTGCTGCAGATGTTCAAGCTGGGCTTCGAGGTAAGTGAACGATAACCGTATCAACAAACGTCCACATCAATTTTATACTTTGTATACAACTACGAGTAAAACTAAAGGAGCAAATTATAATGCAGTCAAGTTATCACTTACATACGTGTGACAGATTTTTGTGATGAAAATTTACTCACACGAATTAAAAATTAATATATTTAACAAATTATAACATAAAAATAGAAAGAAACATTTTTATGAATAATAATAATAAACATTCAGTGTTCGTACTATTATAACATAATATTGTAATGTGCTGTGCGAACATTTCGGGATATGTTTTATAAGGATAAAGTCAAAATATTTTTGATGTGATTGTATTACCGTATACAAATAATGCTATTAGAAAGGGGAGTAACTTATATATGTAGAGCATGTTGAGACACTGTCACATAGTAAATAAGCTTCCGTATACTCAAGTGGGCGGCTCCAGCCACAATTAATACAGGTCTGCAGTGCATGAGACCCGCGCGGGTAGCTCGTACCTTTATATGCCCAAATAACTTGCACCGTATTTGTACCAATAGTAAAATAGCCAACCAGACAGGGACACGCACAAAGCACTACAGAAACCAAAAGGAAGCTCTGGCAAGCAAATATACACCAACAGACAGATTTGCATACAATACTAGCTAACACACTGCTAACACAGCTTTTATGTGCACGATATTTTATGACATGTATTTTTATACAAAACAACGCGAACCTATACAACGTGTAACATAAAGGGTATATACATAACAAAGACATGGCATCTTTACATGATATCAAACGATATTGGAAGGGTTTTTTAATCCTATCTCTTTATGTTAGGAAGTTATGAGGAAAAACACCGCCTGTGATAGGCTACTATCATACTAGTCGCACAGAGATATTGAAGACATTTATCGGATTTTGGCAAGTAACGTGACGGGTAACGAGTAGTTATTAACGTATGTAGTGTGCTGCCACGTTTGTTATGATTTAATTTTAAGAAAAACACGAAACCGAAAATTTGGTACCAATTTTTTGAGTATTTTGGTTTTTTTTCCGCTTTTAAAAGTAAGTACAAGTTACCCTACTCTCATTTCTTCATATTATACGACCAGTAAGATACACTTAGGTATAAAGGATACCAAAACCCATCTTTAGAAACTCGTAGAACGACGCGACCTAAACGCATATTTAGCGGCATCTACGTCGCCACGTAGATAAATGCAACAAATGTAAAAAATTCAATAAATGTATGTTTAAACTCTGCATCTCCAAGCAGAGTTTAAACATACATTTATTTCTTATTTATTTCTTATTTTTTTTTTTATATATTATAAACTAGCGCTTGACCGCAATCCCGCCTGATGGAAAGCAGTGACGCAATCGTTGATGGTAAAGCACACTAGTTTATTAAGAGCCTATTCACTCTAGCCTTCAAGACACTCAAATTGTAGTCCGACGGAAACACCGCCGCTGGCAAATTATTCCAGCCCCTCGATGTACGCGGTATAAAGGAGGAGGCGAAACGCTTCGTCCGAATCGTAGTGGTGTTAAAAATCGTCATAAAAATGTCAATAATATTAGTTTTTAATCTGAAAATGTGCTTTATTCCTACTTCCTACTTTCTTTAAATGAACTATCACTCAACTATCTTTTGTGTGTTTATGATCTAAGAACCACTTTTCCGAGTTTAGATAACAAGATCTATTACACCCCAATTTCGCTGATATGTTTTACTCCAATGTTATCTCGTCACTCACAAACACTGCAGCAGCTGCTAACAGCATGTACACGTAACGCACGCTTGTCCACAGCTGCATAAAGAGCTATACAAATTCGTGCACTGCCATCGACCAGAAGATCCTGCTTTGCGAAGACTTCGGCCCGTGTCTCTGCAGCCGATACGGTCACCCAAGGTGGAGCGACGGAGACGACCTGAGACCATGATCGTGCATGAGTCTGTTAATCCTATGGTAGGGGGATAGGGGTGTCGGGTGTGTTATGCTCGGGATTTTTTGCATTAGAATTGATTTCTGCGTGTGACCGCAACGGAGTGGTGAACACTGTTTGGTCGAGGACGTAGTATGGTGTCAGGATATTATCTCAACAATATAGCTCTGGTATAAGGGTTTTTTTACGGTAAAATTTATATACGTCGGCTGGTGTTGCTTGACGTCACGTAGATGTTAAAATGATAGTCACGTAAAATTGCGCAATAAACGCTTGGTGGCGCAATTTAAAATCCATATTCTTGAAACGGCAATTCAGTGTTCTCTACGCGTATACGATCGATCACGGTAATAAGATCTTGGTAGTGTTTGTTTCCAAGGGAATGTTTGTGCTAACTTTGTGTTAGGTGTAGCTAGAATTGTTGCAGATAGTTCGTAGTGAAGAGTCTGTAATCAGTTCTTAACCCTAGATTAGTATTGTGCTGTTGTTTGTTTGATTTGTGGCTTATTTCATTTTGTGGTCTTCAGTTAACATTTGGTACTAAGTAACCATCTTTGTTTTAGGAGTGTCTAGATCTACTTTAAGATTTAGTTTCAGCCATCATTGTTGTATTTTTGTCGCTCTTGTTTGTGCTTTACAGGAGTTTAATGAACAGGTAAGAAAAACTCACCCAGTTCCATTGTAGTTATAATCAAGTGGTTCGATCTTTTGTATGTTCTAATCTTTTTGTATGTTCATTCTATTGTGGGTAGTAAATATATGTGATTTACTGTTTGTGGCTTTTTCTGAGTTTTGCGGCTTGCTTTTTGTTGCACTAACACAAATAAACGTGATGTTTATTAACCATTTACAAATTTCGAGGGAGAAACTTTTGCACTACGAATCACTGACTATGTTTAATGATAAACATTAAACTTTTAAAAATTCCGTCTCTGTCAGAGTGATAATTTAAATTATCTTACTACTTGTGCAGTGATTTGTGGCGCAAACAGCCTTTAACAGAACCGTGGATTGTGAATTGAAACTCTGCGACGTCTGTCCCCCAGATCCACAAGGAGCTCCACCGGCTGGTGGGCGAGGCCCCGCGCGAGGCCCCGCGCCAGCCCCCCGCCCGGCGCGCGGCTCAGTCCCCGCCCGCACGCCGCGCGCGGTTCCTGCGCACCGACAGTATCGTGGACGAGTTCGAGAACAGTGTGTTCGACGAGCGGCTCTTCGATAATATACACAACTTCGGCGAGAATCAGGTACGATTATAATGTGAACAAATAAGTACACTAGTCTTTAATAAACGCCACTATAAATAATAATAAATTAAAAACGATTCTAGTCGAGTCTAGTGCGGTTGGATTTCACACACACCGGAGACTCCGTACTAATTAGTAGGTATGTTGTGGCCACAAATCTACCGTTTTTATTTTTCTTTTCCTTTTTGCTACATGACATGATTTTTTGCCAAACTGCATGATTTCTAGATCAACGGGAAGTACCGTACGAGTTTCGATTCATCTGCGAGTATCAAAATATGAGACATACACGGAACATAAACTCCCGTATCTTTTGATTTCAATTTGATGTTTTTACTACTTCAAAGGACTACAACCTCGAGTGTTTGATATAAATTATGATATAATCGGTACTAACGAATGGAAATCATTGACACCAGCACCTTTACAATTCTTTATGTACTATGTAGTAAACTTGTAATAAATATATAATAATAAATAATGAAAGTAATTTAAAAAAGTGAACAAGAAATATTTTGAACTAAAAATTAAATTGATCAAAACCATAATATGCTAACACATGTTACCGCCACTCGCTTGTGAATGCGCCAGCTTAGATCCAGAGATTACTCCTAGAAACCTCACTTTTGTGACTTTGATAATCTTTTGCACAGACTCAAAGCAGCATTGAGCTCCTTCTATCAGGAGAACAGCCCCCCACCGAGGATGAAGTGGAACTTCGGGCCCCCGTGGAACAGGGCGCCAGCTGTGAGGAGAGGCAGTGGGCTGCCAGAGTGGCACGTGGTGTCATACAGTTCGCGAGGTGCTGGATGTTGTTCGTGGTGGAGCGCTGTGATAGAGGGAGGGGACTGAGACCCAGGTCAGTCATACAGCGTGTTTACAGAAAGGATTTGTCGTCTCCAGAAAAGCGAGGCTGTACTTGTATAATTTGATGTCATTATCTTAATTCCAACACTAAAAGAAACATATATTTGTATAATAATACATACGACAAGTGATAAAGTATTAAACTCACAATGAACGATTTGCTGATTCAGAAGAAACCATTTTACCATTTTCAATCGATTCCTAAAACTTTGGTCATAATTTAACCATTCAAATTTTGTTAAGCAAAAAATTTAATCGGACATTTTTGTTGCAGATGGGCAAGTCAAGGTTTAGAATTTCTAATGCTGGCCTGCGATCCGCGAAATACAAAGCATCTAAGTGATGAAGAATTTGAGGTAACTTGTTAAAACCTCCAGCATAGTTCAGTTCATTTGTGCTGCATTCCTATTACTAAAACAGATTGTAACAATTTGTGGTCTCTTAGGAGCTGAAATCTTTGATGGATGGCTGCATCTCCCACGTGATTGGATCCCGTCCCGCACCGAACCCACCAACACACTCGCCTCGCCCGCGACCTCGCCTGGCGGTATGTAGACGGTCCATAATCGTACATTCTTCGAAATGCTTGTAACATGTTATCCCTGCGTCAACAGGTCTCCTGAAAATATTTTACATTTATATGAGAATAGTTAGTGTTTATATTGTTCAAGCAAAATAAGTTGCGGAAGTTGTTGTTAAGGAAATAGAAAAAAGAATAACACACGGGTATAGGAATAAATTATAGCGCTTGTCGAATGTAATATGACCGGTAAAATATACTAAACCTTAAGTTTTTACCAATAATTTTTGTTGCTTTTAATTTTAGTTTAATATTCCAGTAATAACGTTGCTTATCTTAAAGTTATTACCTAAGTTAAAATAAAAAAATAATATATTTGATTGAAATACAATATCTTAAACGAAGCTAAAATATCTGTGATATGACTACAGAGCCCATTCCCAAATAACGGACTAAGTCGAGAGGCTCCTACACCGCCCACTCCGCCGCCGATGGAACCTGACCCGCTCAGCTATCCCGACATTGAGTCTAATAGTAAGTACATTTGCTCTAGTTATGACATTCGGAAGCTGTAGTAGCTAAAAACCAGAATCACCAACCAAGAACCAGTGGGCAACAGCCGTTTTAATTCTGTTAGCCAAACGATAGATTTGCTGGGCAGTTAGCCATTATAGAAAACATTCGCACATTGGGTTGCTGATTGGCTGCAACAGTGCAATGCATGCACAATGTACGTGTGACACTCGGAAAATTATGCGATAATAAACCCCGTCCGACCCATAAGCATAATAAAGGTTAGGTAAACACATAACCAAATAAAACATGAAATTTTACATAATCATCATAGTACAAGCAAGTATAGTATGCAAGGCATACAGAACAGTAGATACTGAAGCCTTACCCGTACTGGCAGGTGTACTTCCAGTCGATCTTGAAGTACAACGGCGTGCTTCAATGTACTACTCCGCGAGAGGGAAGGCCATGGACACTAACTTTGTTACACAACGCGACCTTAATAGAATTTCTAGATTATTTAAACCTCAGACTGACGTCTGCGAGGACCTCTTATCCGAATGGCAAAGTAGGTGGGATACCTCCATCTATTCTTTCCATCCGTTGGCGATCGGCTGGCTAAGACATAGCTGGAGGTTGACCACTGCGTTGCCCAATTTCTCACAGGTCATGGAAACTTTAAAAGTAAACTGTATTCTTTTAAACTTGTTCCTTCGCCTTTGTGTCAATGTTCTACATCGAACTGTGAATTTGAACAGTCCGCACATCACATCTTGTGGGAGTGTTTTCTTTGGCAGAATGAACGCAATATTATGTTAGATAGTGTACAAGTTACATCCGGAGTCGTTTATTATACGGACCTTGTAGAAACTAGAACCAATTTCCGTGCGTTCAGGCGCTTTTGCCATACCTATTATTGGAATCAATTGTAACAGCACATATGTACCTACTTAAGACCCATTAACTTAACCATTTTTTTTCCGTGGTGCTTGGCAATCTGGGCTTCTCCCAGTTGCAATAATGTCCCTTTGTGCCGATTGGCCTAGTTCTGTTCTGTCTCCTGCTTGTTATGGAGGGAAGTGGAAAAATATCTATTTTCTTACTCCTCCGCTATTCTTTTCTGATTAATTTCGTTGCGGGACCCAAGACAGTTGAATCGTTTCTCCGGGACTCGTCGAGCTTCATTGCTCGGCGTTTTTCTGGCGGTCTCCACTGTTGATTCTGGCTTTCAGGAGTTGCAGTGGGTGGGAAATGTGTGGCGGGTTTTGTCAATCATCATAGTACTAATGCATTTTGAAATATTTTTTTTCCACAAATTAATTGCATTTATCCCAAAATTTGCTAATTTTTTAAAAGTGACAATACCATTTTGACGGTATTATTATGAGCGATGCGACCACGTGCCGCGTGCCCTGTCTCCCGTCGCCCGCACATGTATTGCCTACCACACATTTATTATGTTACCCCCTTTTGCGAAATAATATTTATTTTCTTAGCGGGATTTTTTTTTTAAGTTTAACCTGGCATTAGTAGAATCAGTTATCGATACCTAACAATAGCTTCACGGATTGGACAAGGTTTTCTTTACATACTGTATATGTGTATTTTTCAAAGTACTCACCATCGGCCTCTATACAAAGTTTCATGCGTCTGAACCAGTTTTAGAAACACTTTCCAGTCCGCCGCAGACACCTCGTTTACAGACTGCTCGAACGCTGACAGCGCATCATCCGACGACGAAAATTGTATCCCTTTGAGCCGATCTTTTATTTTTTGGAATAATAAGAATTCACACGGTGCTAAGTCAGGGCTGTAAGGAGGGTGACCCAGGAGTTTGGCTGGTGTACTGTCCAGGAAGTCCGTCGTTTTGATTGCGGTGTGTGCAGGCGCATTGTAGTGGTGAAGCAGTAACTCCCGGAGCCCTGTGTTGGGTCGCTTGTTGCTCACATCAGAGAAAACTTCTGTCAAGCATTTGAGTATACATTTAGCGTTAATGCTTCTTTGGTTTCGTAAAGAAATAGACACCAAGTAGCCAGTCAAACTGAAAAAGCTCACGATCAAAATCTTACCCCGCTTCTAGATTGCTTCACTTTGGTAGACGTTAATTCGTTTTGAAACATCCAAACCGTCGACTGGCGTTTCGTTTCTGGATCGTATTGAGAAACCCAAGATTCATCAACTGTAACGATGTCGTAAATACGCCGAGACACGCCTGCTTCAAATTTGTCTATCATATCAGTGCACCATTCCACCTGTGCCTGCTTCTAAGCATTAGTGAGATTGTGCGGCACTCAAGTGAAACTATCCTCTGCAACCGAAGATACACGGGTAGAATCTCGTGAAGGCTTCCTGATCCAATCTGCAGTTTGTGCTGAATTTCTTGTTATGTAATTCGTCTATTGTCTTGAATCAAACTCTTCACTGTTAGCACGTTTCCTTCTGTAACAGCCGTCAAAGGGCAACCACTTCTTTCTTCATCCCCAATCTTAGTCGACTTCGTTTAAATTCATTATACCACCGATACACGGCTGCCTTAGAAGGGCCTTCTTCCATTACTGCTATTTCAAGTCTGTCGTACGATTCGTTTGGTTTCAGGCGACATTTGAAATCGAAAAAAATCATAGCGCGAAAATGATCTCGACGTCCAAAATCCATTTTCCAAAGACACACGATAATTTTAAGTAGCTCGCAAAAAATGTGGAGAGAAGTTTTGAATTTAGAATGTACCTATTACTTACTAGTTATAAATAATCATATTTTTCAAATACATAAATTATAACTGGCCAGTTTCCATACATAAAACTTTTTGTCGCAATACTTTCTGAGTTACCTGGTGTTTACTCCGAAATGACAATATCATACAGTGCACAAAAAATTGCTTCCACGTTTAATTTTTAATTTTGAAACGAGTGATTTGTTTGTGTTTATTGTTTTGTTTATAAGTTTCTCCTGCCTCATCAGGCCGCAGGGCTCGAGTGCTGTCGGCGATCGAGCTGGTGGACCGGTCGCGCGACGAGCGCCTCCGCCGCAACAAGAACGTGGGCCACGTGCTGGGCGCGCCGCTCACCAGCTACGAGCCCAAACTGCGGCAGCTCACCTTCAAGTGGCAGAGGGGGCTGAAGATAGGAGCCGGTACCTTCGGCAAGGTAAGATCGAGCTGGTGGACCCCGTTCCCCTATCCGCCACCTGGGGACGCGTCCGATGGCAGGTCTGAAACTGCACACGGAGGGTTGAGCATCCCTAGCGATCTGAATATATTTATGCTGAGGTATTGTGAGAGCTATGTCATGGTGGCCTAGTGGTTAAAACACCAGCCTCTCAAGTATGAGTGCGCGGGTTCGATTCCAGGTCAGGCAAGTACCAATGTAACTTTTCTAAAATTATATGTACTTTCTAAGTATATCTTGGACACCAATGATTGAAGGTGAAGGAAAACATCTTGTGGAAACCTGGACTTTAAGTCTGAAATCGCCAACCCCCATTGAGCAAGCGTGGTGATTACGCTCAATCTATCTCTGTATGAGAGGAGACCTGTGCCCAGCAGTGGGACGATAAAAGGTTAATGATGATGATGATGATTGTGAGAACACTCAGACGCCCGTTTCTATGGTTCGGTTTTTGATCCGTAGGTGTATACTCTCAGCTCCTCCGGACCTGAGTGGTCGCACTGCTCTTCTTCAAGCACTATCTGATAGTGCTTTTGAAAGCAGTACTGTTTCGGTACTTTGTCGTTGGCCCCCTCATCATTGGTTGCCTTTTAATTGCATCTAGAATTAGGCGTGTGTGTTTGACCCTGGAGTCTTTGCTCAGGGTTCCTGATAGGTGGAGCCTGAGGGCAGCCAGGGTCGCGTCCTCCCTCACGACAAGGTGAAGGGGTTGCAGTCCCTACATTACCTGCAGGGCGGCTGTGGGCGTGGTTCTCATGCATCTGGTGATTGTCACACACGCCAACCGCTGTTGTGTCTCGAGATCTTTTTGGGCTGTGCTCAGACTAGTTCTTGGCCACCAGACTAGTGTACCGTATGTGATAATAGGCCGGACACGGTGGAGTATACGGTGGAGGTCTGCCTGGCTTGGATAGTACTGCCGTGTCCTCGTGGTGGCGATCGGCGGCGATCTCTTGCTCGATTTTGATACAATAAGTCATCTTCCTGCCCTTTTGTTTTTTTGTTCTGGATGGGAAAACATCAAATGATCTCTCTCGCTCTGGGCGGAGGGCTTGTCAGACTTATACTGACTAAAACCTACCCGTGTTCCTTCACTCGTCTTTGTGCCAGGGCCACGGTTTCTTTTTTAACCAACCCACAACCCTGACCCAGGAGGCATCGGCTTTCATGGAACCCGTCACGATGTGCTGATATCTCTTTGAGGTACGCGTGAAAGACCCGGACCTGGTCCTTACCGGACGGCGAGCTGCCCACTGCCCACTGCTCACCGCCCGCAAGCACGCGCCGCGACACCCTGGCGTTTCCTCCCGCCTTGTACGGAACAGGAACCTCCCGAAATAGCCATGTTCGGTGAAGACCTGCGTCAGGCGGAAGGTGAGGGTGCCGTGGCGCCTCTCTAGCCACTCCTCTAAGAGGGGGCTTACCGCCGTTAGTGTGGCGTACCCAGCACTAGGTTGCGAAAATAGCACTCTCCATGTGTGATTTCCCGCGGCAGGGGAGTTATGCCTTGGCGTTTTGCCTCCTCTCGCCACTCCCACATTTGGGCGAAGGCTTTGGCCCCCAGATCCCATCTTCCTGCCCTCATTTTAATGTATTCGTCGTCTGCGCAACATGTCTTTTATTTCCTTACTCTTCCACTGCAACGATCACTCCGTTTGTAACTGGTCTTTCCACTCTTATAATAATAATTATTTTTGTTAGTTTTGAGAATACTTTGACAGTTGGTTGCCAACCTGAGATCAACCCTTCTTTCTTGGAAATGCTTTTGTTGGTCATTAATCTGCCACTTTTTTTTTAATAATTATAAACTAGTGCTTGACTGCAATCCCGCCTGATGGTAAGCAGTGATGCAATCGTTGATGGTAAAGCGAACTAGTTTTTTAAGCCTATTCGCTAGTTTATTAAGCCTATTCACGAAGGATGACGGCAGTTGAGCGAGCATTGCGCGAAATTTAATGCTTTCTCACCATTTGTCGATCGTCAGAGCGTCTTTCTTAATCAGCAGGGTGCACCTCGTGCAGGCGAGGTTGACGGCGAGTCAGGTTATTGCGTTCTCTCCCTTTCACCCCCAGATATAATATGTAATATCTGTGAGTGAAATGATTTCCTTGGTATTCCCAGGTGTATACCGTGGTAAACACAGAGAGTGGTCAGCTGCTGGCCATGAAGGAGTTGTCGGTGGGTGCGGGAGACCGGCGAGCCCTGCAGCGCGCCGCCAACGAGCTGCGCGTGCTGGAGGGCGTGCTGCACCCGCACCTCGTGCGGTACTACGGCTGCGAGCTGCACCGGGTGAGTGATGTACAGTCTGGCGCGCTACAACGAGCTGCTAGTGTCTCATGTTGTGTGTACGTCCTGCCGGCAGGAGGAGATGCTGCTGTTCATGGAGCTGTGCGTGGAGGGCTCGCTGGAGGCGCTGGTGGCGACGGCGGGCGCGCTGGCCGAGCACACCGTGCGGCGCTACACCAAGCAGCTGCTCAGCGCCGTGCGCGAGCTGCACTCCCGGGCCATCGCGCACAGAGACATCAAGAGTGAGCACGCCTTCTAGATAAGCGATTCAAACTTCTATTCTATATCTAGACATGGAACATATGAGCAAAACACAATGAAATTTTTCAAATCAAGCTTTTATTCTAATCAAATTTTAATCAAATCCTTAGTTAATAGATTAGCTTTCACGTGTAACAAATATACACGAAAACGCGCATTATCCTCAATGAAACATAAAATTTTCTTAAATGAATCCATTAAAATGTACACCTCCAAAACAGATTGTGTTTTTACAAATGATATTATCGTTTATTTGTTTATTTGTAAGTTGCTAACATTGTCCATCAGGCGGCAACATCTTCCTAACGAACGAAGGCCACTGTCTGAAGCTGGGTGACTTCGGTTGCGCCGTCAAGATCCGCGCCAACACTACCGCGCCCGGTGAGCTGCAGGGCTTCGTCGGCACGCAAGGTTTGTTACTCTCATGAAATCTCGCAACATTCTATTGGAGTTTACTGTGATCTCTCCAAAGCCTTTGATTGCAGACACCATTACATACTTTTGCAGAAACTACGCCATTACAGTGTCCAAAACGAAGATTTCTTAGTAGTTGGTTCTTATTTACATAATAGAATACAGTGTATAGATGTTAACGGTGTGAAATCTTCCGGGCTACCAGTTCAGTTAGGTGTACCGCAAGGCTCAATACTGGGTCCATTTTTGTTTTTAGTATAGATAGGGCGTCATTTTTTTCTTTATATGAAACCTGACTATAGTTTGTTCAGAATAAGCATATTATGTGTAGATTCCAAACATGTTTACACTATGTTATAATTCACCCAAAAAAAAAAAAATGTTGCAGTATGGTTATTGAACGATAGGCGCTTAACTCAGTTCACGGCAGATAATAACGGTCACTGGGCGCGTGCGCACAGTAGGACGAGACTCCCGCCTAGTAGTGCAGGGATGAAATGTTAAATAAATTATACTACACTTTATTTTATCACTTACGACTGCAAGTATAAGTATAAGGATGGGAAATGTTATCGCTAGTTAATTACAACACAAACAGAAATAATTATCAAGGATTGAAAATGACAAAGGATTGGTTTATGTAAAATTACCTTTTTCTAATTGCTAAGACACCGAAATGTGTAAAGTCGCCAAATGTTAGGTTCCTAGGAACCAACATCGTTTTAGATAAAAAATTGTAGATGCCAAACTTTAGGTGGGACCACACATATCCCCCGAGCAGGAAGACTCAGTTCGGCTGCCTACGCCGTCAGAATAGTCAGACCATACACTACCGGTGATACAGCTTCTTTAGTCTATTTTAGTCAATTCCACAGCGTTATGTCCTACGGTATTCTAGTGTGGGGCAAAGCCGTTGACATACATAATATATTTGTCCTCCAAAAACGAGCTTTTCAAGCAATTTACCAGCTCGGTGACAGAGTGTCTTTAAAAGATTTCTTTAAAGAAATTGGTTTTCTCACAGTTGTTTCGCAATTTATCTTAGCCAACATCTTATTTATATATTAGGCAAAATATTCACTTGTACACTAAAACAGTGAGATTCACAATGTAAACACCAGAAATAAGGACAAACTACAAGCCCCTTTCCACCGACTTCAAACGGTGCATAACTCTTGTTGGGCTTGGTTTAACTTTTTACAACAAGATACTCTCTGCTTTCCTAGACGTGCCTTCTAATGCATTTAAAGCACAATTCAAATACAACCTCTGTTGAAAGGCATGCTATTCTGACAACGACTATTTAAATGATAAGAATGTTTGTGTTCTTTCTCCAGAATTAACTTAGTGGCAGGTTATATGAGTTCACATAATTGTCTAGTCCTGGTAAAAATTTAGCTATTCTTGTAATGTAACCAACAAATATTTTGCGATACTTTATTTCAACTTAAGCATTAGGAAGCACGAGCATTCTGAAGGCTGCGTTTCAGAACTTTTGTCTTTCAAAAAGAGCTGATTTGATAGAGCTGACTTGCCTTGAGGTTTGAGTTAACTTGATAAGCAAAAATCAGGAGAAGGAATGTTCTTGTTTTTTCAGACACAGACACACATTTATAACCCCTATTCAGTTGAATACTGAATAGGGGTTATAAATGTAATTACTTAAACTAATTTTGTTGTATTTTAGCGTATATGGCTCCCGAGGTGTTCATGAAGACTTCAGGTCACGGGCGCGCTGCAGACATCTGGTCGCTCGGCTGTGTAGTAACGGAGATGGCGTCCGGCAAGGTAAATAACGTCGCTTTACTAAGAAACTCGCTTCTTAAATATTTCAAACGTATGGCTTATTTATAATCTTTGTCACCAGAAAGAATGAAATGTGAGTAAAATCCAGAATTTGTATAAATATACCACTAATTACTTTAAGGCCTTAAAGTTCCAAACGAATTACTAAAACTCCACTGTCTTATTGTCCTGTTAGTATCTCATGGTCCATGGCACACAGTTGATTTTTTTCCAAATGATGTTGGTATTATATTGCTCCCTTTTTAAGAGTCTACCCCGTGGTTCCTTTTGTTTTATGAATCTACCCCGACGTTCCTCCATTTTTATGAGTCTACCCCGACGTTCCTCCATTCTTATGAGTCTACCCCGAAGTTCCTCCATTTTTATGAGTCTACCCCGAAGTTCCTCCATTTTTATGAGTCTACCCCGACGTTCCTCCATTTTTTTTTTGTCTCGAAACTAAGAAACCTTGGAATATTATACCAACCAGCACTGAGCTCACGTGCTAGATAATTAGTCCACTTTCTGTAGAACAGAGGATGTCAAGTCCCAGCAGTGGGCACATTATATTAGTGGGTTAATTACGGCACGTCTTATGAATCAATTTGTTTCTCTTCCCCAGCGGCCCTTCCCCCAATACGACAGCAACTACCAAATTATGTTCCTGGTGGGCTCGGGCGGCAGACCCGAGATCCCCTCGACGCTGTCCGAAGAGGGGCAGGAGTTCTGTCTGTCGTGCCTCACGCACGACCCGGACCTGCGGCCCAAGGCCGAGGCGCTCACATTGCATCACTTCCTTATGGTGAGTCAGCATTTTCATCACGAGCAGCCATTTCCTAACTACGTCACGGTCAGCTTCCTGTCTAACCAGATACACATGAATACCTGGTGACAAATACCCGGCATCGTGAGTCGGTCGCTCGCACATTTGTCATTAAGATTTTCTCGTAAAAACTCACAATGAAAGGAATTGCAATGTTAGTAAATTTAATAATAATAATTAGTTTATTAAAAAAAAAAAACATACATGGACACAAGAAGAGAGAAAAGAATAAAAGTGTTTGTCTATGTATCAAAATAAGAGATCCTGCCTCCTTAACTAGAGAATACCTGTACCATAGAAGAAAGTGATTCGATCCGATTGAGCTGAACTGTAGATACAAAGAGCGACTATAGAGGCCAGAATGTATATTTTGATAAGCAGCTGCACAGTTACTGGTTAACAAGATAAATACCCTTTAGTTTTGAAATGAATATGAGCTATTTAAGTGATTACCACTTTGATTATTTCAGTCGAAGCTACATTTCGGAACACCAATTCGGTGTTACCGCTGTTGATTAAATAAAATACAAATCGTAACCTATGGAAGTACAGAATATGAAAGTCGACAAATGTTCATTTATTTTACACCAAAGTTCACAGTTTATATTTTAATTTATTGTTATTTATTCACTTTTCATAACAGTAAGTTATATATAATCTCATCGATCTTCACTGTACCCACCAGCTGTTAGTAAACATCAGTGATCTACACAGCAAACGCTATGATAAAACATCCATCTCGTACTTACAGGTAAAATCCGATGAAGATATCTGCAAATGCGAGCCAGCGTTCCTCATCACGAAATGACGTGAGCAGTGACGTCACACGGCCATGAGAAATTTTTACTTCATCTAGTCTACTGGACACACCATTGCACTGTTAGCTATTGTCGTGGGCAGGTGTGGGAGCACCCCGGACCGTCCCTTCGAGAAATATACACATGTTATGACATACTACCGGTACTTTATAGTCCAAGGCCCGTTGTATAGTCATGAGCAAATATATGTACACTCGACTTGATTCCAAAGCGATTTATTCCTTTATTTTTTAGTAAAATTTTATGTTGTACATATTTTTTTAGAATCCATAAGTTAGTGTAATGTTGTTTCATGAAAAAATCGCAATTGAAAGTTATCAAGTGTTGAAATATTGGTGTTAGTGACTGTACAATGACCACTTTGACCGCATCGTAAAAAAAAAAGTTTCTATAGTGATCCATACAACACAACACACGACGAATAAGCTGTAATTTTCACGCCAAAAAAAAACCATGTACAAAGGGTTAAACCCCTGATAAGAAGTATCTTGACTTCTAGGCCACTTGTAAAAGGTCAATTTTAAACACTAAATAGTGAACGTTTAAATCTAATAATGAACTATTTAATGCGTAATAATGAATTATTTAATGCTCGATAATGAACTCTTTAATGCGTGATAATGAACTATTTAATACGTAATATACAGTCTAGCACTATAATGGCGAAATTAATTTAACACACGTATACTCTTTTGCGTTTTCGTTTTATGGACATATTTTACTTTGATTACTTATTTTACTTCGGCCTGGCACACATCCAGAACCACCACTTTCATCAAGGTCAGCATTTGTTCCCACCAACTGTATTTAAATTTTGATCCTACGCTCTATAATGTATAGTTTAGTATAGAATCACTACACACCGTTCATATCGGTGACCGCATCATTGCAACCACGCTCTATTACCATAAAGGAATATAAAACATATTCCAGTGTGGTGTTACATGAATGAACGTTACGGAGAAATGAGGAAAATATTGGAAGGAGAATTTTGAGTACGAATGTAATGGCTTTAAGAGTATTAAAGACCAAAGAAGCGATAGATACTATGTATGTATGATGATATGGTAAAGGAAGAGGATGAGATGACGACGGAAACCCCAGGGTGCCACCACTGTGGGCATTGCCCCGAGGATATGGTGGAGGTCTGCCGGGCTTGGCAAGAGCACCGCTCCAGCCTTCTCACACCTCTAGCTGTCGCAGGAGACGTCCAGGAGGGAAACAACATCGAACTCCCAGCCACCGTAGGCCCGGGTTTGCGGGCGGTAAGCAGTGGGCAGCTCGCCGCCCGGCATGGACCAGGCCCGAGTCGACGGCGCAACCTGTTTCACGCGCGCCTCAAAGAAGTATCAGCACTAAGTGACGGGATCCACGAAGACCGATGCCTCCTGGGTCAGGGTTGCGGGTTGGGTAAAATATAAACCGCCTGGCGCACAGGCAAGTGAAGGAGGCGTGGGTTTTAGTCAGTAAAAGTATGACAAGGCCTACCACTCCGCCTAGAGCGGGAGAGTCATTTGATGAATTCCCATCCAGAACAAAAAAAGGTTGAATAAGGTGATGACGTCGTATGGAAGAAAAACATTACACCGACCATAAATAAATTAGGAGTAGGAGAATGAAGATGATTTTATTTTCATTAAACGCTATTATTTATTTATAATTTTCTGAAACAGTATCTTGGACCAACCGTGTTAAATAATCAACGCGCAGGGGTAATTTCCCGGGTCACAGCTCATAATATCGTATCAATGAAAGTAAAATGAATAGCGTGCAAAGAGTACACGTATTGAAGGAAGGAGAGGGAGAGCGTTATGGCGGTGAGCGGCGCAGGCGCTAGTTTTAAAATTACGAAATATTTTATAGTATAAGGGTCGATCACGTAAATAAATGTTACTTGAAAAAGTTCATCATCATCATCATCAACAACCTTTTATCGTCCCACTGCTGGGTACAGTCTCCTCTCATACAGAGAAGGATTGAGCGTAATCACCACGCTTGCTCAATGCGGGTTGGCGATTTCAGACTTAAAGTCCAGGTTTCCTCAAGATGTTTTCCTTCACCTTCAGTCATTGGTGTCCAAGATATACTTAGAAAGTACATATAACTTTAGAAAAGTTACATTGGTACTTGCAAAAAGTTAAGTGTGTTAAATTATTATCGTCATTGTAGCGCCACATTGAATTGCATTTATTTTTATATCAATGACACAAAGAAATAGGTACTTAAGTGGAGTATTTAATCCGCATCCGATTCGCGTGGATGTGACGCATGTTTCTCTCAACTATTTCTAATTATTTGTGTTTTTGTAAACTTTTGCGTCATGTTTACCGCAAATAAACGTTTTTTCTTCCTTTCTTCTAATTGTTATATTGCATGGTGTTTTAGGGTCCTTATCTCACTATTCCATTTGCTAAATAACCTGTGGATTTTAATAATAGCTAAATACTTATGTCATAATGATGAATTATAAACACTATTTATTGTATTTTAATTTAAAAAGCCAGGAACAGCAGTTACACTGACAAAAGCTTGCGGGTGATTTTGCCATAACCACTTGTGGAGTTTAATATTGCCTCATATTCGCCAAAAATTAAAACAAACATGGTTTATGGATAACTTTAATTGCCACAGAATGACGTTCATGTTATACTACAACTTCAAACTTTTTTTTTTTTCATTTTCATTAGTGCAAGTTGCTCCGAAATCAACTTTATGATTATTGAAATAAAGGAGATGTTTCAGAAATGTGTGGAGCCTGGGCCAGCACATTGTACATTTAATGCTAGGTATAGTTACGCTATAATTAACTGTTTTTAATGTTAATTTCCTATATTTTGGCTTAGTTTTTATACAGATTCAATTTAACTCGGCCAAGGAGTGCAACACAACTACTAATAAATAACGTGGTCAGCAATAAGCGAAATAAGATTTTGACAGTGACTTTAGATTTACGTGTCATATATCTAAGGCTGTCGTATCTTTATTGTCTACCATATGTCCGCGAAAAAAACAAAATATGAATTCCGAACATACGGCCCATTAAATAAACACAATCAACCAAGGAATTTCTACCTAAACTGGAATGTGAACTTGCATACGTATCGTATTTAAAAGAAGACTCTATCGCAAGAGCAATAAGGCCGATCGGAAATAAAACTTTATTTGAAGAGAACACGGTCCGAGGAAGAATGCTTCCCAGTAGCCCTCTGTCTCTTTCTAAGTGTTACCCGTATTTATTTTTTGTAATTTTGTTTGAAACCACTAATTTCGATTAGAAAAAAAATTATATAAAAGGGTGCCATTAATGTCTACAATAGTGAGTCATACTCTGGATGCGGAATATCATTCTTTAAGTAAGGTTTTTGCGGTAATCACATACAAGTTATTTTGTTTGTATGTAGGGTGAACATAGATTTCGGAGTAATTAATAAATGTGCACTTAGTCACTGTGTGCATAGTAAGTGATTTTTATTGGGTATATGACATTAAAATCTGTTTTCTTGTAGTATTTATCTAAAGGTACAGTTTCGGATAGATTGACCTGCTGTCGTCCGTACATCATCAATTTATTCATCAATTTTTAAAATTCAATAATGAAATTAAAAAGTTCGCATCCATGCCTAAATTTTAATTAAAACTCAGGTAATATAAGTGAAAAAAAAATACGTACATTCCTTATAAACTCCATTATAATAGTCACCTTACACAACAAGGACAGAGGGCTACTGTGAAGCTATCTCCCTCGGCTGCGTTTTGATCGATAGTTCACATTCCAGTTTAGATAGAAATTCCTTGCAATCAACTCAAATCAACACTCGACACGTACACCACGGGAAAATAGAACTGTCAAAGTCGCCAATCAAACGTCAAAAAATGTGTCATGGCTACTTTAATAAAGGGTTATCTCACTTAAAGAATTAATCATATATATTTGTATACGTTTCAAATAATTAATTATATATACTTGTATTTTTATTCAAATTAATTTAGTAGTATTTTTATGAAAATCTCCTAGTATTTTTCCTTTTTATCTATATAGCGTACATAGTGGTGGCCCAAAATGAAACATCTCCTTTGATATTTGTTTAAATTAAATTGCACCTTCACACATTTTACGTTATTTTTTGTTTATACGTAACCTGAATATAGTTTGTTCAGAATAAACAACTGAATCGATTCCAATCATTTGTACACCATATTATATTTTTTCCTATATACGTTTAGAAATTGTTGCAGTGTGGTTACCGAGCGCGCCACGCAGCTTACGATAGATCATAGTACTGCGCACGCCCGCGCGTTTGTTGGGACAGCCAAATAGGATAACAAGCTCATAACTTTGTGGTTTATCATGATATCTTTATGAAATTTTGTACAATAATTTTATATAGTATTTTATCAACTCTCATATCAAAAAATTAAAAATATATAACAAAAAGGAGTTAATATTGACGTACTTTACCAATAGTATATCGAAAGGAAATTAAAAAATTAAATTATAACATTATTTCTCTAACAAAATAATGTTTTAATAATTTTTTTTTTTCATTACTGTACAAACCATAGACAGCCATTGATATAATATTAAACTAAGGTAGATAAGTCACTAGCGCAATGAACTTGAAGCGTACAAAATATCATATCTGTTTATATGATATTATATCAATGTAGACAGTGTATTTCATTTTTTATCTGTGGCTGCGCGCGCTTTCGCGCATGCGCTGTGATGCAGAGTGCACAAGTGTAAACATTTTGTCTATTACAATTATGAAACTGAATAAATGGAATTGTGTTGCGTTGGCGTTAGACGCACTGAGATTAGATAAAGTAGTTTATGAAACTGTTCATAATTAGGTATTACACACTCGTGATATATTATTAAAAAACTCGCTTCGCTCGTTTTTTAAACTCACACTCGTGCTTAATACCCCTCATTATGTAGCAGTATCATAAACTACTATTTTTTTAGTTTTGGGTTTCGCATAATCAAATAATAATGTTGTATACACACACTACTAGTTTGTATAAATGCTCCGCTCGCAACCCTCAGAGGATTACAAGCGTGATGGTATTATGTACTCGCCTGTTTATTCCTGGCTTTATGTCAATCTTTTTCAAATATCTCTCTGTGAAATTGTTCTTTATGTCAATCTTTTCCAAACATCTGTTCTTTGCAATATCTATTTTTATTTTCTCTGTGACGATTGTTAGAAATAGATATAAAAGAAATATGTTTTATTTCATCTTGTAAAATGATTAAGTACTCGGAATTTCGGTTCCTTCTGTAGATGATATGGTTATCTTATGAGGATTATCTGACATTAACGACCATACTATAAGATGAGCCGAGTGGTAAAGCGGACCGCAGACTCCAAAGCTGAAATAGCTACGGATGCGACTGGGATTAACGCTGAGATGATGATGTGATGATGACTATAAGATGAGCCGAGCAGATAAGCAATTTTGTATAGTTGATTAGTACAGAGGTACTACGTTAATACTAGTAAGAAAAAAAAAAATACGATAAACGAAAAATTTGTGTATTACTGCTATGTACACGAATTTAAATCAAATCAATGTGCCATTAGCGAGAATCTAGCGAATCTCTGCACAGTTTTACAACTACATATATAGACCTTTATATTCATATTGCATATAGAAATTTAAAATTATGGCTAGGTATTTTTAGACAAATATTCCCCTTGAAAAAAGCACCTGAAACCATTTTCCCCTATCCAAAATGAAATCCTTTACATTGAAGGCAACCCTTACATGAAAAACTTATTGTTTTTGCCGCTTATAATTGTCGAGTTTTAAAAGTATCTGTGAATTGACAAAATTAGTAAAATAATGTTATACACAATTTTAATAACATGAATTTTGAGGACTATCAATTAAAAAAAATCTTCTATTAAAGCCACGACACGGATTTAATTGTTAATGTTAATCCACAGAACTACAGTTTTTAAAATGTATAGTTAAAAAGTTGCTACTTTAAGCAACGTTTATGAATAGAGGTGAAAGTGTGTATACTTAATGAAATGTGAATTGAGTCGTCCCGAACAAATTAAATATTATGTGTAAATAAAGTTATAAAAAATTATATATTTTGATACTAATTAGATATGAAATAGAGAATTGTATTTTAGAAGATAAGTATACTTATGTATGTGATAGATAAGTGCACTTTAAAAGTGGTCACAGTCTACGATCACGTAAACATCTCACCCTCGACACTAACATTAAGGGAGCTGTCATTTTACTTGATGCTATGGTATATTCACCTTTCGACAGCTCACTTGGCCACTTCACCTGAGTTATCAAGGTGAGATATTTACGGAAGCGATCGGCTGTATATTTACAGATGAGATCGACTGTATATTTACGGATGCGATCGGCTGTATATTTACAGATGAGATCGACTGTATATTTACGGAAGCGATCGACTGTATATTTACAGAAGAGATGGACTGTATATTTACGGCAAAATACGGCTGTATGTATATTTTGGGTTTGGCGGCTGATACCGTTTTAATTTTCGGATATTAATTGATGGAAAACATTAAAGTGATTGCAAGGAAAGGGAGCTAAGATTGGCGAGTACTGAGTAAATAAAAGTGGTTATCCTGTATTTAAAGCTGTTTTAATTTATTCCCGTTGACTTATTTTTATTTTATTTTTAATCTTAAGCTTTTTATTTGAATTTGAGGGCATGGTGATGAGCTCTAATAAGCTTTCTGACTTTTTTCTCTATTGGTAACGGATCGTGGATCCTGGAAAGATAGTCTGGTGACAATAAAATCGCCGGTTTTAAATAAGGGTTGGAAGAATCTAATCCAAAAGGATTTGGATCCTTTTGAATTAGGTCTGGTGACCTAACTTTAATTATAAACGAATGAAGGTAAAGATTTTTAGAAGAAGGAGGTAAGAATTTTTGACCTTTTAAATAAAGCTATAACAATTAGGAAAAAGAAAGAACTTTAGGTATTCGATTTTGTAACGATATCTAATAAGTCAGTGTTAGGTTTGTTTTATGGCAACCCTCTTTAGGAATACAATGTTAATACAAGTAAAATGAATATAATACGATGTGAAGAAAGAACATTATACTAATATATAAAGCTGAAGAGTTTGTTTGTTTGTTTGTTTGTTTGTGCGCGCTAATCTCAGGAACTACTGGTCGGATTTGAAAAATTCTTTTTACGTTAGTTAGCCAATCCAGGAAGGCTTTAGGCTATATAACATCCCGCTATGACCAATAGGAGCAGAGCAGTAACAAAAAATGTTGCGAAAACAGGAGAAAACGCGGACGTGCATATTGCTCTCAATATTTTAACAGGCGCTTACTTAATATCAACTGAGCAATAATTCAAAATGTTGCCTGTGGCCGAGTTGGTTTGTTCTTTTTGGATTCTCCAGGAGGTACACGCAAAACGCACACTTGCATACTTCATGAGCTAAGTTCAATGGTAACTTAAAACAGAGTTACCATTGAATTTAGCTCATGAAGTATGCAACATTAGTAAAAGCAGTGAGCGCGAAAGAATGTTACACCAGTGTAATTTGATGTGGTTACTAGGGGTACGCCGTCTTGCCATGGCGCCTCCGCCGGGCCGGAACAACCGGGGTAGACCAAACAAGTGCTGGCTTGACGTTGTAAGAGATGAGATGCGTGCCAACAAGCTCTTACCACATGATGCTAAAGATCGTTCGAAATGGAGGAGAATGTGCAGGAAAGTGGACCCTGGGCTCCAACGCGAAGCCGCTGATGCAACCGGGATAAACGCTGAGATGATGATGATGACTAGGCGTACACCGACAGATGAAATAATCATCTGCATTATGGGTTCACGTGAAAAAGTATTATCTCACAACGAATATGCGAGTATAAATTAACCACGATTCTCAAGCCGGGCAATATGCAGCTACTCTTCTAAAACTCTGAGAAGGTCGTATGGCAACTGACAGGAACGGTATGATTACACTGAGGCATGGGTTCTGTCAAATTGTGGATAGCTCAAATTATCTATCAAATAATGTCTATCCGGATCTTCAAACAAATAAGGCCAATCGAGAATGGCTATGCGAAAGGGCAATTTTTTCACCGACTTATGAAATCCATACTAATATTATAAATGCGAAAGTAACTTTGTCTGTCTGTCTGTCGGTCTGTCTGTCTGTCGGTCTGTCTGTCTGTCTGTCTGTCTGTCTGTCTGTCTGTTACGCTTTCCCGCTTAAACCTCTCAACCGATGTTGATGAAATTTGGCACAGACAATCTTTAGAACCTGAGAAAGAACATAGGCTACCTTTTATCCCGGAAAAATTTGATATTTCCGAGGGAAATCTAAAAGCGCGATATAACCGAACTCCACGCGGGCGAAGCCGCGGGCGGAAAGCTAGTAATTAATAAAATAAATGAACAAATCATGTTAAATGTTCAGGGAAATGTTATAGAATACCTATCAGTGGACGATATTATGGACACTAAACAAGTTATATCATACCCTATAAAATTTGAACTCTTTAGAATTATCAGGAATGCCATCCCATAAGTTGATACTAAAAGTTGGTGTTCCTGTCCTATTAATGAGGAATCTAGACGCGCCAACGCTGTATAATGGTACTCTGCTATAAATAACAGATTTAGATCACAACATTGTAAGGGCTACAATCATGACTGGAATGGCAAAAAGACAAAATGTCTTGATTCCCCGTATTCCCATCTTCCCGACTGATTTGCTATTTCAATTTAAAAGAGTGCAGTTCCCCCTGAAAGCAGCATTGGCTATAACAATTAACAAAGCCAAAGGTCAGACGCTTAAAGTTGCATGAATTCATTTAGAAACAACATGTTTTTCTCATGGGCTCTATGTCGCATGCTCACGTGTAGTATCAAATCCAGAAAATCTGTTTTGGCAAAAGATAGAAAAACATAAAACGTTGTTTATAAAACCGTACTTACTTAAATCTGCTCATATTTTATGAAGCATAATACTTTTTAACTCTTATTTTCATAACAAACTAAGCATATCCAAAACACCAATCAATGCAAAATAATTAAAAGTATGATATTTGATGGTTTCTATCCTTTGCTAACCTTTAAACCCGGTAAAATTAAATCCTACTACTATTATAAACGCGAAAATTTGTGAGGATGTTTGTTTGTTGCTCACGAAAACACTACTGAATGGATTTTGAGGAAACCTTGCAGTAATGTAGGCATTTATCTTGGCATTCCCATGTAAACGGGAACCACCGCGCGCTGTAAACTGAAGTCCACGCGGACGGAGTCGCGGGCAACAGCTAGTATGAAATAATATTAAATTGCCATATTATGGTATACTACAACGCTTGTACATAATAACACGTTCATTGCCGCGCCAAAAATATAGAACAAACGCGGATGGCCGAAATCCAAAAAGTCAGCCAAGCGGTTCATTTTTGCTTTCCCACTGTGAACCAGTAAACCAATAAAAAAATTAAATTCGTCTACCTATAGTCAGTGGTTTCCAATTTGTAATGCTTGACTTAGGACGCTGGGAAGAATTTTTCAGTTTTTCAGCATAACTATTACCTAGTGCAAACATTTTTTTTTAAGTATTTTTCTGAAAGAAATAAATCGATACATCCTCTAGGACTATCCGGTGATGGCACAAGTCAATTCGTTTTAATAAAAGGATTTTTTTTTATCAAACTAGGATCGGTACTCCAACGAGTACTAGATGCTGCTTGAGGTAGCTCTTGAAACTCAATACTTGGTCCTTCTTGGTTTGATAGATTCTGTGGCTGTATTGAGAAGGTAGCTCCACTTCCACCTCCTCATCCTCGTCCTCTGAACTACTACTACCACCTTTATCACTTAACCCCTTACCGCATGAATTATGAAAGAGATGAAATAAAAAAATTTTTTTAGTGATAACGTGTTTATTTTTGCTTACATAATGAGATCAAATCAATGGAAAAAAATATTTACTTATATAATTAAAGTTATTGAACGACGCCATATATGGCTTCGTATGCATTCTAGTCAAATAATCTTCAATCAAATATGGCTTCGTATGTATCTAGGAGAAATTTATATTATTCTTCGTGAAATTCTGTGAAACAATTGCGTTGAATGACCGAAATTTAGAACAATTTTCGCAGATTTGTCTGCAGTTTTTCTTCCAAATAGGAAAATGGCTAATCCCATCAGTACGCACTGACTACAAAGGCATATCTTGATGCCTAGCTGGCGTTTTTCGTGCCTTTTTTGAGGGTACTGGAGATTCAGGAAAACGGGAGGGTGTGCCTCCCCGACTGGATGTCGGAATTCCAAGAATGCTGGATGGACGCCCACGTTTCTTGCTCGTAGCAGCTTTTGCTGCGTTTCGCATATGCTCGGATACGGCCAATTTGAAATCACATAGAGGTATGTAGGTATCTGCATTGATACGTCGCCATAATAACCAAGCATTGACAAGGGACACGTCCACCATATGAAAAAAAATGAATTAATTGAATGAAGACCGCAAATTAATTCTATAATAACCCAGCATAGAATCGAGTAAATCTACTCCTCCCAAATGTTGATTATAAACATCCACAGCCTGGGGAGAAGGTATGTAAACATATTTTTTATCCTGTCGATTGTAAAGCCGCTTTGATGTCGTGGGTTCACTTTCAACGTAGGCTGAAAGAAGATTCACATTCCTGTTATCGAACCAGGAAACCAAGCTCAACTTTACTTTATCTATAACCGCTGTTTTTTCTTCCATGCTACCGCGTCCTCGCTTCTTTAGTTCCTTTTCAGAAGGCATATTAGAGTTTAGAACACGATTCAGTCGCACAGTTCCTAATGGAAGTATACCTTTTTTGTAAAGATACACTTGAAGATTTGGACTATTGAACCAGTTATCAAGACAAATTTTGTACAAATTTTGTTTTTGATGCCGTGGAACTGTTGATG
This sequence comes from Sesamia nonagrioides, assembly GCA_017933935.1. NCBI lineage: Eukaryota > Metazoa > Arthropoda > Insecta > Lepidoptera > Noctuidae > Sesamia > Sesamia nonagrioides. The sequence continues at coordinate 299,557 of JADWQK010000028.1, forward strand.
TCAAACGTGTGACAACATTTGAACTTACGCCAAGATCTGGCGCGTCTAAAGGGAAAGAATTGCTTTGGTCCCCGGCAAAAATATCAAAATCATAGCTAAAACCACTGACGCCACTCAAAGACTTGGTTTTTGTAACCCCATTTGCGAGGTTTAGCGGGGTTACACTGTTTTAACTCATGACGGCACTTGATTGGGATTATTTGCTCATCTACAGTTTAAAACTCTTATTTAGGAACTTCCATCAAACGCTCGCGAATCATATTCAATGAAGGCCAAATTTTAAATAACTTGTCATGCCCATCTTGCCCACGAGGTACAAACTTTTCATTATATTTTGGAATTATATTTACATGCTTTGCACAATATAAATATAATAGCATAGAAACCATACCATATGATACCATAGAAGCGTGCTAGATCCATTTCTGTAATAAAAGAGAAAGAAGCCTTAAATGCATACCAAGCCAAATATGACAGGAATACTTTTGACACGAATGCATACGAAGCCAAATATGGCAATTTCGAAAAAGTGAACAAAATGCCACAAAATATGCAAAACAAAGCAAAAATCAAACGTTTATTGAATAAAAGAAAGTTAATAGAATGAAGTAATATTTTTTTTTATGCGTTTACTCACCTTTTTGGTATATATTTTTTAATTACAAAGTAGGACTTTTTTAGTTGTTCGTAGCTCGTCGCACTAGCTCAACTAAACCTTAAAAATAATTGACAGATGACGTTTACTATGAACAAATTATTTACGTTCCATTTGCCGATAAAATACTGGTTCTAATGTTAGTTAGTTTTCTAAGATGGGGTATAACAGTAGCTCATAAAAAAATGAAAACTTGTCGTCCATTTATGGTTTCGTATGCGGTAAGGGGTTAAGTAGTCTAAATCATCTAAGTCACTCCCCGCATAAGCAGTTTCGCCCGAGTCTTGTATTTTTTTCTCCAATTCCGAAGTTTTGAATCGTTTTCTTGCAAAACTCGCGAGGTACTTGGTTTGAGGGTTTTGTTGGTCTTTTTAATTGTTCACGTTGGTTACTCATTATAAAAACATGTTAATATTTTAAAAACAGAAGCCAAAATACTAAATAATACACTAGTAATGACAACAAAAGCAAGCTACAACGCGTGTTGTCGTCGTGGCCACTGACAATCTACTAAACACTATTGTATGGGTCCATGACGCAATGTCGCGTGATCGGCTCAGTGTGATAGGCTGCGTCACGCGACGTCGCGTGCTGCTGCACTGAACGTGATAATAATAATCATTGGGAATGGAATAGCAAACTGAATGTCCCTTATACAATATGTTAAGAAAACCCTGTCCGACCGGTTAAGGTATTGTTAGGTATCGATAACTGATTCTACTAATGCCTACAAAACCTGAAAAAATTCCCCCTAAAAAAGAAATAAATAAAATAAATAGGTAATTTCATGGCAACACAGGCACAGGTCATAACCTCAGTTGACCTCATGCATGTAGGTATAGGTAGTTTATCCACGTTTATCGAGTCTCGAAAGAAACAATGATACTTAGGCAGCTCGTGAAAAGAACTTTTTTTAAGTAGGAAGGTCGTCTGACTCTCCGAATATATCATTTCATTCGATGAGCATAATGGCTGTGGCGAAGATGTTGTTCCATATTTCGTTCACTAAGAACGATACAGGCCTGGCACCGTCGCACGAGATTAGCACGGACATGCACACAAACAAAAATCAAGTGGTGTCAAATCCGTGCTGGCCACAGTTGGTTCACTCTTACCAATCCACTGCTCGCCGAACTGATAATGGAGGTACTCACGTACAGGTCGGCAAAAATATGGTGACGCACCGTCATTCTGGAACAACATTGACCACAATCACCTGATCACAACACAGCTAATTGCAGTAATTGCTACCTTCCATCATCATGTTACATTACTCTACATTAGGAAACGACATGATCACACAATACACGAAAGCAATGTTTACGCGCAACTGATAATTTAGAGTAAAAATGATTTTTATTTTATAAAATTGTACCTACGCGGCTGGCCTCGTGGCATCCTTTGAGTAAATTGGGATGTGTAAGTAATCAAAATATTGATTTTCGATCGAAACAATTTACTCGTCTATTTTTGTTATCGACTTAGTATTGTAGTTTCTCTTTCTCGATTCAACATCGCATGGAATTGTTTAGAACTTTTACAAAACTGAAATTAGTTAGGTACACTGCTGTAAATGAAAATCATGCCAAAGTTTTAACTTCAGTTTCTGTCTCAATATCGATGATATTGACCGATAAAATATTTGTAAAACTTTACTAAAATTGTGTTTCATAAGTCCTTCTCGTTTCTGTTCACTAATACTTGTGTTATAATAATGTTATTAGTAATTAATCGATAAACAAACAAAAGTACTTTTACCATTGGGTAATCTGTGTTTTTAACAAATCATTCAACCAGATACAAGTTCCGATTAATAGCGATAAAAAAAACATTACAGCAAAAATTAGTGCATCACTAATTTTTTTTTTTACGCCGCGCGGCGCCGCCATAGAAATAAAGAATCTAACAAAACAATAAAAGGAAAGCCGACAATTATACCGCCTAATATGGTGTTGTAATTTTTTTTTTAAATACCAAACTTTGGGGAAGTTAGCGTAAATTCGCGGGAAAAAAGATAGTTTCAAAATTAATTAGTATTGTTACTATGATGATTATGCAAAATTTCAAATTTTATTTGGTCATGTGATTGCCTAACATTTGGCTTATTGGTCGGACAGGGTTTTCTTTACATATTGTATAGGAAATGTTAATGTAATTGCATTTTTGTGTTTAGGTACACATGAATAAATGAATCAATTGGTATTCCAAGAAATTTGTTGTTTTAATCTTAACTTTATAACCGACTGCTCCGAGCATGTATAAAGCTATGTTGCTATATTTTTGGGGTTAAGAAGCAGCCAAATTCCATTGTATTGTTATGTATTGTTACAAAATTAGTACAATTTCGAGATTGTACTAATTTTGTACGTAAAACGTACCAAACTTACATAGAGCCTAATTTTCCCATACATAATAAACTTAGAGCGGTATCTACAACATGTGAACTACGCCTCCTAACTAAATGCAATTCATTGTTCACGCATTGGGCAGTTGGCCGCCAGATACCACACCCGTCTGGTCGTACCTAAGTTCTTCCCTTTTCCATGGAGGATGAGTAAACTTTACATCCTGTTCCTCATACCTTCACATTGGGCAGTTGGCCGCCAGATACCACACCCGTCTGGTCGTACCTAAGTTCTTCCCTTTTCCATGGAGGATGAGTAAACTTTACATCCTGTTCCTCATACCTTCACATTGGGCAGTTGCCCGCCAGATACCACACCCGTCTGGTCGTACCTAAGTTCTTCCCTTTTCCATGGAGGATGAGTAAACTTTACATCCTGTTCCTCATACCTTCACATTGGGCAGTTGGCCGCCAGATACCACACCCGTCTGGTCGTACCTAAGTTCTTCCCTTTTCCATGGAGGATGAGTAAACTTTACATCCTGTTCCTCATACCTTCACATTGGGCAGTTGCCCGCCAGATACCACACCCGTCTGGTCGTACCTAAGTTCTTCCCTTTTCCATGGAGGATGAGTAAACTTTACATCCTGTTCCTCATACCTTCACATTGGGCAGTTGGCCGCCAGATACCACACCCGTCTGGTCGTACCTAAGTTCTTCCCTTTTCCATGGAGGATGAGTAAACTTTACATCCTGTTCCTCATACCTTCACATTGGGCAGTTGGCCGCCAGATACCACACCCGTCTGGTCGTACCTAAGTTCTTCCCTTTTCCATGGAGGATGAGTAAACTTTACATCCTGTTCCTCATACCTTCACATTGGGCAGTTGGCCGCCAGATACCACACCCGTCTGGTCGTACCTAAGTTCTTCCCTTTTCCATGGAGGATGAGTAAACTTTACATCCTGTTCCTCATACCTTCACATTGGGCAGTTGGCCGCCAGATACCACACCCGTCTGGTCGTACCTAAGTTCTTCCCTTTTCCATGGAGGATGAGTAAACTTTACATCCTGTTCCTTATACCTTTTTTTGCTAATCGACTAAATTTTTCGTTTATTTTATACTAGCTTTCAGCCCGCGGCTTCGCTCGCGTGGAGTTCGGTTATATCGCGCTTTTTAGATTTCCCTCGGGAACATCAAAATTTTCCGCGATAAAAGGTAGCCTATGTCCTTTCTCAGGGTCTAAAGATTGTCTGTGCCAAATTTCATCCAAATCGGTTCAGTAGTTTTGGCGTGAAAGCCGGACAGGTAGTATGGAAGTATGGATTAGAAGTGAATGAAGGTAAAGCTAAGAACAAGAATTTACAGCTGCTTAATTAAAGCACCTGTAAACTCCAGATCTTTGCTATAAAAAAAAAAACAACATAATTCCAACGATTTTTTTTATTGAGAGCAACATCAATTGACACGGATACACTTACAAGCTACAGATATGTATGAGGTTTCATAGTGTAACAAAAATCGGTAAAATTTTAACGGTTCGCCAAAAATCGCCAGATTAATAGATTCATTCCTGTTTTCAATGAATTGCTAAAGGACCCTTAAATCCTCTGAGAATATTCACCACAGTGCATTACATTGTTGAAAATTAGTTTGATTTTTGTTTACATTTTTGATCTAATTGTCAAATTATAATAATGCCCTCATCGTACAGACATTTGTTGCACTGTGATCTAGTACGGACAGGTACTGGTGACATCTAGTTACATAGTAACAATCATAACATTTATGGCTAAATACAATTCGAATAATACTATAAAAGCATTTTGATATGTTTACATTACAAGTGGCAAGGGTACATTTAGATTTCCTAATATATTATATTTAAGTATCTATGTATGTTTGTTAGACTACCATTTTAATCACAAAGTTAAGTGTTTCGTAAAAGATTATGTAATTTTAAAAGCCATTGTCATTCTTGTGACGTTACCCCGATTTATTTGGGGTACATGACAAATCTTTCTCTTCCATATTTCTCTATTTTTCATCACATCAATGTCGGTAGTCGCCCCATTTGTAAACTTAATTTATTTTACACGTGATAAAATATTTTCACTAATAATATTGAGATTGATATGCATATTTTCTTATAATTAACAGTGATGATACAGACTAGGAACACGAACACATCTCTTCACAGATCAGTTCACAGTGCAGGTGCTACACGCGTGTTAGTTCAATGCTACCTACTTGCAATCAAACAGTAATGGATCCAAAATTATACCGGATCCACGATTATAGAGATGTAGATTATACTATGAGTCCAAAATAATACTGAATCTACATTAGTGGTGAATCCAAAATCAGCGATTTCACATGTTTGTTTTTTCTGCTAGGTATATGTAAATTAATTTTACAGCAGCATACTTGCAAACAGTGCTTCTTACTATTTCTCGTTTAAAAAAATATGGATCCTCTATCATTTTGCCCCATCCGAATATAAACTGCACCTACAATCATTGAATTCCATAAGCCCTTCTGATTTTATAGCTCTAGAGATACTACCTACGAACATTCTAAACATCCACCATTGAACATCATAATTGATTAACTACAAATCTTCCATTTATAATGCTACAAATGAGAATCATTTAATTACTATTTTAGCAGACATTCTTATATCCTTTTTATCTTTTTACATAAGAATCATCCTTTCAGAGATCAATAATGGCTTTTCAATAGAGTGAAAAGCTTGGCGGGGGTGTACCTACTTTAAAATTGTTGTTAGTGTAACATTGATATTAATAATTATACAACAATTATTATCTACTATGGGTATGTAAGTTGTTATGTAGGTAAAATGTATAAATCAAAAGTTGTGTAGGTACCTAACTCGTATTGAGATCTGGTGGGTTTCTAGGGAAATAAGCCTTAAATATACATATAAAGTATAAGTAGGTAATAAATATTACACTTAGAGGTATAATACATACCTTTTTTTTTTATTAGTTATAAACTAGTGCTTGACTGCAATCGCGCCTGATGGTAAGCAGTGATGCAATCGTTGATGGTAAAACGCACTAGCTTATTAAGCCTGTTCACTTAAAAAAAACTGAAGTGTGAAGAGTGAATAGGAAGGAAGACGGCAGTTCAGCGAGGTGATGCAATGTTTAACCCAACAACACGACCAACGATGCTGCGCCAGAGGATGATCTGGAGATCCTCCACGACCAAACTCCCGACACAACAACATTAGGCACATTGTACCCGGTACACATCACAACACAACTGCTTAGACCCGTCCTCCGTACGGCTTCACCAGACATCATGCCGGAACACGACGAATCGCTTGCCGGCAAGACTTTGTTTGGTGGGTGGTAACTTATGCCGGCGGCTGATGTTGTTGCCTACCACCGAGAAAATACCTAATCATAAAGTAATAATTCTCCTTTATATTTTCAATATCTATACTATAATTGTATCATCCATCCCTCCAACGCAAATAAGTAACCATGAATAATTGTAATCAATTACAGTTTAAATTATTTTAGTTTCACTACTACTAAGCACGAATAAATATTGTTGTTGTGCTCAAATAATAAAATTACCAAAAAAAAATGGCAAACTATTCGTTGATATCCGCGTTTAAATATTTTAATATTCATCAATATAATCATAATATGTATACAACAATTATACAATATTTATTTATGGTAATTCTGATTACACAATTACCTGCTCATTATAAGTTACTTATGTAATACATAAGTAAGTAAATGCAATAAATAGTTCTCATAAGGTGTTTTACACTCGTCTAAAGTTGTGCTTCGCGGCGCGCTTATAAGCAAACGTTAACTTACAGTCAGTAAGTAGTTAAATTTTTGAATTTCATATAATTCATTTTATAAAATCAGATTAACATTTTTTTTTTTCACAAAAACTCTGCCTTATAGTTCAACCATCCATATTGTTTCCAATAACATTTTTTTAAACGTTCTATACACCAACTTCAAAGATATTTTTTTTAAATATGTTAATTACTGACAAATTGACTTTTAGCATTTCCTTATTGATACAATATTAATTGATACGAATAGTTACTTAATATTAAAATTAGCCTTATTACTAAACTTTGATATGTTCTGATATTCCTGGTCATGTCGCGCATGACAGTCCTCTTCCACGATATGTATACGATTTTCTCTTAAGTACTAAAAAATTATATTAGGTATATAGCTAATATAACGTTAGTCATAAATATTTTTAATATGAACAACAGAACTTTTTGTTTATACGTAAATCATTTCTCACAGATATTTTTAAACGAATATCTTATCAACGTAAGTATGTATACGTAGCTTCACTTTTTTTTAAATTAAATATGATAAATTGGAGCAATTATTGAAGTAATTCTTTATAAAAACGTAAATATACAACAAAGAAGATTTTACTAAACATAGAATTATATTACAAATCTAAATATTATGTTATCACCACAGCATTGACATTTTAACTTCTTAAAATAAATCAACTGTCCCCAACCTTTATAACCAATAATATTCATATAGTAGATAATTTTATATGAATAATAAATTTCAGTACCTAAGTAGTTTTTAATTACGAAGGTAATAAAGTGAAGTAAACGCCATCCAAATTGTATACATGTCTATATAAAACTGTTTTGGCCAATATCATAAAAAACAATCTTATTATTCGATTTAGGTTTTATCGTTTTAGTACTTTCATCAATACCTATTGATGACGTTAATCTCACGCTTGTCAGGAAATTATTCAAACAGCATCCTTATTTAACAAATTCTGTAGCTGCGCTACTTCTTCATTTACCTAACATGAAACTGGCTGGGAACAATCTTGTAGGTAAATATAATTACCGAAATGTGTATACATATATTTAGTAAACAATATATAAATAGCTACTTCTCACACCTAACCAGTGGGTAACTAACATTTATTATGTTTTTCTAATTAATTTAATTATCTACTGTGCAAATGATTAACCTACACAATTACAATTATTTTTCCTTAAATCCCTAAAATTGTTTTAGCTTGTTTGGCTATAATACTTCACTAAATCGATAGGGATTTAAAGAGGCAGGTATATTTAGATAGAAGCAAATCTATTTCATCTATCTAATCAAAATATCTTTTGTAGTGGGATTAAAATAGTGTCATTTGTTTTCGGTTTTGATGATATACCAACCAATTAACCCATAATCACAAACACTAATGATTTTTTTTTAAATATAGCTTTTAAAAGCAGCAAGTCATAGTTCGTATTATAAAAAGGATATCGAATTATCACCTCTTCGGATCAGCAAGCTATGCCGGCGCCATCTACGTTAAAAAAGTTATTCATATTGACTTATCAAAGTGAAGATTATAGAAATAAACATTTCATTGCACAAGGCCTTAAATATAAACAATCAAAATAACAATAATTAAATATTTTCCAATAGTTTCCAATAGTGGTTTAATAAGGGTAAAGGCAATAACAAGTCATAAGTTAACTCTGATTACTTTTTTCTTTTGGAAATATACTTCGATTCATTATTTTTCTGTTAAATGGAGAAGATTTAAAAACAATGTCATTTAATGATAGCTACGTCGTAGCTAACGTATTGCTACGAATTTGCTACGCGCTACCGCTGCGTAGGCTGTTATAGTAAATCATTACATAGCCATTTTATTATTTTATTATTATACTTTAGTGTTAAATATGAAATTTCGGCACTTACACATTATTATTATTATATTAGTATTTTTTTACTCAACATCACTTCCTCTAAAGTTGTTTGTTATATACTAAGATCAATAACTTCATGCATAGATCATAATGTTTAGAACGCAGATCTCACAGACATACGTTATATTGTGCGCACTTTGCAGATGAGAACAATCTACTCTCGAAGTCTCGATACTTTTGATATAGGTAGTAAGAAAGTGTGTACAAGGATCGGTGACTCAAAATGAATGAACTGATTGAAAATTATTAATAATAAGAGTTTTACGTTGTTATTTTTTAATTGTTAAAATTTTACTCTCAGTCCATTATATTTTCCTTTTTAATTACACACAAACGTCGTTAGTTTATTTCATTGTGCCTGTTATCTAACACATTATCATATACATATGTATTTTTATCTGAATACTGGTTATATATTTTTATCATCAGTGACACAATTTAAAACAATCGCAGTATATTCCCACTCAGTCCGCCCAACATTTTATATTCTACAATTTAAAATATATAATAGAGATAGATTAACAACAAATGTATAAGTAAATATAAAGTGCAAAAGCTGTAAACTCAACTTATATCACTATGTAAATTCATTGGCTAAGAGATTTGATATGTAGGTATGTTACACACGTGAGAGTAGGAGACACTTATAATCTAATATTTTATCATGTTGGCTGATATTAAAAAATCGATATGTTATCATAATAATATCGTTCTGACTAGAACCAATTTATATAAATAATATTAGAATCCACTAAACTGTAATAAACACTACTGTTGTTTTTTTCCTCACATCTTATAAAAGCATATTCTTCCTATTAATTATAAAATCAAATATAGAATTATAATATTATTAATAATTAGAATAACATAATTTCCACCATCTTGTCTAATAAAGAGAATATTTTTTTTTACAATAACAACACTAAATAAACTATAAAATAGTGAACAACACCTAAAAAGGCATAAGACTTCAGAACGGCAACGTTTTATGAAACTATAGCAATTATTAAAACTATCAATATATATAATAAGAGTATGTAGATATAATATGTATTCATTCGCTGAGATACTTTAATTTTGACTAAATTGGTTTTTAAGCAAAATTTATCAATTATAAAATACTTTACTCGAATAGTTATTAAATATGTCGCTTTTGAAATTTTTTAAAAATTGTTTTAACTATAATTACTATCAATATATGTTTTTTTTTTGTATCGTGGAACGATATAGTTTTGATAACAAGTTTTATAAAAATCTTCCAGATCCTTAATTTTATAAATTCTAACGAGTCCGTCATGATATGTTCAAGATAACTTTACTAATGTGCATTTTATAATAATATAATAGATATTGTAAATAGCTATAATTGTTAATAGTATAGCAACAAATCAACAAAAGCTTAGTTTTTAATAAACAAGTGTAAATATTTAAAAAAACAGATCGTATCTGCTAAAGATTTTGCGAAAATAGATAAATTATTTGATTTTATATCAAACAATCATGCATATACACCATATGTATCGATTTTTATATATAAATATCATATCAGTTTACTCCCGAGCTATTTATTTCAAGATATGAAAATGTTTACGACTAGCCCTTGCGGCAAAGGAGGGGTTTTATCATAATACTTAATACCGTAACACGTACCGAATCTAGACGAATTTCCTAACACGTAGCAATCATTTCACTCTATACGTATCCAATTCTTTCCTAAAATATCAAGCTACAAACAGTGCCTTTCACCAAATTACAACAAACCTATGCTGGTGTCAAATCAATACTTCGATACCCTAGGGGACCTCTCCTCTTCTTCTCAGTTCTCCACCTTACGAGCTTGGAACATCAGTTTCATGGAGTCGAGGGCTTCCTCTAAAGACTGCCGGAAAGCCTCAGTGTTAGTGACGCTGGAAGAGGTGAATGAGGATATGCAGAAGATGATGGTGTCTTTCTTCGGGTTGTAGCTGCAGCCGTAGCCGTCGGGGCAGACCGCCCCGTAGCCCATGAATGTGCCGTCCGTTGTGGTGGTTACCTAGAAAATATACATAAAAGGGAAATGTATGCTGGTTTTCAGTCGAGTAGAAGACAACAAAATAGTAAAAACCCTGCCAAGACATATTGCCAAATAAATGTAACAAGAGCATTGTAAGAGGTAATAAGGTGGGATAAGTGACACAATATCTTAAAATAACGACCAACTAAGCAAAACCAGATTAAAGCATAAATAAGTTAACAGACTGCTGTGCTACTGGGGGGACTGTTGCGCCACTTCTCCAGTGAGAGCACTAGGAAGTGGTGAAGGGCGGGCGTTTTGGAGGCCTGTCTCATGTGACTTGACGTTCAGAAAGTGCTGATTGTCAGCCTAATTTTAATAAATGTCTTGGAATTTCATTTTGATGTAAAACACGTCAAAATCAAATCAAAAGGCATTTTATTTATTTATTCTTTCGCACATAAATTGTACAGAGGCGGACTTAATGATTTAGGTATTCTCTACCAGTCAACCATAGGTGGTGAAGAGATTAGTGGCAGGTGCTTAGGTGGAAAGCATTGTAAAGAAAAAAAAATCTTAACACTATTTAAATAAATACTTAAATAAGCTATATACACATACATACTATTACCAAAATATATACTTATAATATATACATACAGAACTATTATTCAATAATATTTATCAAAGCCACAACTACAACAAGATACGCACACATAATTATTATACATTTAAGGAAATTGGAAGAGTAAATTTATCCAACTACCCACCTGACTAGTGCTGAGCTTGAACTCGTTCATCTGCTTGTAAGTAGTATCACAGAAGACGGGGGGTACTTCGCCCAGAGACTCCCGCGCGGCCTCGCGCAGCCCCAGCAAGTGGTTGTCAATGCCTTTACCCAAGATGTTAGCTTCCATGATGGATGTCTGCTTGCGAGCTGCTTCCTCAAACAGTTCTAGTTTCTTTTGCTCCTAGTGTTAAAAGAAAGACGTTCAAGGTCAGCTTGAGATTTCTAACGCAGGTTTTTTAAGTTTGATTCAACAAAAACTTGCTGTCCAACCATTTAGTGCTATTGTGTTTGCTGCTAATCAATGACAACAAGCAACATAACATTTGGCAACTTTACTTTATACAAAACCAGTTGTCAAAAGAGGCAGCTATTAATTTAATAGGTAATAAAGCGTTCTATAAGATCATTATGGGGACTTGAAACAAAATTGCATAAAAGCATAAATGCATTTAAATAAATGCATTAAATTTTCCCAGGCATGATTTACAACCAACCAAGTCTATGCTCACCCCATACAAATTGAAAGACACCTTCTTCTGTCCGTCGTCTCCTTCATTGAGCGGCGGTGTCTCCGCCGTGCACATGGCGGCTGCCCAGGACAGCGCCGCGTGGTGCGCAGACCTGATGTTGTCTACGCGACCGTTGCGGAACCGCCGCAAGGAGGCTGACTCGTATGTGGTGACTAGGTAGCCGTACATCCTGAGAAGGAAATAATTATGATTTCTGTGATTATTTTTTTTTTATAGTTATAAACTAGTGGTTGACCGTAATCCCGCCCGATTGTAAGCAGTGATGCAATCATTGATGATAAAGCGCGATAGCTTATTAAAAGTCTATCCACTTGATAATACTTAAATTGTAGTTTCTCAGTGGTAGGTCACAACATCGGCCGGCGGCATAAGTTACCACCCACCAGACAAAGTCATGCCGCCAAGCGATTCGTCGTGTTCTGAAGATTCGATGTCTGGTGAAGCCGTACGGAGGACGGGTCTGCGCAGTTGTGTTGCGATGTACGTGCCAGCTAGGATGCGCGAAATGCTGTTGTGTCGGGAGTTTGGTTGTGGAGGGCCTCTAGATCAATCTCCCTCTGGCGCAGCATCGTTGGTCGTGTTGTTGGGTTTAACATTGCATCACCGCGCTCAACTGCCGTCTTCCTTCCTATTTACTCAGTTCCTTTGAGTGAGTAGATTTAATAAACTAGCGCGCCTTACCATCAACGATTGCATCACTGCTTACCATCAGCGGGATTGCAGTCAAGCGCTAGTTTGTAATTTATAAAAGAAAAAAATAGACACCGCCGCTGGCAAATTGTTCCAGTCCCTCGAAGTACGCGGTATAAAAGACGAGATGAAACGCTATGTCTGGACCGTAGTGGTGTCAACAACGTAAGGACCTACTTGTAGTAAGCATACTGCATGGCGAGCTGGATGTAGACGTCAGGACTCGTGCGGCACGTCTTCATAAACTCGCGCCCGTACCCGCGGTACGTGTACACCCTGTGGTCCAGGTCTGAGATGGCCCTGTCGTTAAAAAGGCAATTACAGGAAATTATAACATGTAATTGAGTATTTACTTATGTGGAAACAAAACTAAATATCTATAGGTTACGAGTAAATTGTTAAGGCAGCATTTTAAGTAGGCAGGTCAATAGCAAGTTTTAGAATAAGTTCGTTTTTGTGCTGCGCAGTCTTTGCGCTCATATAGTAAGTTTTCAAGTTCAATGAATGTACCTATCATTTTTAAGACAATTCAATTAAAATCATCCAAGACACAAACGTTATATCGCACCAATTTATAGTTACTAAGAACTCAAATTCCTCACCGATCAAGGTCCCTTGCAGCAGTTTCGATAGACCTCTGCACGTCTGCGGTGACGTTCCACTTCATGGCCTGTGGGGCTGGCAGAAGGGCGGGTGGTGGTGCTGGCCTGTCTGCCACCTCTGCCCTGGCGAGCGCCCGCTCCGCCAGCCGAACCACCGCCACCCCCTCGGCTGCGCTGTGCTCGTAACACATGCCTACTGTTCCGTCTGAAGAGATGATAAGCTGGAACAGAAGGTGGAATATTAAAATTTCGAAAATATTCTTAGTCTTGATCTTTGTTGAGCAGAACTTTACGTTTCTATTTCCGCTTGACTTTAGTTTTCAATGTTGTTCATGTTCTAGTTGACAAATAATTATTCTAAATACCTACCTTTGTGTTTCTATATTTTATAATTTTAATTATTTTGCACACTATTGAACACATGGCGTTCGAAAAGTGCTGATCCTCAGCCTAAGGGTTAATTTTTCAATGTAGAAATATTTTTTTCATCCCACCATCTCGGAAAGAGTATTTTTAATCTTCAATATCTGACTGGAAAAGCCGTTTTTATTCTCTAGAGGATAAAGTAAATTGAATTTAGAACATCGTGTGCACTAAGTTTGTAAATTAAAAAAAACATTAAACCTATTTACTGTTACCTCTATGGTGCCGAATATATCATACAACTTTTTTTTAATTTGTTAAAAACTCAGACTCGGAACCTTCTTGGTGTTCTTTTTTCAATTTTCTTTGTACGCGGTTCTTTACGCGGCATTTTTTCACGTCATTGTTAAACCTTATATTAAAAAAAAGAAACTTGAAAGCAAGTGAAAAACTAAAATGAGTGATTCTAGCGACGAGGAAGTTTGTTTGACGCCAACAGAATTGACTGAAACTGTTAATAATGCGCAAATGAGCTTTCTACCTCAACAATCACACGAGAAGTATTTAAAACAGTACGATATGTTCAACACGTGGCGACTAGCAAAAGGAGCCAAAACTTTCTCAGAAAACGTTTTGCTGGCATATTTTATAGAATTATCCGAGAACAAGAAAGCAAGCACTCTATGGAGTACGTATTCGATGCTAAAAGCAACAATAAAGATGAAAAAAGACATACATATCGATACCTATCCTAAATTAGTAGCATTTTTAAAAAGAGCCTCATCTGGTCATCATCCAAAAAAATCGAAGGTTTTCACAGTATCTGATATTGAAAAGTTTCTTAACGAAGCACCCGATTCCGTATATTTGGCGGCAAAAGTAAGTCAGTTGCACATTCAGTATCTACTTAAGTACATATATTAATCTCAATTAAATAGTATACTTAGTAAATGTTGATAGGCATAATTATGCGTTCATATAAATTTTATTCATTTATCTACTACAATATTCTTTACATTGCAGGTTGTTCTTATTATTGGAATAAACGGAGCATGTCGAACTAATGAACTAACACAACTTAATGTCAAAAACATTGAGAAACATTCAGATGACTTACTATTAATTAATTTACCTAATACAAAGACAAAAAGAGACCGCAACTTTGTCATTCGCAAGGAATACGTAACGATTGTTGAGAAATATCAAGCCTTACGGCCGCCTAACACTCCAATCAATCGTTTTTTTCTACAGTATCGCAATGGAAAGTGTGTTAGACAGCCTATGGGTACTAATAAAATTGGCAGTATCCCACGAGAAATAGCAACATTTCTTGAACTTCCAGAACCCCTGTTGTACACGGGTCATTGTTTCCGACGAACTTCAGCCACACTTTTGGCTGATTCCGGAGCTGATCTCCTGTCCCTTAAGCGCCACGGAGGCTGGAAGACCAATGCAGTTGTAGAGGGATACATAGAGGATTCCATCCAAAATAAGTCTAAAATATGTGAAGGCATCGTAGGAGCCATTACACTGAAAGAGCCTCAATCGGAAACTTGGACTGGCCCTTCTACATCAAAAATAAGCCGTTATGAAACACCTAACCATCTCCCTCTCTCTCCAACATTCACGCCAAGGGAATCCGATGAATCGGTACAACTATGAAGTATGACAGACAGTTTACCGAAAAACAGTACACAAGTGACTAACACCAATATTACAGTACCAAACAAAAATATTACACTCAATTTAAATAACTGTTGCAACGTTACTTTAAATTTTTCTTAATTATACTTTAGTATTATTTTATTATAATTTAAAGATTATTCTGTAATACTTACCTGTCATAATGTAGTAATTAATACCTAAACTGAAATAAAAGTGTACCTATCTTGTGATTGTAAACATTTTTTTATTGCATTTAGTCATTTCCTCGCTGAGGTGGAATGAAAAGTTACGTGTTGCACTCGAGTGCAAAGATTTTTCACCTCGTGTCCTTTTGATTCCCTCGCTAACGCTCAGGATTCTAATTTTGAATCACTCGCTGCGCTCGTGATTCAATTTTAGAATCCTTCGCTTGCTCGGTCATCAAAATTGAACACGCGGTTAAAAAGCAACTTTGCATTCTTGTATAACAAATAACTATTATTCGTTAAATAGGATTGATATCTGACAAGTATCTCAGGTACCTCAGATAACACTATCGGGCGTGGAAAAAATAATCTGAGTAAATGAATTTTGGTTTGATGGCGATTTTCAGAAACAGGTACCAAATAGGTTTAAAAATGTTATGAATGTGAGTGATTAAGAAGCATAGACTTAACATCCTCATTGTGCGATGTTATCTTATAAAATGTTGTATCATTGTCTTTCACCAGCTCACCTGAACAGTTTTATCGAACCACCGGTTGGCGGAGTGGTAGCGCGTGCCGGCGCCGTGCATGGCACGCAGCATGGCGTTGGTGTCGGCGTCTGTGTCGGCCCTGTCCCCGCCTGCCTCGTCCAGGCACAGAATGCACAGCGCGCGGGAGATCAGCTCCAAGTTCATTCGGTTCATCTCATCTAGGAATATAAAAGGGTGCGTACCTATACCTCTGATTGCAGACACTATATCAAGAAGCACATACGTTCAGAAGAATTATCAACAATTATACATTACATGTTTAACACATGTGACAACCGCGTTGTCAATTGTTTGAGTTAATAGTTGACAGTGGAGTAGATACTAATAAACTCCTCCAGGTGACTGGATTTTAATACATAAGTTTCGATTATTCGTCAATCGCTTAATAAGCAAGTCCAAAACAGTCTTACCCTTTATAAGCTGTTCCCTTGCCCTCGCCCACTGATCTCGGTTCATGGAGGTGAGGAGCCCGACCCTGGGTGCTGATGGTGCCCCGGATGCGTCCACCATAGCGTGCAGCAGCTGAGCTTGTATCTCGCCAGGTGTTAGTCTTCCGCGATCTACTGCTTTTACTGGGATGGGGTAGAACTGGAGAGAAAGAGTACATGCTTGACTGGGGTGTAAAGGATTGTAATAATTTGATATTTATGTTTCTGGCACTGAAACGCCGCACTGGAATTACACCAATTGAGAAGAAAATGTACTTGTGTTGCTATAGACATTTATTCATAAACGTTGCTTAAAGTTAACGAGTTATTAGCGACTGTATAACCAAACATTTTTCACGTTCCCACGTCACTTAACTTTAATCATCGTTTATGAATAAACCCCTTAAACACTGATGTTTATTCATAAACGATGATTAGAGTCAAGTGACGTTAAAACGTCAAAAATGTAAATTTAAAAGTCACTAATCACTAGTTAACTTTAAGCAACGTTTATGCATATAGGGGATTATTACTAACGAGCAATAATATCTTATATCTATAGCAACAAGTACACTATATTACAATCACCAACGGGTGATTGTCATTAGCCCAACATCTATTGTAAAATGGTGCTTCATAAATGATATATTTGGAAAAGGCCATGTCTTTTTAAGACACATTTTCGACCACTTACGTTGCATGAATATAGCGCGTTTAAGGCAAGAAAGAATAATTGCTCGTAATCGTTGTTAGAGCGGTTTTACGTAAGATTTATCGAGTTTGAAACAATAGAGGAAAATAATCCTACATTAACGTGAAAATTTTTACGTATGTTTGTTACTCTTTTCAACAATTTTTAGATTATATAATGATGCTATATTATTTCTAATGGTCAATTAGGTAGCGCCCAGTGTCTGTATTATGTCAAAGTCCATATAATAATGTCTTGTTTAAAAGGTGTTTATCCTAAACAACTGATAAATACTATTTTGTGACACTGGCGTAATAGTGTTACTATTACGTCAGAACGTTACATTATTGTAGACACGTTGAAAACCTGTATACGTTTTTGCCTGACACTATAATTATTCGATCGTTCGTATCAAAAACAGATCAAGCCTACATATTTGTTCAGTAAAAAACGGCGTATTAAATCTGTCTATAAATAATGTATGTCTCTTATAGCGACAAAACCTTCTTCCTGCATCCCAAAACTTAGCCATCACAAAGTAAAACAAATTATTCATACTTAGGGACAGTTTCCTAACTTAATTTGGTGATTAAGTGATAAAGTGCACCGCAACGTTTCTAACGAAGTTCCACTCCCGTCTCCTAAATAATGGAGTTATTCTTGCTACTCCCTGATTTACAACGCAAATCTTGTTATAATTTAATTATGTACTGAAATGTTTCCACCGTGCTTATTTGACGGTCGACTGAATGACATAACGAGTTTCTTTGTTGTACAACATAAACTGTTACATTTGAGCCACCCGTCTGGAAAAATGTTAAATAAAATTTTTGTTTAATATTTTTCCAGACGACTGGCTCAAATGTAACTGCTTATATTTCATGAAGAAATTTCAGGTAGCTCAAAATTTAGTTATATTTCGTTATTTCTCGTGAAGAATTAGTATTCTCTTTTTTTTTATTTATCGTAAGGAAGAATAAGAAAGAAAGATAGATACTTCACAGATACACTGTATAAGTGTGTAGTAACTTTCGTCCTTTAGTGAATCAGTTAATATGGCTGACGCATTCATTACGACGACCAATGTTAGAACTAAGTAGTCAAAGTGAAGATAACGATAAAGATAATTTTATTTTGCAAACATGGGTAAGTAGCGATGACAAAAATAAATGTATATATAATGACAGGTTCAGCCAAGTTTTACCATTTAGGTATGCAATTTTTTTTAAACTTTCATTATTCAACAACTTAAAACTAGAAAATACAGTTTAGGAAGATAGTTCAAAACAACATTATTCTAATTTAAAAGAAAAATCGTTTTCAGTAGGTTCTAAAAAGCTTCGGAGTCTCTTTCCAGCTCTTTGGTAACTTATTATAAATAACTGGAGCCATGCAGTAAACACTTTTGCGCATAAGTGCTATCTTAGCTGGCTCTTGACATAGCAAAGTATTGTCGCATCTATTGCGGGGAAAAACGTCAGCTATACATCTAAAACGACTCGGATTTGCCTTCACAAACACAGCTACTAATAGATAAAGTCAATATCTTATATTTTTTGAAGTATGGTTTAAATAGGTGAAAATAGCATAATGTTAAAAGAACTAAGTGAAGTAAGCATAATTTTGAAAGCACAATCTTATCAATGAAGTATTCGATGAAATCGGCCCTGTAACTACTTACATAGTTCCTGCACGCGACCACGATCAGTTCTTCCGCCTCTTCAGATCCTCGCTTGACTTGGGGCAGCTCGAGCCTGTCCTTGCCCACTTCGGGGATGCGGCACACCCCCAGCAGTCGGTAAAACTGCTCCATACATAACGGCTGCCCCTTCTCTCGACTAGTGGCTCGCTCCAGAGGAAGTTCACCTCTGGAACAAATCAACATTCATAGAAATCTTTGATCTGTACAGATTTTGTAACAATATTATTGTTTATGTTTATATATTTACTCTTTAACCCACGTTTCCAATATGCTATCTACAGTAGGTACTGTGCAATCAAAATGTACATTTTGTGTTATTACAGTGCCCTATTCTTTCTAACTTTAATCCAAGCTTAAAATATTAAGCTCCATATATTCGAAAAGGCATCTGCTCGACAACGTAAATAACGTAATGAATGTTCTTTAACTACTGTGTCTGCTGTATTGTTGAATTATTAGCTTTATTCAGAGCTTTATTCCTAATACGAAATTCTCTACACCTAAGACATCTGTTATTGTAATTATTATACCCTTAATACATATATATAAAGAGATATCTTTGCCGATATAAAATTCTTAATTAAAAAATCGGTCATATAACCTTACTAAAGCTATTAAAAACTAAAAGGTAACTAATAATTTGTTTTTTCTTGTTACCGGACCTCGGAACCTTTGGCCCCACATACCTGTCTAGCATCTCTTTATAGTCGAGGAGGTCGTCGATGAACAGCGCGCCCAGGTCCGCCACTTCCTCCATCTTGGCGAAGTGGCGGCGAGGGAACACCATGCCAGGGTTGGAGTTGATGGGTAGCGGCAGGCGCACCTTCAGGTACATGTCGTCTAACCACCAGTCCGTCACCTAGGATAAGAGCCCTTGGTCAATAGTTTGTAATCAGACTAGTGTTGCACATGTTTTTGAACCAAAGAACTCTCAAAACATCACTGCTGCTTTGAATTGAAATGAAATTTTGATTGTAATATTTAAAATATAAATAAACCAGCCAAATGTGAGTCAAATACGAATGGGTCCGTACCTATCTGCATCTAAACATCAAATTGTTATTTTATTCTGTTTTAGTAGTTTTTCTCATAACGGCAACAGAAATAGCTACATAATCTGTGAAAAATTCAATTGACTATCTATGACGGTTCATGAGATACAACTTGGTGACAGTCAGACAAACCCTTGTAGTTGACCTTGAGTACATAACCCTAAAAATATTCGAATGTACGATTTATTTATTACAAAAGCAATAATGATTACATAAAATATGTAATACAACGGCACCACAGTCGTATGACCATATCGGAATACTTTAAAGACAAGCAGGCTTTATAATTATGATTCACAAGAGCTTTTACAGCTTTCTTAGCTTTGGTGACTGCTGAATTTCCAGTTAGGAATAAAGAGGTAGGACAGATGCTAGGAAAGCTAGCTTTTGAAATACTAAAATAAATATAAAAAAACTAGTATTATAATGTAAAATATATTTATTGACTACTTAACACTATCACAAAAAATATATATACATATAACGCAACATATTGCGACGAACTTTATTCATATTGTTGGAGACGACTGCGGTATTTACTTGGCAGTGAAATAAAATAGGTGGTAATGCCTGCGCGCCTGCGATACCGCCGCGTGTCTCTAACCAATTGTGGGTATGCCATGCATTGGACAGCTGCCTATTTTATACACAACACATATTTGTTTATGATTTATCGCACAAGCACAAAATTAAATAATTAAACACTCCTAACAAGGTTCAGCTGAAAACCAGCGTCAGGCAACTGCTACGTAGTTGTCTGACATTTATGCTGAACTGGACCTATTTGGCGCAACCGTTGGACTCACATTTGTGGATTGTCTTTTTTTATCTGTTTTTCTTTTTTATTTTTTGTTATGTTTTCTTTGTTTGTTTAAAATTATTATTAGTGTACTACTAGTGTTACTACATATATACTGTATGTATTTATAAGGGTGTCCCTGTGCGCCAAATAAACGGTTTCTTTCTTTTTTCTTTCATTCATAAAACTTAATTAAATGGGTCATACGCTACAGTGGGACTTAGAAAGAATATAGTCCTTCCGTGCCGGGGTGTCCTGACGGCTTCAGACTTCTCAATAAAGCTCCTTCTGTAAGATGGAGAGGGGCTGTAGTTATCTTTGAAGATATTTGAATCTTTCTGAACATGTAACCTGTCGTTGAATGCCGGTCGTCTCGTCATCTTCACATAGTCAGCAGTAAACATGTAGCTCATTGGGTCTCCTATATCTTTTTTATTTACTTTCGCTTTCTTTTTCATCAATCTCTTTGGACCAATATTCTGTCCTGGATGCATTTTCTTGTGTATTTTATTTACGAGACGTTGTGATATTGAGTTTGTTTGGAAAATGTTATTGTTTATGAATACAGGTTTGGGCTTCAGTTTGTATTCGATTCTCTTTTCTGCTTTAAAGTTGTCAAATTTTGGTCTTAAAATAGTTTTGCGAACCGATAGTTGAGGCTTTGAGTATGGTTTTGTATTTTTTGGTAAATCGCTTCGTGCAGTCACATAACGATGTTGCGAGAGAAAGTCTTTTGTATTCATTGTCATCAACGCCTTCCTTCCGAAACCTATTTTCAATTTCTTCTTCCCTGGTTTCTGTACCTTCGGTTCTTTGATTTTCACAGCATATGGATTGTTTTTCTCAAAAGAATCTAAAAGTATTTCTTTCTGCGCCCCGATTTGCTTAAAGTTCTTTGTGACAACTTTCGAACGTTTATTTCTGTTTATTTCTAAGGCTCCATGCGTCTTTTTATTCTTTCCAGTGATCGAAAGCGGTTTTTTATTATCTCCAAAAGTCAATAATGGCTTTCTCTTGATTTCCTTCATAGGTAGTATTTTTTTCTTAGCTGCAACAATTGCTTCGGGTTTTTTTATACCATCCGTAATACATTCTGAATTCGTCGAATTCTTAATTTGATTTTTGTTATTTCTTAGAGCTGATTTATTATTAGTTTTCATTTTGACTTCCATTGAACGTGATTTTTTGTTAGTGTTGGCCATAGAAGGTTTATTTCTGTTAATGTCAGTCCCTATTGATAATTTCTCATTACCGTCAGATATTGCAGGTGAATTCTTATAATTTTTACCAATCGTGGATAGTAATTTCCATTTATTGTGAAAAACGGACGGGGATTTTTTGTTAACAACCAATGAGTATCTATTTATGTCAATAACTGCAGGTGGATTCTTAATACTGTTATGTACTGATTGCGGATTATTGTCAATCACTGGAAGTATATTCCCATTACTGTTGAACACCGATGCTGAGATCCATGGTTTTGTAGTCGTTAAAGGAGAATTATCAGCCAGTAAATATCTATTATTGTCAGCTTTTTTGTGTGAATTTGTATTTTTGTCAATAACTAAAGGTGGGTTAACCACAGAAGGGAAATCCGTGTTTGTCGTTGAAGATAAATTGTCATTAATTACAAATATCCGAGGTGATTCCCTATTGATTTTAACTGGAATGGAATTTTCGTTAGTTTCCTCAGGAATATAGCTCCTGTTATTTTTTTGAGGAATTGGATTCCTAGTTATTTTTATCGACACTGCTTTTTCCTGAATATTTATCTGCGCTGGATTTTTATTAATACCCATTGTCGCAAAATTTTTCTTAATATCTGTCGACGCAGAATTTTTTTTCATATTCATCGGCGCTGAATTTCTGTTAATATCTATTACTAGTGGATTTCTGTTCAAGACTAACGGCAATGAATTTTGGTTCAAATCTAATGGTACTGGATTTCTATTAACATCCAAAATCGCTGAATTTTTGTTAATATTCATTGGCAACGGATTTTTATTCATATTCAATGGTATCGGACTTCTGTTTATATCCACCGCTATCGAATTTATGTTATTAGCCATTGGCATCAGATTTCTGCTGATGGACAATGGCATCGGATTTCTGTTCATATCCAATAGTACCAAACTTCTGTTCACATCCACCAGCGCTGAATTTTGTGTCATATCCAATGGTACCGGCTTTCTGTTCATTACAATAGACGCTGAACTTCTGTTAATATCCAATGGCACCAAATTTCTATTCATATTAATCAGCGTTGAATTTCTGTTCATATTCAATGGTACCGGACGTCTGTTCATATCCATGGGAACTGGATTGTGACTATTGATCATCGGTGCAATATTTTTGTTAATTTCTATTGGCATTGAATTACTGTTAATATCCAATGGTACCGGATTCCTGTTAATATCCATTGGCTCAGAATTTCTGTTCATATTCATCGGTGCTGAATTTTTATTTATAAACATCGGCGCAGAATTTTGGTTCACATCTAATAGGAACAGACTTCTGTTCATATTCATTGGTGCTGAATTTTGTTTCACATCCGATGGCACCGGCTTTTTGGTCACATCAATTAACTCTGAATTTCTGTTAGTATTCAATGGTACCGAACTTCTGTTCATATCCATAAGAACTAGATTTTGATTATTAGTCATTGGCGCAGGATTTCTGTTAACTTCCATCGGCACTGAATTACTATTCATATCCGTTGGCACTAGATTTCTGTTCATATCGATAGAGTCTGAATTTATATTAATATGCATTGGCCCTGGATTTCTGTTCATATCCATAATCGCTGAATTTCCATTAATATCTATTGGCACCGGGCTTCTGTTCATATCCATAGGAACTAGATTTTGATGATTAATCATCGGCGCAGGGTTTCTGTTATCTTCCATCAGCATTGAAGTGCTATTCTTATCCATCGGTGCTGAATTTCCGTTCATAAGCATCGGCGCTGAATTTTCGTTCAGATCGGATGGTACTGGATTTCTGTTCAGATCCATAATCGCTGAATTTCTGTTAATATCTATTGGCATCGGGCTTCTGTTCATATCCATAGGAACTAGATTTTGATGAATAATCATCGGCGCAGAGTTTCTGTTATCTTCCATCAGCATTGAAGTACTATTCTTATCCATCGGTGCTGAATTTCTGTTCATAAGCATCGGCGCTGAATTTTCGTTCAGATCGAATGGTACTAGATTTCTGTTCATATCCATAATCGCTGATTTTCTATTTATATCCATCGGTACTGGATTTCTGTTCATATCCATAATCGCTGACTTTCTATTAATTTCCATTTGCATCGGATTTCTGTTCATATCCATAGTCTCTAAATTTCTATTTGTATCCATTGGTACTGTATTTCTGTTCATATCCATAATCGCTGAATTTCTATTTACATTCATTGGTACTAGATTTCTGTTCATATCCATAATCGCTGCATTTCTATTAACCAATTGCACTGGATTTCTGTTCATATCCAAAGTCTCTAAATTTCTATTATTATCCATTGGCACTGGATTTCTGTTCAAATCGACAGTCTTTGAATTTCTATTAATATCCATTGGCACTGGATTTCTGTTCGCATCCAAAGTCTTTGAATTTCTTTTTATATCCATTGGCATTAGATTTCTGTTCATATCCATAGACGCTGAATTTCTACTAATATTCATTGGCACTCGACTTCTGTTCAAATCTATGGCAACTGAATATTTGTTCATATCCATCACAACCGAATTTCGTTTATTACCCATCAGTAAAGGATTCTTGTTCATTGCTTGCGGCACTGAATATCTGTTAATTTCTATAGGCACTAAGTTTTTGTTAATATCTGTCGGCACTTTATAGCGAGTAAAATCCATTGGCATTAAATTTCTGTTCATGCTAACAGGCGCTGAATTTTTGTAAATATCCATTGGCACTGGATTTCTATTCATATCCATAGGCACTGAATTTCTATTTACATAAAATGGTACCGGACTTATGTTCATATCCATTGGCACCGGATTTAGATTATTACCCGTTGATACTGGATTTCTTTCAATTTCTACAGGCACTGAATATCTGTTAATTCCTATCGGTACTGGATTTACATTACTTTTCATCAGTACTGAATTTATATTAAGTTCCATCGCCGCCAAATTTCTACTAATTTCTATCGGAAGGGGATTTCCATTTATTTCAATCATTGGAGGTGAATCTCCGTTAGTTCTTATCTGAGACGAATTTATATTAATCTCTAGTATTGGATGTGAAATTCTATCAATTTCTGCAGAATGTGGTATTTTAATCCTTTCAATGGATTGGTTTATTTTTTTCTTTTCTAGTGCTAGCTGTAAACCTTTGTTATAGTGGCTTAGGTTTTCTACAAGCTGCATTTGACCGGCGTCTGAATAATTAGCTAAAATGGGCTTAGGTTCTGACTGCAAACTACTGACGCTGCTTATTCCTTCATTAACAGAAAAGTGAAATCCTGGAACTCCAAGATACGGTTTTTCGCTAACTCGTTTATCGAGAGCTGTATTTGAAACGTGTTCTTTGTAGTACTTAAGCAGTTCAAGTTCTTCGTTGCTTATTGGCCGATATGTGTTATACCTTATTTTTTTAGTTGTTGAAGTTGTCCTGTCCAGTGAACTATATGGCCTCTTTAAACGTGAGCTAAATATTTCAGTTGTTTTTTTATGTTCAAAATCCCTGCTCTCGATTGGCAACAAAGTTTTGGTATTATTGCTAGGACCATTTCCCATTGATGCATTTTGGTAGGTATGGTCTGTCCGTGATATTAGTAAAAGTTTTTGTACTTCTGGTTTCAAATTAGCAGTTGTTTTGTTTACAGGATTCATTTTAGTAACTTTTACTTGAGTCAGTGTTGGTACACTAATGACGGAAATATTTTTTTTACCATCATGGACGTTGAAAAAGGATTTGTGTTTAGTATTATCCCGGGGTGTATCAAATAGTAACTTTATTGGTCTATTTTGTTTAACAGACTCTAGAGGATCACGTTGATTAAGATTCGTTTTGCTAGCTTTTACAGTGTTTCTTATATTGGTACCACTCACATTAACCGATTTACCTGCAGCATAAAGAAACTGAGTTTTATTTGAATTTGTTAACTTTGTTTCCAATATTTCGTCGTATGCTTTAAGTGTTAGACCAGTGATGTCTTGTATAATATTTGATCTTGAAGTACTTGCAATATTTTTGTATATTCCTTTAGGTAGTGGCAATGTCGTCTCCTCATATACTAAGTTTGATGGCTGCATAACATTTTCAACGAAGATATAATTATTTGACTGCGGTGTTTTCGTAGCAGCAATTTCATAATTTTTGAATGTTAATGTCGTTGCGGTTGTATTAACACTTCCAGACGCAAGTTGATCAAAATCTAATCTTAATTCGTTTTTATTTTCATTTTTCTGTACAACATTGACCTCTTTTTTTTGTAGCAATAAGTGACTGCTGTTTATAATGTTCTTATGGAGGTTGATATGTGTTTCATTTTTTACCTTAAATTTTATAACATTAGTATTATCCTTCGCGTACATATTTATTTTTCTCTCTGCTGTATCTTTAGGCTTAGTATAATGATCAGTTACTATATAGGTTGGTTCTGTCTGTTTACTCAAGACTTTGGAGAATTGTGGAGGCAATGTTATTCGTGATATCTTTATGTTAGCAACAGACGTAGTAGGTAACTTGACAATATCAGTACTGATAAAATTTCCATCGCTAAATATTTTATCTGAGAATAAATGTTTTTTGTTTATACTTTGTGAATATTGAAAATAAGTATCCCTTTGTTCATTAAAGTTTTTAATGTCTTTTTCTGTCAGGCTTGGAGATTTGGTAGTCAAATATTGGTCTACAGTACTATCTATGGCTGTAGTTTTAATATAATTTGTAGCGTTTATAATTTGTATTTCATGTTCTAATAAATTTTCTTCATGTTTCTTTTCTGTTATAAATATTTTTGTTGGTATTTGAGTGATGGGTGGTTTTATCTTAGAAACAGCTAGCATTTTCGTAGATTGCCCTTCGAATCCTCCTAAATCTGTATTATTTACGTAAGTTTGTTGATTGTGTCTTCTATCATTTGCATTGTTGATGAAATAATCTTCATTAACATGTTGCGTAGTGACATTTTCTTCGCTAATATTGATGGACATGTTTAAGGAATATGAGACAGTAGCGGTCTTTGTGATTTCAAAATTATCGATCACTTTGTTTGCTATTTCCTTTGAAACATTTTCCTTTTCATTTTGTGTTCCCTTGTATATTTCTTTAATAAGTGTACTAGTAGACTCGTCGTTATCTGCCTTTTGCTCTAAGATGTTGGCAGCTGTGGGATAATTATATTTAGATGAAACATTCTTGGTGTTACTTAAACTTTGAACATTAGGTGGCAGTGTACTTAAACCATAAAACATTTGTGGAGATGATTCCATCTGTACATTATTGGAGCTATCTTTATTGTTGGAATCACTTCTGCTCTTAGTAGATTTTTCGGTGAAATCATTTAAGTAATTTTCAGACAAATTATCGTAATCGATACCATTACTTTTTATCATATCTAGCGATTTTTGAGTTAAAGTTTCATCATATGTTTGTTTCTTAGGCGTGCTGGTAAAAACATTAACAATAGTATTGTGCATTCTATCAGTTGAACTTTGAACTTCAGAGATATATGTTGGTACAACTTTAAAGTCTGGTGGACTTGATAATATTATATCTTCACTATTGTTTCTGATAGCACTTTCGAAGCTATTATAATAATTTATATCATGGATTTTTGTTATAACGTTATTTATGGTTTCTGTAATATTGTCATTAATTTTAATTAACTGAGGAAGCCCTTTTGTTATTGCTATGGTGTTAGCCGTTAACGGAAATGTTACCACAGGTAGTTTGTCATTTGATGGTACTTCAGGTTTATCGAAAGTGTTTGACTTTGCGATAGGCATCGCGACATTTTGGTTTGAATCTTCGTTGATAATGGCCAATTTATTCGGTACAGTACTTTTAAATTCTGTTACAAACAAAGGTGTATCAGTAGCATAAATAGCAACAGTAGTTTGAAATGGTGCTGTTATTATCCCATATTTGGGCACAACTGTGTTACTTTTAGTATTTGTTCCAGCCATCGTATTACCAGCAGCTGTCACAATAGGCGACATCTTGTAATTGCTTTTGCCTTTATTTGTAATTTTGGGTAAATTAACAGCAACGTACGATCTAGTTATATTATCGCTTTCTTGTGAAGAAACATCATTCAGTTCTTCTATAGAATTATTTAGTTTGTCACATGTAGTTTCCGTTTCTTTTGTAACTTCTGTAAACATATCACTTGAAATAAGACCAACAGCGTTTGATGTCTCACTTGGTGAGTTACTCGATTCATTTGCAGGTTTCGACAAGTCTTTATCTATCATAAAGTCTTTATCGCCGAGAATAATCCCTGAAAATCGTTTTCCTGTTGTTAAAGGTGTAATTGTTGTCACATATTTATTATAATCGACATCATGCTTGAGTTTAGATGACACTAAGCGACGATACGATAAGCGTCTAGCGCCTTGTGAAATATATTTGCCAGTAGTGTTAGACATGATTTCCACTGCAATTTGTTTATTTTGGATTCCTTTTGCCATTTTTTCATTACTCCGTGTTTTAATATTTTCAATTGACATATTTTTTTTGTTTGGTATTTTACTAATTAGGCTAGTTGATGATAAAGTTTCCATTTTCTGTATTCGAGTAGCATTACCATCTACAATTGTAGTCGAATTATAATTTAATTCTAAAGGTGGTGTGGCAGTGGTTAATTGGTCGCTGTTCGTCGTCATATTAACATAATATTTCTGTTTGACAGTGTCATGTAACTTATACACACTGGTAACATTTTTATTACTCATAAGATTATTTAATAATTTTCGTTTTAATTTTCGTATTTGACTTTTGCTAAGATTTTTTCCTTTTGCTAAAAATTTTTCTATTT
This sequence comes from Sesamia nonagrioides, assembly GCA_017933935.1. NCBI lineage: Eukaryota > Metazoa > Arthropoda > Insecta > Lepidoptera > Noctuidae > Sesamia > Sesamia nonagrioides. Next base: position 328,371 of record JADWQK010000028.1, read on the forward strand.
TATTTGTTAATAAAATCGAAGATTTATTTGCGTTATTTTTGTTTAATCTTGTTTCGGATTTGACTAAATCAGTTTTAGCGCGAACAACTGCGACAAGGCCTGCTTTAAGGTCCTCTTGATTTTCGTACTTGTGTGAGGAACTATTAATCCCAGACATGTTTAAACTTGAATTGTTAGTATTTGCAATTGGCAAAGTTATTATCCCCTGGTAAAACTTTTTTAGAACATCTGTAGGGCTTATGTTTCCTTGTTCCATAAAATTTTCTAGTATTGTATTTTTTCTTGTACTATCCTTTTCAACATCCTCATTATAAAGTGATTGAATACGATTATTTGCTTGCGATTCTTCAGTTAAAGAACCAGGAATTTTGCTTTTATGTTTAATATTTGTAAAGTTAGTATGAATTGATATTTGAGATGCATTTAAACTGGTTGCATTGATTAGGTGCGGTTGTATTTCTTCATTAATTGTTGTTTTTACCAACGGTAGATTTTTATTAAATTTTTGCATGATTGCGGCCATTCGATGCAATTCCTCCTTAGTAGCGTAATTGGACCTCCGATTCATGTTCATATCTTTCACAAGGGCGTTTGTTATCTTATTATTCAACGATGCTGTATTATCAATTTTACTCCCATTTACAAACTTCATTTCATAATTACCTTTGCTGTACGCTCTTTCGTTTTCATCAAGTACTGAAAATTTTATGCCGTCTTTATTCGCTTCTACTCCAACACGAATATTTAATTGAAATGCAACAGGCTTTTTAAATTTTATTTTACGTTTTAAACTTTTTGAATGTTTCGCATTTGAATTTTCAGTATGGTTTTTATTTGACTTTTTCAATATTGAACTTTCCGTCACATAAGACGTGAAGGATTTATTTACCAAAGTAGATTGAATTCTATAAGGTTTATAAAAAGACGATTCGGTGCTACTATCTACGCTTATTCCGTTAACTTTTGATTTAGTAATATCATAAGATGATCTAAATTTGCTTTCACCGAACTGCTTTTGCACCAACTCGTTTGTCGTTTTATCTATTGAAGATTCTGTTTCCTTTTCAAATAACAGATCACTTTCATTAAATGGTTTGTTTACAAAATCTCTAATGTGCGATGTAGTACTGGACTTAACCAAATTTTGTCTTGTTGTAAATTCATTCGATTCAGAAATTAGTCCTGTTATTGTTGTGTTATTTTGTACATCTATCTGATTTGTTTGATAAGTTTCTATAAAAGTATATTGTTTTGTTCTCGTGTTCGGAATGGTTAGAAAACTATCTTGCTTATTTATTATAGTATTTTGAATTACACGGGTTGAATTTAAGGGAATCAGCGTCGAGACTTTTATCGTTGAGAATTCTGTGTCGGGGGTGAGGTTTGAGGTATATGGTGAAGTTGATTCTTTAAATTCTTTAACACCTGAATTATTCTTTAATTCTATGAATTTAGGTCCCGATATTGTCGTGACAATATCTTCTGTATTTTCGCTATAAGTTAGTATATGAGGAGACGACCAGTTATTTGCATTAAATGTTTTATCTGTTGTGGTCATTGTCGGTGTAGACTTAAGTTCCTCTAGGATATTTTCGTGCGAGTGATCATTTTCTGTGAATAAACTGTTTGTTGCTTCATTTACGTTATTTATTTTAGCGTTTTCTGTACTAGATTTATTTGTAATTTTTCCCTGTGTTAAATTCGTACCGTTATTTATCAAATAGACATGACGTGATTCTTTCTTCGTTATAGTTTGTGTCTGTGTCTGTGTTGTGGATGGTATTATATTTTCTGTTACTATGTCTACAATAACACTTAAGTTTTCACGATGTTTGTTCTTAGCCCTTGGCACACTTATTTTATTCTTGCTTTTAGTTTTCACAGTGGCATAATTTATGGATTCTAACGAAGACATAGCCATTGTGGATGTGCGCAATGCAAGAAATTCGTCTGTCTGATTTTTATTTTGAACTATCATTCCCATAATAGACATTTCCTTATCGACTGTTTTACTTAATGTTGTTACAGAATCGTTTGATGAATGAAAAGTAGTAAAAGTGTTATCGGTATAGTTAGTATTTGGCCATTTAGTTCTACTTTCTGGAGTCATACTTAATTCTTTCAGTACATTCGCACCTTCGTATTTTTGCAAAAAATCATCAACTGACAAGATTGGGTTTTTTGTGATATGTTCACGAGTAAACTCTAGAAGTTCGCTTGGTGTTATAGATTCTATTGGAGACCCAATATCTATTTTAGATGTTGACGTTATAAGGAAATCATCTGACTGATTTATATTTCCAGTTATGGATTCCACAATTGGTGCTTCTATACCAATTGTTTTACCTACTTCTGTTGTAATATAATTTGATGAATGTTTAATTTCATTAATAAAACTGTCATCGATGCTGATAGCAGTTGTCCGTTTTGTTTCATTCACTGGGCTTGTACTTAATGTTTTATTTAATGTACTATTGTATTTTGGCAAAATATTATCAGCCGAAATATTCACGTTTATTGTTGTAAGTTCACGAGCAAACTTCAGAACTTCACTTGGTGGAGTTTCTGTGGATGTTGAATTATGGGATGATGGATACTCAACTGTAGAATTCGAATTTTGACTAGAAATTGTCTTCGCTGCGTTGTTATCAACTTTTTGATGAGAGTCAGTATTTGTATTGATACTTAAACTTATATTCTTTTTCATTGTAACAATCACTTCCGGCGATGTAAAAATATGCAGAAATTCATCTTTATCTAACAATTTCTTCACGACTGAATCTTCTTGTATCAATGCTTTTAAACCATTCTTCGGTCCTTTTAATTTATTTGCCGACATTTCATCACTAATGTCTGAAATAGTTGTTATGTGAGAGTTGCTTTTGAATGCTTTAGTGACTTTAGTTTCTAGTGCGTGATGTGTTAATGGTTTTTCACTTGTTGCACTCATAATCTCTAGTATATCATTGGTTCTACTCTTGTTCACTTCTTTTAAAATGGATGTAATTTTTAAATCATGATTTTTGCTAATATTTGAAGGTTCAGATGTAATGTTACTTTCATTAATTTTGCTAATGAGACTTTCACTTTGTGTATTTGTTTTTGCAGATTGTTCAATCTCTGGCATTTCAGAATTACTATCACTTTGATTTTTTACTGACTCGGAGATCGAATTTCCGGAAACTTCAGTACTTTTAAAGTTTTCGCTAACCATGTTAGATTCTGTAAAATTAATACTTTCTGAATGTGAAATTGAAGTTCTTGTTGTATAAGCCTCAGGTTCAGTTTCACTATATGGTTCAGTGCTAATTTCTGTATAAATGAATTTACTTGATTGATTAATTTGATTATTACTTACATCCTTATTTATTTGAGGGCTTGACATAAGGGTACAATTCTTACTGGGATTCTTATTTTTAGGCTCATTTTTATTATAGCTCGTTGAAATTTCTTGTTGTACTGTAGATGTAACGGCATTTACGCTTCTCATGTTTATTTCATTAACAGATATATTTCGAAAAAAAGTTGAAACTGTGTCTTCTACAGTAACCTTATTCTCTTCGCTAGTCACAAACAAATCAGGTATTATATAACTTTTTATGTTGTTTTCGGTGCTAGCGTTTGTATAATTATAATAAGATTTTTCCGTCCCAATAAAATCATGGGATATGTCAGAATCACTGAAGTTGTATATCACTGTTGTTGCATTACTTACAACCTGGGTTGATTGACTTAACGTTGTTTCTATGGATGGTATATCCGTTATTCCATTTGGTGTAACGTTTGTTTTTAATTTTTGCTTAGTGTGCTCATGTGGATCATCAGCCATTAAATGAGAAGCAACTGTACTTAATAATTCTACGTTGGTTACTATATCAACAGCATTTATGTCTTTCATATCATTATGAATTGATTGATTTTGTGATTCCATAAAATTGAGCGTAGACTGTGTTGTGGGTGTCGCATTTGTTTGATATTTTTCTTTGATTGTCATTTCTTGAAAAGTTGAATCCATTGTTTCATAAATATTTTTTGTTTCCGGTGATGTAGTAAAAGTTTGTGTTTCTATTTCCTTTAAAAAATTAGTTAATTTTGTGTGGTGTTCAATTTCTTTCAAATAATTTGGTATTTTTGTATATTTTTTGGTCGTAAACTTATTTAATATTGCATTGCTCAAACTAGCTCTACTTTCCTTTGATGGAAATGGTATAGTTGTTTTTTTTCTTGGTTTCATTTCAGAAATAAATTTTGTGATATCAGTAAACTTTATTGGAATAAACATTTGAGGATTGCTTTGCACATTCATTATAGTGTGCTCTCCATCAAACATTCCCATGTTTGTCAGGGTAGACAAAGTTGAGACGTCTGTGGTTTTATATATTGTTTTCTTCTTTGCTTTTTTGAAGTTTTCTATAGATATAGATTGTTGTGTAGTTCTATGATCAGGAACAAAGTAATCTTCAGGATTTTCTAATTCTTTTATTTCTGAATTTATCGATAAAGTCGTAACATTTGTAAGTTTTACCATATCAGGATATAAAGAATAATGTAGTGTTGCTTCTGTACTTTGTACTGGAAATACAGTTATTGTACTTTTACTGTCGCTGACGTTTGTTTTATTCTGTTTCACTAAATGTGTTTCGAAATTATTTTCAGCAATTTCATTTATGTTAGGTATAGATTTTTCTGTCGTATTAAGTTGATGGGTTATACTTGTGTTTTGCATGATATCAGCGGTATACAATTCTGTGTGCACATAATTATTCGTATAAGAGGAGTCAAACGTAGAAAGGTGGCTTACATTTTCCACATCAATTATTGAAGTAGATGCTTCTATAAATTTATGTTTTTCATCGGAAATTAGCAAGGTAACACCTGATGATTCATTTTTTTCTTTGTTGGTTTCCTGTTGCTTGACGCTCGTCTTGTTACTTTCATAAACCAGCAGTAATTTTGTTGATTCATGTTTAGATTTTTCTTCTTCGCCTTTAACATCCAATGTGGTACTAGTGCTGATTGGATTGCACGTACTACTGATCTGTGGCTGTAATTCGTCTTTTAGTGCATAATCTGTCCACGATTTATCGGGGTCAACTTTATCAGCTTGATGAGTTTTCATATAGCTTTTTGTATTTTGTTTTGATACAAAATCTTTAAGTAATACAGCAGCATGGGTGACGTCGTGAAGTTTGCTAGATTCCCTAGATTTTGTAATCGTTACGTGCATGTCATTTCTTTTGGAATTTATATCATCGTGGTAAGTACTTGGCTTTGTTGAAGATTCTATGTTTATTTTTTCTTCTTGCTTTTTATCTTGAACTGTTGTAGCAGCTATGTTATAATGTTTGGTATCATTTAACTTGGTTTCGTACTGCTTTACTAAGCTTTTAATGTTTGTGATAGTGTTTATGTAAATATTATCAAGAAAGTTCGGTTTCGTTATAAAATCATTTATAAAATCCTTGTTGCACTGAGGAATTACAGTACCGTTATCACAACAGTTGTCAATAAGATTAGTGTGGTTTAGTCCTATATTAACTTCTATATATATCTTTATAGTATCACGCTTACGTATAAACTTATACACCTTTATCTGTTTCTTTCGATCACTTTCAGTTAAAAAATTGTAAAGAGATCTTAAATTACACTCTGAAAACTTTTCTGCTCTGATAGATTTACCATTGTCTTTACGTTTTTGATCATGCTTAGTATTTATTATATCTACATCTATCGGCGATTTTGTATAAAGGGTGTTATTTAAATCTTTGTCATCGATGTTGTCTTTTATAGATGATATTTGTTGTCTGTTAGGATATAAAGTCAGTATTACTATAAGGCAGTTTTGTAACGTACTGTTCGTTTGTGGCTTTTCTTTGCCAAATAGACCGTACCTTCTTAAGCTATACTCATGGAGATCCTTTGTTTGGATCAGTGCTATAAATAATACGTGTTCCAGTCTTGATGCTAGTGAATGTTTCACAGCAGCAAATTTATCGCTGTCGTTAGTTTTATTATATGTTTCACTTTTCTCATCTTTTCCACAGTTGGTATGATTCAAAAAAGCTGATTCTTCTTCTATGACGAATTTTTGAGAACGATTAGTCAATTCTTGTCTTAAATTAAAGCATGTGTTATTATATATATTTTTATAGAGGTCGTATACTTTACCCTCGTTGCCGCTATGCTCAGCGGATTCTAATGAATTTTGGCCAATAATATTAAAGTAATCCTCCTTGGATTTCAAAGTTTCTCGCATGCAAACACAAAGACTTCGTAACAGTTTGAGTATTATTTGGAGCAAATGTTCGTCACTGGTCGCGGCGTCCACTAGTTGTAGGATCTTCATCAACAGCGGGCTGTCACTGGTCGCTAATGAGTTCTTGAGTTGTATCAATCCATTAGTTTGAAGTACTTGAATTATGAGGCACAACAGAATTATAGTAGTTATAGTTTTCATTTTAGGTAGGTAGTTGTAAAGACGTCATGTTGCAAGGGCTTAGCGCGGCCGAGTAGTTGGAACAATAGTGCTGACGTAACTATGTTTTTGGTTGCGAAGGTAAACTTTAATGACTGCGATAAGCACTTTGGCCGGCGTTGAATTTTATTCTCTGAACCTCTACATGTCTTTAAAATGGTGAAGATCATTAAGATATAATTGCGGGATTGCGCGGGTTATAGAAACAACTTTGTAGCCCTTGCAGACAAATTTTATTACACTTTGTTAATTACAACAATAGGTAGCGTGATAATATTATTCATTTGTTATTTAGAGGACAATGCAAATTTATTGGTAATAAGTACCATTAATAAGAATCGAAAGATGTTTCAGCATTCATTTCCTTCCATAATTTACGTTTCAATAACAACAAGACTCTTTTAAATGTTCTAATGTAGTGTCGAAGGGCTTACTGCAGATTAAAAGTTGACGTGTGTAGGAGATTATGTAGATGATAATATACGCTAGGTGCAATAAGCACGGTAAATATAAGAAATCCTTATAGCAGCGTATCTTACCCAGTTGTCCATTTCCTTCTGCCTATCCGTGAGCGTCTCCTGCAGGCGTGGCCCCAGCTCCTCCAAGAACCCCCGCACCAGCCCACGCGAATGTTCCAGCGCTTGCTGGCTCACCACCACGGAGGCGAACTCGAGGTACGTCTCCATCGTCGTCTCCAGATCCGGGACTGGCAGCTTGGGTAGTTGGACATTCTGGAACGAGACCATTTATTTTTAGAATATAATGATAATCAGCCAGTCTGTCTCACTGCAGGGCGACAGCGTCTTACCTGATCACCAAGCTTGCTCAACGGGACTTGTTGATTTCAAATAGAAGCATAGATTAATTGTATAAAATCGAGTATTGTAGAAGTGTAGTACCTACATAAGTGGACTTTATGCCATAAAGTATGCTCTACCAGCGTCTATGTTCTTTATAAAGTAGTGAAGAGGTAAGAGTTACGAGTGAAATTCAAACTTGAACACCTTTAAACAAACAGGTTCCTTACATCTTTTTTCGGCTGCCGGCAGAAGTTAGCATCCACCAGACAAAGTCTAGCCGCAAAGCGATTCGTCGTGTTCCGGCATGGGTACGATGCGCCAAATGTTGTTATGTCGGGAGTTTGGTGATGGAGGGTCTCCATACCAATGTCCCTCTTGCGCAACATCACTGGTCTTGCTTCCTATTCACTCAGTTTTTTTGAGTAAACAGACTCTTAATAAATTAGCGCGCTTTACCATCAACGATTGTATCAATGCTTACCATCAGGCGGGATTACGGCTAAGCGCTAGTTTATAATTATAAAAAAAAACTATGTCGGTATGTGCACTAGTGCTAATACCTGAAAATCCTCGTCGTCTGACCCATACACTTGGGTGCTGAGCCAGCGCTTCGGCAGTGACAGCAGAGACTCGCCCCATGCTGCAACAAATACATTTTCTTAGGAAGCAGCCGTTATCAGAGCAGCCGACCTAATTACAGGAAATATCTTTCGTTTGCGACAGCAAACAAGGAAGTCTTTTTTTTTTGGCGTTTCTACAATTGTTACACAAAAACTTAACAACAATACAAGCAAGATCCAAACATAGTGCTCAATATGATGCGATAGATACAGCATGCCTTACAATATGTTCAACTTTATACCAATGACTAGTTATGAAAGTTTTAAGAACGAGTTTTGCCATCCTACGCCCGTAGTTAGATTCTTCTTATTATAACAAAACAAGACCATGCTTATCGGATCTACGCGAGTTTAACTAGCGATAACTAACTAGTTCAAGACAAAAAGAGTAACCGTTATCGACCGGATGTGTTGACTGTGCTGTACTCTTATCAAGGTCAAAAGATTTTCGGAAGGCAGTTCAGATATTTCTTTTTATGCGTCTCCGCAATAAATAGCATTAATTTAGAGATTTTGCCTTTGTTGATAACGGTTGCCTTTAAAGGCAATAATCGTGTTACAAATCAAATCTCTGGACTTTTATGTTCTTGGAAAAAGTTTTATTAATTTATGGAGAAAAACTTAAGCATCAAGTGTAGCACAATCGGCTTATAACGTTCCGTCTGCTAGAACAAAGGCCTCCTCCTGTGTAACTAGTGGACCGTCATGTAATGGTTACTCATGCTTGCCGATTTCTAATAACAAATTTCAAGCAAATTAATATACTGACTTATCAATGAAGTTTTCGGGACGAAGGGACGGGTTTCAGATCATACGCCGCAAATTGAGTAAAATTTTAACGATCAACCATAATAGTTTAGCAGCATCTTACTATACTTGTGCCAAGCTCGATAAGGAATAGAAATAAATCAATTTGGGGTTAGCACAACTCAAGTTTTACAAATCTCCTGTTATTTACATGATTATTGACTTTTACATGGTAACTAATTATTAACAATTCCTATTGCGGGCATATTTCAATATAATCACTAAAATAAAATACATATTAACTTGCTATTTCCACAACCCATTGAAAAAGCCGACATAAATTTTACGTGGAATCCATACAAAAAAAGTAAATATGGATGAAATCTATGAAATTTTGTGGAATTCAGACTGTGAATAAATTTGAGATATTTGTCAATACAAGTTTGCGTATTTTAACTACATTTCAAATCAACTGCGTAACACATGCATTATAATACTTTCAAGTATTGACTAGGTATACTATATGCCTAAATTAACCTATTAGGAAATTAGCTTACATGTGTGTCATATTTCATTCAACATCGGTTAAGCTTTCTATGCAAATCATAAATATCTTAACATAAAGAAACTGTTTACATTTAGGAAGTAGGATTATTACATGTATGAAAATTATCTATCTAGAAAATGTTGTTAACATCTCCCTTTTAGGTTTAAACAAGTCGTTGCTTAGCAATGTTTTGTTTACCTCTGTTCTTTACCGAATTTGGCCCAAATATAGATTGTGTTATCCCCATAACCTTAATAACACGTTTGCCGACTTCTCCAGATCTGTACATACACCACAAGGGAGAGATAATTGTATTAAAGAGTGTAGACCCTCACAAGTTAAGTGTTTAATATAAATTATTTAAAACTTCTCTCTGAATTTATTAAAAATAACGTTCCTTTTGATGTAAAAGTTAGGGTAAGTGGTTTAGCATTGACTTTTACAATATCTAAATAATAAATGAAAGTCGTTTTAGAAAAGATGAGGAAAGAGCATAAAATTTAATGTATATTTAGGCTATTTTGTAGCTTTAGGCTGAAGTTTGAATCGTGACCTGACTGATCGAACGATAGACGTGAACAGAGTGCTGATTAGATAGCATTGACTTTTCTTATTGCGAAAGTGTTATTACAAATGCAGAAACCTACTCACATGGTGCGAAATGGGAATTTAAAAATAACTGGCGGTATTCGGATACTCTGACGTATGTTTTTGTGGAGGGGTTAGATAACACAACGTAAGTTTACTCAAAGTGAACGCATTTGCATCAACTCGATTATTCTCTCACTGACTTTTCGAAGTAAAAACCAACATACAAAAATTTAAAAAGCCATTCTAATTTCGCGTGACTGTTTGATTGCACTGTAAGTTATTTTGCTGCAAGCCTGCAACTACCTAATGTTGATTTTGGCAAACACTTCTACTCTATACATATTATTGCCTACCCTGTCTGATGTGATTTAATTTTATCGAGTTTTCTCCTATCTTCCCAAGTCCTATTAATTGTGTGAGATATAGCGTTAGTCTCTTGCATTACTTGGCATGACAACACAGTCCACGCTTATTTCACCTAACTTTTCATTGAGATTTTTACAGTATCAGTCGGCTGGACTTAATTAATAGGATTGGGAAGAACTGCACTGGAGTCACAGACGCGTGTGACGTACCTATTCGTCACCAAGGAGTTTTCTATCTACCTCCCTTACTGCCATAAAATAAAAACAGAAACTCTTCGTTCGTAAGTGTTCATTCTCTGTGCAACGCCTCCTGCCACCCTCACGGGGGCAGTTTGTCCATATTAAGAGTTAGTGGCAATATCCTCTGAGGGACGCAGCTGTAAGACTTAACGGTCGAAGTAGCGACGTGATGGGGTGTACAGAGGGCAGGAGTGTAGTTTAGATGTATCTCTCAAGGCCTGTGAGTAACGAGTTAAATGGTTTGTGGAGTAATGGTGAAGTTTCGTTGGTCATGTTTGTAGGGATTAACATTAACCTGAACGTGACCTTATGATTCTATCTGGGTACCCCACTAACAGCGTAATATTATGTTGTCTCGCTGTATAGTTTTGTGTTACATAGGTACAGAGCTCCGGGGGTATCTCATGGCGACATGGAAAGTGCGGTTGTCGCAACCCAGTGGCACGCCACAACAGCAGTGGTAAGTTCCCTCTTTAAGGAGTAGCTAGAGAGTGGCCACGGTGCATTCACCTTCCGCCTGACGCAGGTCCTCACCGAATATGGCTGTTTCGGGAGGTTCCTGTTTCCGATAACGAGTGAAGAAATACCAGGGTGTCACCACTGTGGAGATCGCCACACGGTGGAGCATACAGTGGAGCTCTGCCCGGTTTACGTAGAGCACCTCTTTGTCCTCGTGGTGGCATCGCGTCCGGCCCTGGTCAGCCCATAGTCCGGAGCGAGAGTGCATGTCAGGCCGTCACCTCCTTCTACGAAGCAGTGATGCTGGCAAAGGAGGAGGCGGAGCGAGTGAGGCGAAGAAGACACCTTAGTCGGGAGGAACATCGAACTCCCGGCCACCGGCGCGGGCTTGCGCTAGCCGTGGACAGCTCACAGAACCAGACCCGAGTCGACGGCGCATTGTGTATCATGCGCGCATCAAAGAAATTTCAGCACATCGTGACGTGGTCACACGCAGTCCGATGCCTCCTGACTCAGAATTGCGGGTTGGATAAAAAAGAAACTCTGGGCCTGGCTTACAGGCAAGTGAAAGATCACCGGTGGGTTTTAGTCAGTAAAAGTCTGACACGCCCTTCGGCTCCACCCAAAGCGGGAGAGGTCATTTGATGATTTCCCATCCCAAAAAAAAAGACTACACAAGACATTATTAATATTGTGTGATTAAATACACACTGTACACATATAATGGAAATTTAGATGATTCGAATAAAATAAGTATTACAGGTAAACTAGAACCTTGGAATTAATTATAGCTATGTGACATACATATCGACGCTTGAAAGGCAATCATATAATAAAAATCGGAAATTGAGTTATATACACCATTTGAACCGCCAGATTTTTCTGCGTCGTTTTATAACTCAATTTACGAATTTTTGTCGCTTAGATATGATTGCCTTTCAAGCGTCGACATGTAGATGCGACGTGCCCGTCGATATGTAGGTGCGACGTGCCCGTCGACATGTAGATGCGACGTGCCCGTCGATATGTAGGTGCGACGTGCCCGTCGACATGTAGATGCGACGTGCCCGTCGATATGTAGGTGCGACGTGCCCGTCGACATGTAGATGCGACGTGCCCGTCGATATGTAGGTGCGACGTGCCCGTCGACATGTAGATGCGACGTGCCCGTCGATATGTAGGTGCGACGTGCCCGTCGACATGTAGATGCGACGTGCCCGTCGATATGTAGGTGCGACGTGCCCGTCGACATGTAGATGCGACGTGCCCGTCGATATGTAGGTGCGACGTGCCCGTCGACATGTAGATGCGACGTGCCCGTCGATATGTAGGTGCGACGTGCCCGTCGACATGTAGATGCGACGTGCCCGTCGATATGTAGGTGCGACGTGCCCGTCGACATGTAGATGCGACGTGCCCGTCGATATGTAGGTGCGACGTGCCCGTCGACATGTAGATGCGACGTGCCCGTCGATATGTAGGTGCGACGTGCCCGTCGACATGTAGATGCGACGTGCCCGTCGATATGTAGGTGCGACGTGCCCGTCGACATGTAGATGCGACGTGCCCGTCGATATGTAGGTACGACGTGCCCGTCGACATGTAGATGCGACGTGCCCGTCGATATGTAGGTACGACGTGCCCGTCGACATGTAGATGCGACGTGCCTACAACGGAGCCGATTATCTTGTTCACAAACTACTTTTAGGTCAAGTGCAGCTTTTTCTTTCTATTTGGTTAAGAAAAGGATAGAAGATAACATTTTAGTTTAATCCTGCCAAATTAGATACTCCATAGACAGTTTAGTCGCGATTATAAACATGGCTGCCAAAAATACGTCCATTTACGTCAGGCTCAGACTAATTTGACTGGTCTTAACTAACATTTAATGGAATGAATGAATTTTTATAAGGAAAAATATGCACAGAACTTATATTTAGTTTCAAAATCAAAATCGTTTATTTCAAATTAACCATCACTTGGTACTTTTGAATAGTCAATGTCGGTCAGTTCAAGAAAAGTGAAGCTAAATTGCACGTTCCAAAGCGTAGATCTCTATGGAGAAGAACGTGCAAGAAACTCCATGGACACTCTTTTAAAATCATAATATATGGGTTACATTTCTTCGTTACATATTTATTTTGCTTCTATCATGTGAGCACAATGTAAAATTAATTAAAATATAAAAACGAATTAAGCCCACTGGCAGCTAAGAGATGACCAGTCTCCACTGACGGCCCCCGTTCACGAGCATGACGCGCGCATCAGCCCCACTTAGCTCAACCATATTGAAGGGAACCAAATGACCCAACAACACGCGCCACCATCAGCAAGACATTTGAGTGAGCATGACAATTCTCAACTGCCAATCTCGCAATGTCAAACAAGTTATATATATATATATATAAAAAAAAAAACTATAGTCCATGGTGCCTCACATTCACAAACTTGAAAAGTGCTTTTACATTATACAATACTATTGCAAAATATTGTGCACAACGTTGAAATAAACAAATAAAATAAAAAAGGAATATTTAGAAAACAACAAAAAAGGGGAATGGCATCTCTTCCAAACCTACAAAATTGTCTGTGGCTGTGGAGCAGGACTGGCATTTATCCAAGCATTTTTATCAAGGATATAATCTTCTAGTTTATAATATGCTTGCTAACACAGCGTGCGTTTAATGCATGTTTTAAATTTGGATTCATTGAGCTGCTGAATCTCTAGCGGTACTTTATTATAAAATTTTACACAGTACCCCATAAACGAACTATTTACTTTAGCTAGCTATTTACTTTAGCTTGTACACAAGGGAATAGGAGCCAATATTTATAATTTCCCTACATTTATAATTTCCCTACATTTTTGACATGCTTTTTTTAATAATTATAAACTAGTGCTTGACTGCAATCCCGCCTGATGGTAAGCAGTGATGCAATCGTTGATGGTGAAGCGTACTAGTTTATTAAGCCTATTCACTTAAAAAAAAACTATGGAATAGGAAGGATGACGGCAATTGAGCGAGGTGATGCAATGTTAAAGCCAAGACCAACACGACCAAACGAAGCTGCCATAAAGGGAGATTGATCTGGAGACTCTCCACGACCAAATTCCCGACACAATAACATTTGGCGCATCGTACCCGCCACACATCGCAACACAACTGCTCAGACCCGTCCTCCATACGGCTTCGCCAGACATCATATTATAGATATTGATGGGCCAAACGTGGGTTCAGATTGCATTATTTCACTTTATTTTGTCTACACAAATTTTCAGAAATGAAATGAAATCGTTTATTAAGCAAGTAGGATCACTGATCACTTTTACACGTCATATTTTTTTTATACTAGCTGGAGCCGGCATTTTCAAACTGACTACCTCTGAGAAGAAAAAGCCGAAACAAACTCAGGAATCATCGACTTTTTTCAAGTCCAGACATTAAAAATGAAAATGTCTGCATTAATTTACGTGATTTAAAAAAAAAAAAACAGAGGTTAAAATGTCACGATTGTAGCATAATTACGCATATTGCTTAATAACTATGCTTAACAGAGCGAGCAGCTCAGTCCCAAACTTATGTCATCTAAATATGTGATTTTATAATACCCCTTTTTGCAAAGTTTGGCCTTCATATAGCTTTTAAATCGTTTAATGGGTAAGTTTCGAATGTCAGATAACAATCATTTCTGTACTTGGAAAATGGAGGAGTATACATGGACAAAGGACCAATGGACCCCCATTGCTAAATAATAACAATAGCACAGCATATCGGTGTTTAAGACGCTGTGAATAGACAACTTTTAGGTATTTGAGGGGGTCAAGCAGACGAAGTGGGACACGACTAGCCCCGCCCACTGCGGGGCGCTCCGCGCGAGTACATCGATGCGTGATGCGTCGTGCATCGAGAAATACGCACGTTCCATTAAATGTATACCAACCATTCTCGATTCCATCTACATTTAGAAGCGTAATTTCACAACCCAACCGCGAAGCATGATTGGCTCTGTTCGTCACAGTCCCGGTTCGCATTAGACATCCGCGGCGAGCACCAGGTTCGAATCCCACATCCGTTTACCTTTACCTTGCGATTTTCGAAAATGTATATTTTTTACATATTTTCATTTTTTATTATTACTTTTGTTTTCTTTTTTATTTTTATAATGCGCTTTGTCCGTTCTGCTTATTTTTTTTACTCTAAACAGCTGTTTATAAATAGTAATTTCTAGAAATGATATATGCTTCATTTCTAGAAATTACTATTTATAAACAGCTGTTTAGAGTAACTGTAAAAAAAAACATTTTCGGATATTTAAAAAAAATAAAAGATTTTTTCTTCAAAACTGCAACTCTTATCGAAGTCGGGTTTGTACTAGTGTAAATTGTAGTAAATTGATTTTAAATATTGGTTTGAATGATGTAAACTAACAGTTTCATTAAAAAAGGACATAACACAAAAAAAAAATAAAGGCTTATTAAAAATAAAGGCTTATTATTATTATTTATTATTAATTTATAGAAATTTGTAGAAAAAAAATAATAACGAATTGATTTTAAATATTAGTTTGCATTATAATTGTTACAAAAAGAATATATTTAAAAAGATGGAACAATTACTACAAAAAATACAGAAAATCGGCTAAATTAATAATAATTAAAAAAAAAAAACTATTGCAAATAAGAAATCCAACAAAAAGCATACAACGTAAAGCTGGGGTTTGAACCCGAACACATACAGGTGAAGAAAAATTTGCCGCGAAAAAGTAAAAAGAAAGAATAATTACAGAAAAAAATCAAATAAAATATCGGCAAAAATACAACAGTAAATTAAAAAGCATTTATTTCAATTAAAACCTACAAAAAGCATATAATGTAAACCTGGGGTTTGAACCCGGGCAAAATCGAAATATGATTATTCATCAACAAACAGACACGTAAATATAATTATTTTCTGTGCGGGGTAAAGCAAAAACTGACATAGGTCCGTCAAGCAGCGCGCCTCAGCGTTCACTGTCGCTAAGCATAGAAATGAAAGAGAAGGCAATGGACGCCGCGTTGGAGCGACTTTTCATTCACGTTATTTATCATTAAATACATTATTTATTTTAGAATGTCTTAGTTAAATCGATAACCAAAAACAATGGTTTCATTTACTATTATATTTTACATCGCTCTTCTCAATTTTATCAAGATTTTATGATTAATAATACAGTTACAACGGTTATAAATTCAATTTTAGTGGTTACTTTAGGATTTTTTTCTATCGAGAAAATTAATTCAAAACGTGTTTTGAAAACAATGGTTTCCTGCTACATTTCAAGATTAACATATAAATTTTTGGCTGCTCTGAAATGTATACATTTGGCTAAAAAACTGTTTTTTGAAGCCTATTTTTACTGAGCACAGCGCCTTAAGGATCCTAGCAGGTGTAGCTGGCGTTCTATAATTTCTGCCTACCCTCATGGGTAGAATGCGTGAGTTTATGTAGAAAGTATGAGTCATAACTAGTGGTATTGGATATTATGTATAACTTTTCCTTTTGGCAAGAATAAATTCATGATTCAATAAAATTACATTACAAAAATTAATCACCAACCTCAAATTAATTAGCAGCATCAATTTATCTCCAGTGATTAATTCGACCTTCTTTTTGTCACCGGGGGAGACGAATCGCCCCATTTGTTAGCATCGAACATTTAATTCGGTGGCCACTGTTACTGGCTCCATTTGTACTGTAACGTTGTGATTATTTCTTATTTTATTTATTATTTTTTGCCTTTACTAAGCATAGGGAAACGCACCTTTTTGTGGTCTATGGTTATTGATACTAATTGTCTATTACTATTTGTTTTGCTTTATCTGTGACATTGATTGTCGTTTTGACGTTTCAGTGTGACAGTTTAGTTTTTTGTCAAATTCCCAAGTTTGTGGGGAGTATTGTTTTGTAATGTTTGCATTGCATTGTTTTTTTTTTTGTATATCAACAACGTAATGGTCGCTGCTTTCATTGTGAAAATGAATTGTCGTATTTTTTTTCATTAAGGGATTTTTGTAGACCAAGTTATATTTTCATTGGATTTCTGCAGATTGGAATCTTGTAAGCGGGGAAATCTCCCACCGTTCAAAGGGGTAATTTGGTTTCGGGTGTTTGGCACCGGAGATTCAGGACAGCCCAAAGAAAAGGAGGCGAAAATACCTGTGGAGTCACGTAGCGATCGGAAAAAAGGCTTTTCGATGTCGATAGATCTGACCGGCAGGGCGTCGGGCAGACGGCCTGGACGGGCTTAAAGAAAATAAAGGCTTCTGACACGGTGTGCTGATTTTGGGACAATCGCGGCCGTGTGGACCAGCCAGCAAGCAGCACCAGGCCCCAGCAATTCTGTGCATGTGGCTGGGTCTCCCAGGCGGAGAATTTTTCGATTGGAGCGCCGCCTGGGCGTGTCTTTTTCTTATTTTTGTCATATTCTTCTACCTTCAACCCCGTTGGTTTGGAGAGGCAGGACACGTGGTTTAAAGGACAAAGAAGGCCAGGAACTTCCAAGGATGTGTCGCAAGTACCCTCTTATCTCAATTTAAATAACATTCTTGTACCCGTAGAAAACTCATTTACTATTATATTACCGGTGGTGACCTTTTGTGACCTTTTGTGACCTTTTGTGACGTTTTGTGACCTTTTGTGACCTTTTGTGACCTTTTCTGATATATAATTTTTCCCATTTTGGATTTGTATAATTCTGTAGTCATAGTGGATGAAATCCACAGCCTGAGTAAGCTGAGCTAGAGTTAGTGGGCAATCTGCTAGGCTACTGTTGCGCGTGAAACCTGGACGCTCCAACAGACCACTCTTGGAGCCGCTAGGATTGACCCAACCTTATTGAGGTTAACAATAAAGCTATATTGTTTATTTACATTTAATAAGAGTTAAAGATAGTTTCCTGTTGTTACATATAAAAGCTTGTAATTAAAACATAGTAGTCCAACAAACTATCATTTTTTTATTTTCACACCCGATTAGCCGAACCTCTACTTTTCTCTTTTTTTGTCAGGGAGTAAAACCCGGGCAACCTCTAATTTAACACAATGACAAATGGCGCCCAATTTATATTTATTTTCATGGGGAATTTGGCTGATTGGGTAAAGGTCACCACTGGAGATATTTTTTTTTTTCTTCTAAAAAACTTGTAACTTTAAATTTTGAAGTATTACTTTAATTTAATAAGTGTGAATTATCCTTGAGAGAGATTCTGGACAGCCAAAGAAAAAGGAGGCGAAAATACCTGTGGAGTCACGTAGCGATCGGAAAAAAGGCTTTTCGATGTCGATAGATCTGACCGTCAGGGCGTCGGGCAGACGGCCTGGACGGGCTTAAAGAAAATAAAGGCTTCTGACACGGTGTGCTGATTTTGGGACAATCGCGGCCGTGTGGACCAGCCAGCAAGCAGCACGAGGCCCAAGCAATCCTGTGCATGTGGCTGGGTCTCCCAGGCGGAGAATTTTTCTATTGGAGCGCCGCCTGGGCGTGTCTTATTTTTATTTTTGTCATATTCTTCTACCTTCAACCCCGTTGGTTTGGAGAGGCAGGACACGTGGTTTCAAGGACAAAGAAGGCCAGGAACTTCCAAGGATGTGTCGCAAGTACCCTCTTATCTCAATTTAAATAACATTCTTGTACCCGTAGAAAACTCATTTACTATTATATTACCGGTGGTGACCTTTTGGTGACCTTTAGTGACCTTTTGTGACCTTTTGATATATAATTTTCCCCATTTTGGATTTGTATAATTCTGTAGTCATAGTGGATGAAATCCACAGCCTGAGTAAGCTGAGCTAGAGTTAGTGGGCAATCTGCTAGGCTACTGTTGCGCGTGAAACCTGGAGGCTCCAACAGACCACTCTTGGAGCCGCTAGGATTGACCCAACCTTATTGAGGTTAACAATAAAGCTATATTGTTTATTTACATTTAGTAAGAGTTAAAGATAGTTTCCTGTTGTTACATATAAAAGCTTGTAATTAAAACATAGTAGTCCAACAAACTATCATTATTTTTATTTTCACACCCGATTAGCCGAACCTCTACTTTTTTCTTTTTTTGTCAGGGAGTAAAACCCGGGCAACCTCTAATTTTACACACTGACAAATGGCTTAATATACAAGCTAGTAGGGACCCCAACGTGCTCCTAATCACTATGGATCCAGAAAATGTTTCAGAACCCCTCAGCGTTGAAATTTTTTGTCAAGTAGATATATTTTTTTTTCATTTCTTCACGTCGATAATGCACTCTGTTTTTTTTTTTATATATATTATAAACTAGCGCTTGACCGCAATCCTGCCTGATGGTAAGCAGTGACGCAACCGTTGATGGTAAAGCGCACTAGTTTATTAAGAGCCTATTCACTCTAGCCTTGAAGACACTCAAATTGTAGTCCGACGGAAACACCGCCGCTGGCAAATTATTCCAGTCCCTCGATGTACGCGGTATAAAGGAGGAGGCGAAACGCTTCGTCCGGATCGTTGTACCAATATTAATGGCGTAGAAAATTAAAATAAGCAATAAATTACAATTAAGGTGGCATGTAAACAAAACATTAAAATTATAGATAATAACTATTAAGACAGAGTCGTTATACTTTTGTTTAGTATCTAAAAGAAACTTAAACAAAGTTCTCTAAAATGATCCCAGACCCTCTTTATTTCTAATAGATGCTGGTATACTACATTAATAATTCACAATTTTCCTTCTTAATAAATCAGAGACTATTAAATCAGTAATCCTCTTTTTAGGAGTCATCTCCATTTTATCTGCTGATTAAGTTGGCTAACGTTAAACAAAACCCAGTGACAATTCCCACGCGGTCGCCTGTGAGTTAGTGGATCCTATAAATTATCCTGTCTGTCGCTATGTGACGTAACGGGAGACAGATCACTTGGTCAGGGCACCAGACCGGTAAATTAGACAGACATGCCAATATACTATAGGTCCTCAAGGTGATCGACACTAATAAAAACAAAGTGATTTATGTGGCCATCTATTGAAACAAGAGTTATATTGTATTAGCGGCCGCCATCGACTCCGTTCGCGTGGTTTTATGCTCCGCTCCTATTGGTCGCAGCGTGATGTCATATAGCCTAAAGCCTTCCTGGATTAATGGGCTATCTAAAGCAAAAAGAATTTCACAAATCGGACTAGTAGTTTTTGAGATTAGCGCGTTCAAACAAACAAACAAACTTTTCAGCTTTATATATTAGTATAAATAGATTGGGTGTAAAGTGCGTGTGGCCTTACAGTAGTCAAATAGGAAACACCGAATTCATCTAGTTTAAAAAAAAATAAGCCTGCCGTGTAAGTGTTCGTACAAACCTACTTGTAGAAGATTAATCATTTATCATTAGCGTATCATGGAACTCAAATGGAATTAGGCAGGAGATTTGGCAACGCTCAGTGAGGACAATGAAGTTATGCTATTACAGAGCAGCGACCAGGACTAAAAAACCAGACGACGACGGTGTCCGACGGCGAGATGGGAATTTGTATGATTTAGGTATGGTGATAAAGGTCTGTTAATCAGACCTTTTACCTGATTCATTTCTCTACAACAAAGAATTATTATTTGTTGATGCTAGTTCTACCTATTTGATTACCTAACCCTTGCAACTAATTAACAGATAACAGTCATTACTCTACTTGGAGGAGTCCACGGCTAAGTAATAACAGTCGCATAGGTATGCTACGCTTGCTCTGTGGATGTGGTAATCATCTTTACATACTGACACCCTCCGTTGGTACCGCGGAAAGTACTTTAAACCGTTCGTCCTAGCTGTCATTTGTAGATCTTTGACAATCGGTCCTACCCGTCATGACTTACGGAGCCGAAACGTGGACACTAACGGTCAGACTGGTCCATAAGTTTATAGTCGCTCAGCGAGCTATGGAGCGGGCTATGATGGGCGTCTCTCTAAAGGACCGCATCAGAAATGAGGTGATCCGACAGAGGACCAAAGTCACCGACACAGCTGAGAGGATTAGCAAGCTGAAGTGGCAATGGGCTGGTCACATATGCCGCAGGACCGACAACCGTTGGGGTAAAGGAGTCCTCGAGTGGAGACCGCTTCTCGGCAAACGTAGCGTAGGACGCCCTTGGGCGAGATGGAGCGACGACATCAAAAAGGTGGCTGGTAGTGGCTGACGGAGAACTGCCCAGAATCGAGCTTGTTGGCGTGCCATGAAGGAGGCATATGTCCAGCAGTGGACGAGTAGAGGCTGATGATGATGATGATGATGACAATCGGTACGGGTAATCAGAATCCCGAAAGTCTAACAATCAGTCTTAGCAAGGGATATCATATTACCCAGTAACTGTTTTTTGTTTTTGTTTTCAGGAGTGGGAAATCCCCATGGACGCCCAGACTGCCTCACTAATGAACCAGTCTGGGCAGTGCCGGAATCTTACCGTCTAAATCCTCTCCTGCCTTGCTCAGTGTCCATTTTGTTTGCTTGTGAATGGAATTCCTGTATTATGAAGAAGACAGTAACAGGGTTGTGGAGCTTAAAAGCGGTCACTCCATGTGAAATACTGGTATTCAGCTGAATCCGGTTAGAGTTTAAGCCTACCAGAGTTTGGGAAGGCTAGGCTGAGAATCAACCATCACTACATATTATAAAACAAAGTCACTTTTACTTGCCCTATGTCGCTTTGTATGATTAAATCTTTAAAACTACGCAACGGATTTTCATAGAGTTTTTTTTAATAGATTGAGTGATTGAACAGGAAGGTTTTTATGTATAGGTATAACATGCATCTATACTAATATATAAAGCTGAAGAGTTTGTTTGTATGTTTGTTTGTTCCGATTTGAAACACCAGAAAACATCCGCGTGCCGCTCGCGCCTGTGCCGGCCGCCTGCTACTAGAGTGTTTCTCTGCTTAAACCGCGGAGGGAGTGGGCCGGAGCGGGGGACCATTATTTCGAACAAATTTGCTACCCCGGTAGGCTTTCATTCTGTTTGAAGGTTGTGGAACTGGCTATCCATGGACAATAACGTAACTCTGCAAGATACATCGATCTTGCAGAGTCAGATATTGGCTGATGGGCGGCATAGTAGACATTATTTTTATTGAAGGGCCACCGTTTCTTAAGGAAGGCTCAGGTACCTATATCATTTGTCCACGTGCGAAGCCGGGGCGGGTCGCTGGTATACTAGATAGTGATCCTAACGATACATTTATTAAACCCTCTTGATTATAAAATGTGTTGTCTGTGTAATCTTTATTACACAAAAATTGGTACAAAAAGTGTGAAGTCCCTGACTCCTGTGCTAGGTGATACACCTGTGTTACGAGAGCCAGTGCCCTCTCCCAATAGGAAATTTTACAGAATTTTATTTGCGTTATATATTTTACTCTTCTCTGAACAAGCAGTTTTAGCCTCTCTCAAATTTGATTATAAAAGTTATCATAAGTAGTATCAAGTGTCTACTACAGTTCTACAGAACCCTTTGGACCTACCGAACCCAATTCCGGAGGTCATGTCATCAATAAGGTGCCGCTACATTTGGTGGGCAGTAAATTAGCTGGCAACAACATTTGTGTCCCGGCTCGGGTCGACTACGAGATGTTACAACTTGCTGTGGCCAAAAAATAAGGCATATATTTATTTTACTCCGTAAAACAAATGTTTACACACATTGCCTTAATGAATAGGTAGTGAAAAGAATCATGTTACTTACATAGTCCTTACAACGTTATCGATTTCTTAGCATAATCCCTACAATTTTTCAGCTATCGGTAAGAGGGAGTGGGCCGTAATCCACCAACCGGAGCCAGTGTACGTTGATAGATGTCACACCTCTACGCATTTTCAATTCTAGTACATTTCTGTTTTCGCACGCTATTTTTCCACTTTATAAGTACTAGACGGATCACGTTCGAAACACACTCAAGTCTGGGATGTTTGGATGAATTTGTCCTTCAAACCTTCCAGTCCTGAGTGTGTTGACAGGCCTTTGCCTAGCTGTGGGACATAACAATATAGGCTACCGAAAAATAATATATTTTTTATAACTAAACGTAGAACTTATTATAATGGATAGAAACATGAATTCTTATAACCATAACGAACACCCTCGTGCCGCGGGACTGTTTCATACACATGCCCCCAACCAGGTGCCAAGCTGCTGGTTCACATAGGGCTGCGATTAATATTAATTTATTAATTACGTTGTGAACGTTCGAGAAATAAGTTGTAACAATTTTTTTTCCATCGCATGTCTGTTTCGACATTATTTATTTGATAACATTAATGGTCAATATTTTATACCTGTTCACGTATCTTGGTGTTCTTTGATAACATTAATGGTCAATATTCTATACCTGTTCACGTATCTTGGTGTTCTTTGATAACATTAATGGTCAATATTCTATACCTGTTCACGTATCTTGGTGTTCTTTGAAAACATTAATGGTCAATATTCTATACCTGTTCACGTATCTTGGTGTTCTTTGATAACATTAATGGTCAATATTCTATACCTGTTCACGTATCTTGGTGTTCTTTGATAACATTAATGGTCAATATTCTATACCTGTTCACGTATCTTGGTGTTCTTTGATAACATTAATGGTCAATATTCTATACCTGTTCACGTATCTTGGTGTTCTTTGAAAACATTAATGGTCAATATTCTATACCTGTTCACGTATCTTGGTGTTCTTTGATAACATTAATGGTCAATATTCTATACCTGTTCACGTATCTTGGTGTTCTTTGATAACATTAATGGTCAATATTCTATACCTGTTCACGTATCTTGGTGTTCTTTGCTATAAGATATTCACCAATTCGTGTTTTATATTTTCTCTCCACATTTAAGCCCAAATTGACTCTTAAAGTAAGCTACTAGCTCCTAGGGTGCTGCGGAGTGAAACACCCTAGCAGCCATGCATCGCATAGCATAGACTGGTATTTGCCGCAGTAATCCTAGGCATGGTAGCTGGATATTTTACACTGCCATTGTAACTGTTTGAATATTATTTCACGGAGAATGATGTAGGTTCATCAGTTTTGAACTACGTGTATCTTTGATCTCGTGTTTTAATTTTCACAATCTGCCTATAATGTACCCATTGAAAGCTCAAGGTCGCACAAAGAGCTATGGAGAGGGCTATGCTAGGTGTTTCTCTACGTGATCGAATCAGGAATGAGGAGATCCGTAGAAGAACTAAAGTCGCCGACATAGCCCAGCGGTTTAGCTCACTGAAGTGGGCATAGCTCGTAGAACCGATGGCCGATGGGGCAGAAAGGCTCTTGAATGGCGACCACGTACCGGCAAGCGCCGCGTCGGACGCCCTCTGACAGCAACGAAAATCGCAGGGAAGCGCTGGATGCAGGCCGCGTCCAACCATTATTTTTGGAAATCCTTGGGGTCTCTCCCAAGTTTCGATGCTGTCGGAGGGCGTCCGACGCTGCGCTTGCCGGTACTTGGTCGCCATTCAAGAGCCTTCATGTGGCTGAGATGATGATGATTATGAATGTACCCACTGCTGGCCCACAGGCATCCCTTCAATGACAGGGAGTGGGTCATAATAATGCACGTCCCCGCGTGGCCCGCACTGGGCCCGCGTGGTGGGATTAGTGAATGTGTCATGTCTAGAAATATGAAAAAACTACGAGCACACTACTCTCTAAATGATTTTTATTTTCACTGTTTTTAGAAAAGTGGTAATGAGATTAAACACACGAAGCAAAGTGAATTGAATATATAATTATTATATTCCGTTAAGTCATAATAATTATTCACAATTATCGTCAATAGTCATTTTCAATATTTTTGTATTTATTTTTTCCTTATTTATTTATTAGTAATCTTTAGGAATAGTTCAAAATCAGATTTATACAAAGGTAATTTGTGATGGTTACAGTAACTGCACACACTTCTAAAGTTTTTTGACCTCATAGCTTTAAAAGATACCTCTGTGAGTATAATTAATACCCCCCCTCCTTCGTGCCAGTCAGGTGCACCTTCACACGGGGCTCGTCTTATAACTCCACCGTGTATAAGAGAAACTTGGTAAAAATCAATAGTGAGCCGAATTCGTTCGTGTTGGGAGGCGGTGCGCGGTGCTCGGAGGTGCCTTACTGTGTGTGTGTGTTGGAGGGTAGGTAAGTTGATTGTGTTTATTGGCACGCAGGAAAGGACTGGGACTATAGAATGCTTAACTAAATTAAATTAGGTCTAATCCGAGTAAATAAACCTAGATTGCATTATGTATACAAAAGGATGATTTTTAGATGTTGCTATTGCTCTGACAATACCAATCTTTTCTTACCGACTATTCACAAAAATGTTTGATCGAAAATCACACGCCGTTAACAACTCCGAAGCCCTAAAATGCAGTTTTACAATCACAATTCTTACGACGACTGTTTTGATGTGGTGGATATTTATGTAAGAACATAAATGCGACCTTCTTGTTAACAATCAAGGCCTTCTAAGTATGGACCACATGGATGGGAATCGGAGACATACTTAATTGTATACCTAACAGTGTTCATAGAACAAACCTTCAAAGGCTGCGGGGATGTTAATTGCGCTACCTCTTTTTTACAGCGGGAGCACTAGAAAGTGTCGTAGGGCGGCCACTATGGGTATCATCATCAACATTTTTATCGTCCCACTGCTGGGCACAGGTCTCCTCTCATACAGAGAAGGATTGAGCGTAATCACCACGCTTGCTCAATGCGGGTTGGCGATTTCAGACTTAAAGTCCAGGTTTCCTCAAGATGTTTTCCTTCACCTTCAGTCTTCAAGATATACTTAGAAAGTACATATAACTTTGGAAAAGTTACATTGATACTTGCCTGACCTGGAATCGAACCCGCGCACTCATACTTGAGAGACTGGTGTTTTAACCACAAGGCCACTACGACTTGCTTGCTACGGGTATGGTCTTTATTAATTGCTGTTCTACAAGTTCTGATTCTCTGCTTAGTTTAAATAAATAAATAAATTGTATGTTTTTCAGCTTTGTACATATTTTTTATAATATTTTGCTTAATTGTACATAAATAGTACAGGGGCCCTAGCCAATGTAACATCGCTTCGTAGCCAAGCGAAATCGAATACCAAACCAACCAATAACGAAAATGATTGATCACGCGACGCTATAAATCACGTGGTCAAACGTTCCCGCCATTGGTTGGTTTGGTATTCGATTTCGCTTCGCTACGAAGCGATGTTACATTGGCTACAGGCCCTGATGTATAATAGAATAGAATAGAATACTCTTTATTATGTACACCATATAGATTACAGAACATAAATAAAAATATTTTACAAAGGGTGACACAAGGGGCGGTCTTATCGCTAAGAGCGATCTTTTACAGACAACCTTTGGATGGAATACTAAGGGGAAGGATAGGTCTACAGTGTACTATTTACGTAGATTATACAATAAATATATACATTAAGTGTAATAATTTGCCTGAACTAGGTAGAACCTGTACTTCAGGCGTAATAGTGCTTATTATAAATTTTTATTTTGCAGTAAATTAACAATAAACTAGTGCTTAGAAATGTAGGAAACAACGGAAGTATACAGAGTCATTATTAGCATCGTATTGCTTACATAATATTATTAGTTAAGTAATTTAATTATTATTTCTAAATTTATTTACATACTGTAAATAGATCTTCAGTCTGGTCATATGACAAACCTTGCAGATAATTAGAAACAACATTGTTACAGCTAAAATAATTCAAATTATAAATTACTTCTCATTTTGATTTTATCGTAAGCAATCTATCTCATCGCAGCTCATGTCTACGCTATTACCTACTTCCTATTTGCTTAGGGATAGGTATTTCTGATATTTTTCACGAGGGATGGTTATGTCAACAATCATTGCACGCCGCTCTGATCCATTCACCATCACTATATCAGGCTTATTGGTAACAATAGTCGATGATAATCTGATATGGCCATTTTCGATAACTGGGTCGGGCTATTTATTATAACTGCTAATGGCCCTAACCTCAAGAATTGGACTAATTTGATTTGAATTTCATTAAAATAATTAATGGCCAGTAATTACCAAACCCTTGCTACAAATTAACAGATAACGGCCATACCTGAACTTGATGACCCTAACAACAGATTTATCGAACCTCTTGATTATACAATGTCGTGTCACCGGAGTGTAGGTGCTTCAATTTATTCCATACCTACAGGAGCGACACACTCGTATTATTAGTGTCACCATCATTTAGATGGTATCGTGCACCGCGCCGTGTTTATAATGTTAGCTGTTATTATTTCATTCTGGGGATACAAATGGGTAATGTGACCATGAGACGGCGCCGGTATTGTAGGTGGGGGCATTGATTTCAATTCGAAAGATGCTTGCATTGTGTTTTCACGACATTTGATATAGTAACAAGTTGGGTATTAATTTTCGTGTGACTATAAGTCAGAAACTAAATGTAAACTATCTATATACTTACATACAGGGTGTAAAAAGACCGATCATATAGCCAAACATAACGCATTGCTTAATTTTTAAATCCATCTTATTATTTGTGCCGGAGCGGGAGGGCATGTACGACTTTTACTGACTAAAACCCACCCGTGTTTACTTGCCTGTGTGATAGCCAGGCCCACGGTTTCTGGACCCGTCACGGTGAGCTGACATCTATAAGAGACCTCCACCGTATGCTCTACCGGTAAGCCATCTAGCCCTGCCATTTTATTATAGCATATATCTTTTATAAACTTCGAACCTGTAAAAGTTCTTAAATGATTATATATTATATAAAACTGTTTGTATTACATAATATGTGTCTGAGATTGTCACTCCTGGTCGCAGAAGAAGCCCTGGACTTCTGCAGTCAGCAGCCAATTTCCAGCCACCAAAATCGCGGACTTGCGGGTGGCGAGCAATAGGCAACTCACAGTCCAGGCCCGGGTCGACGGCGCGTTGTGTACCACGGGCGCCTCAAAGAGTCCACTAGGACTGATGTCTGCAAATGTCTGCCAGGGTCGTGCGCTGTTCGAAAGAGATGGCATGCCCCTGGTGCACAGGTAAATGAATTAACACGGGTTTTAGTCAATAAAAGTCTGACATGCCTTTCCGCTCCGCCCTGAACGGGAAAGTCATTTGATGATTTCTCACCCAAAAACAATAAAAAGTTGTCATTCCACACCAAAAAGTCCATAAATGTTACATAAACTCGCCTTAAAAAATCCACTTTAGCCATCATAACTACAAGTAGAGAAAAAAACTTACAACGGATACTATATTGCTACATAAGAATGGACCGTGCTGCAACCCTGTCCACCCCGCACGGTGAAATGCTTTAATATAATAAAAATGTCCGGCGGTAGAGGTGGGGGAGGGGGAAGGGTGCAATTTAATTATGTCTCTCATGTGCTGCTACCCTGTGTGAGGTTCAGACTAAATAAAAAGTGCCACACGGTTCCATCCAAGTTAAAGCTACGTTTGCCGAGGTCGGTCCATGGATTCTGTCCCGTCCCTCAACCAGCACGTTGATCGTACGTCCCGGCAGTCATTTTTGGTCTTTGACGAAACTCAGATTAAATTTTTAGTAATAAAAAATAGCCAACATAACAGCACCAAAGCCGCATTATCGAGGAAATAGCCAGAAATGTGTTATTCCATATATTAGTGCCAACACCTACATTTTGTGTAATAATTTTGTACATTAAATTGCATTTACATAATTAATGAAACCCTGGTTGACCATTTCTAATCTATTATATTCTAGTTTAAAACGTATTCCCGAACAAAACAAAAAAAAACTCATTGATTTCTGCATGCGTAAAAAGTTTTGTATCTGGCTCCCTAGATGGCGTTGTTAGTTGAGAGCCGATTTCTGAATCGCGCTATGGTTTCGTTACCGGCGAAACATGACTACCTCGGACGAGCGTCTGCTTACACAACAGACAGACAGACCCGTATGGGTTCTAATCTTATAGTAATTTTTGTACAGGTCGTTATTGTCACAAATAACAATCTTGTTATTATATTATATCTATATCGTATATATTTTCAATATTTTGTACTCATCTATATAATTTTATAAGTATGAATATACAAAAAATACTTAACAGATTGAAACGTGTAATATTATATGAATTTTATGAAACAATTACATAGTACTATATGAATTATGTTGATTTGTAAAAACATTAACTGGTAACATATCTTTCTTGCCAATTTATCTTATTATGTAAAAAACAATAACATTTGAAATAATTTATATACAATGTGTAACTGGATTAATGCATATTATGAAAATAGTTCAGAATCTTTTGTGGAACCATTTTTGGTAGAGGTATAGGTTTTTTTAGAGGTATAGGTCAAACAATTAATTATATAAATACAATCAATTATTTACTATGAATTGAACATGTGGTATGCAATTGCATAACGCACGTTTGAGCACTATGTACTTACTGTAAAGCTACTGGGTACGTCTTTGATTGACTTGAACGTGCTCTAGCTGCTGACAACATGTCATGCTCACTCTGATCTCTCGCTGGTGGTGGCGTGCTGTATAATTAAGTTCCCTTTAAAATGTTTGAGTTGAATGGTACTGATACATAGCCATTTAATGGCATCTAAACTCTCTGTGGAGACGGAGAGACACAGCCAACTCAACAGAGCAGCAGCCGGTTACACAACCACTGCGCTAACGGTGACGTCAAGCTCTTTGGTACGTACGCTCTCGCTTCCCGCTGGCACTGTGGCCCGACGTACTGGGGCGTTGCCATGGTAACGCAGGTGCGATCGATCGCAGGTGCGACTGCACGACGCACCTTTGTGTGTGATGTTGTCGCAGCCGCACTACCGACGATTTGCTCAAAGAATTTCAATAGAGACTGTCTGAATGTGATTTATTTCAGCAGCTGATATTTGTGAATCATGTCAAGGGCATACACTACATACGTCTTTAGTTAGATTAGCTTTTGTGTGTTGATATAACCACTTAGTTCTTTTAAATTACATATACAATGATTTTTTATACGGTTTTCACCATAATTTAAGAAATGTTTTCCCGACAGATTTATATGCATTAAGAAATGCTTGCGAGAAAATACTCGTCTTACCCACACAAAACCGCTGTTGCTTAGCATCATGCTACGTGTAATTAACGAATATTTAACTTACAAATGATAAAGAAATCTGAATGATTTGTCAAGTCGTAGAAACCGTACAAAGTGGAATAGCAGACATTAGTAGCTGTTATACAGCTGTATCTGGTAAGATTAGAAGCCAACCCCTACGTAGTCGGGAAAAGGCAGGCAGATTGTGATTGTGAATGATAGCTAAAATAATATTAGTAATATGTGTCGAATGATAACCCACTTTATGTACCTTTGGCTACTTCTTGAGAGGAACCAAGTACCTAATCAGAATATTATGTTGTTAGTAAAAGTGAGTGACTTACAGTGCACACACGTGCCTGACGTGCAAAATTATGCAACGTCAGCTTTATTCATGAGCGATTTACTCCATTCTAGAAGAATGAAATTGTATGTAGAGACGAATCTTCAACTTTATGTAATGTGTCGTATCTTAACATTCGTTATTTCATAAGTGTTGACATAATTGTTGTTCGTGACTGAACAGACACTATCGGGTCAAGCTGCTTGAAATTGTTAAATTTCCTTTAACCATAATGTTTTGGCGATAAAGTTGAAAATATTGTACCATTACCTACTCAGGCATTGCATCATTTTAAGGGCATTTCCAGGAATTAGAACATAACTAATTAGACTTTATACCAACATCTTCCATTATATAAAATTCTCCAGTCAGAATTTATTTGTCCTCGAACTCGTCCAAAACGGTTGAACCGATTTTAATGAAATTTCGTATACACATACATTCATTAGACATGAAAATATGTATTTATCTATTTTTTATATTACTACTACTTACGCGGCCTTCCTGTAAAAGAAATGCATAGTTACTCGTGTAGGTACGCTACTCTCTTGTAATAATATTTTATTAACTTGAAAAAATTTAACATAACTCATTCTTTGTCATAACCTTCCGAAAGGCACAGGTCTCCAAATAAATCGTCACTGCAGTATGTGCGGTTTAATTAGTCGTGATAATTGTGATAAGTGTAGGGCCTTCCCTGAATTTATATCGAGTTCCAACCACACCGGCTCAATCTTAAAAAAATAAAATAAATTTGATTGATTGTATTAGCTTGAAGCGCTAGCGTCTGTACAAAGTTGTAGTGTGATGGTTGGTGCAGTAACTGACCGATCGGCTGCCGTGCTGCGTGTCGCGGGTTCGATTCGAATATTTGTATGATACACCTACCTATATGTAAGATATACCTACCTACAGATAGTTAGTACAGGTCTGGCTGCTTGTGTATGTGAATTTAAGTGTTTGTAAACGTACCCACGATACAGGAGTAATTCCTCGTGTGGGGCAATCTTGGCTTTAAAGGCAGCGTCGAAGAATTGGGAGTGTTTTTTGGGAGCAACAATTCAAAATTACATAAAACGGGCACAAATGTGCATCACCTCCGATAGGTGACCGACTCTTATAAATTTGTGGACTTTGTGTTATAAAACCCCGTCCGACCCATAAGGATAATATAGGTTAAGTATACACATGATCACATGACCAAATAAAATATGAAATTTTACTTAATAATCATCATAGTAACAATACTACCGAATTTTGAAATAATGTTTTTGTTCCGCGAATCAATTCCAACTTCTTCAAAATTTGGTATTTTTTTAATAAGTGACAACACCATTTTTGACGGTATTATTATGAGCGAATAGCGATGCGAGCGCGTGCCGCGTGCCCTGCCCCCGGTCACCCGCGCATGTATTGCCTACAGCACATGTATTAATTTACCTCCTTTTGCGAAATAGTATTTATTTGTAAGGCTTTTTTTTAAGTTTAGCTGGCTTTGTAGGCATTAGTAAAATCAGTTATCGATACCTAACAATACCTTCACGGATCGGACAGGGTTTTCTTTACATACCTACCTATAGTATATTAGATTTTTAACTTTTCAATTATTTGTATTTCCAACCAAATGGCAGCTAATCCACATTATGACATTATTTTTGCGCTACCTTGTGAAAGGTCACATTTATATTTACAAGCTCGGTACCTACCAACTGGCTTTCAAAGGCAAAGAGGGCCAGCGGGAGGAAGAATAGAGTGCTGCCCGACCTCTGCAGTCCTCTGGGCATTAACACGAAAGTTATGCTGTCCTAGACCCGCCATTCATCTAATATAATTGTGTAGAAGCCTCTCTCGACCCGAGGGAAGAGAACTTTTCTTTCTGAAAAATGTAGTCGGCAGATATATGTATTAGGGTTGATTTCGATATGTAACAGAGTTTGACATCCATTTGGCTTCAGGTTCTAAAAGGTCACAGTGTTTGTCACCTCCATGGTCACCTGGTAGGGAGCAAACCTCGTGGATAGTCACAGAACTACTGGTCAGAGAAAGTAACTGTCCTCACTGGACTGTCTGCCCTGGGAGAAACTGAGAACTGACCGTAATGGAAGAATATCTTACTTACATAAAGCCACTGTAGCTTTCCCGGGACGTATCCCGGGAAAGTTAAGAAGGTAAGCGTAAGCTGAAGGTCGTTCAGATTACGAAGCTAAGAAAGGCCTTGCGACTAAAACGAGCTGTTAGATGATTTAGTTAAATTTATAAATTAGTATTCAAAAAAGAAATATTTTATTCCACTCAAATTACTTTACGAAAAAACCGGCCAAGGGCGTGTTGGGACACGTTCAAGGTTTCCGTAGTTTCCCGTACGACACAATAAGTGTTCCCACTTGCAAGTTACGATTTTTTTCATATATGTCGGCGACAGCGACGGCGGAGCGACAGGGTCGTCAGCATCAGCATCTTGATGTGGTGGTAAAGGTAGTCCATTTCGTAGGTGAGTTATGAATTAAAGCACGACGTGTACATATACCCTCCAATGTTGACAATCACAATTTACATAGGCTAACCGACAGTTTCACCTCCGAGATATGCCTTGCCCGCGCCTCCAAGCGAAGTGACCGTTCGACCGTCCCCACTTTCCAAAACGACTCTGTCCACGTGACGTTCAAAATAACGTCCGAGCGTTTGATCTATGTACTATAAGCCCCGCACGTTGGTATTGCGATGGAACTTTGTCAGAATAACAGCTGCGTGACGTCATCCATCGGACAAAAGGACAGCTAGCAAAAATTTTTTTAATACAAAGTTAATAAGCTAGGGTAATGGGTTTATTTGTATTTTATAATTTTACTAGCTGTGCCCCGCGGTTTCACCCGCGTAAGCTTCGAACCGAAAGAGCTCAGTTGATATAAAATGAGCGCCTGTTAAAATAATGGGAGCAATAATGAACGTTCGCGTTTGCTCCTGTTTTCGTTACATTTTTTGTTCCTGCTCTGCTCGTATTGGTCATAGCGGGATGTTTTATAGCAGTCCTTTCTCAGGCTCTAGACTATCTGTGTACCAAATTTCATTACAATCGGTTCAGTTGTTTTGGCGTGAAAGACCCACAGACAGACAGACAGACAGACAGAAATACTTTCGCATTTATAATATTAGTATGGATTATACATACACTCTTTATACCTACTCATCCGTATTCTGACAAATAAACTTTCATTTTATTATGGAATTTCAAGGGAACAAGTATAGTTTTACTACTATCTATAAGATTTCTTTTTCTAACCAGTTAATTTCTAATTCTAATTAATTTCTTACTCATTTCTACGGGTCACAGGTAACAAAATTCAAGAAAAACAAAAAGCTATAACAATGTGCTCGATGACGCGGGATGATCTTGCGAACGGTACTGACGGTGCGAGTCCGACTGCGTCACCAAGATGGCCGCCAATCGCAATATCAACGTGCGGGGCTTATACTATGTAACTCAAATGAGCAACTTTTCTTAAAATGATTTCGAAGATCCACAAGAAATATATTTATTTAATAATTATAAACTAGTGCTTAACCGCAATCCCGCCTGGAGGTAAGCAGAGATGCAATCGTTGATGGTAAAACGCACTAGTTTATTAAGCTCATTTACGTAATAAAACTGAGTGAATAGGAAGGAAGAGGGCAGTTGAGAAAGATGATGCAATGTTAAACCCAAAAACACGACCATCTAAGTTGCGTCAGAGGGAGATTGATCTGGAGACCCTCCACGACCAAACTCCCGACACAGCAACATTTGGTGCACGTACCTGGCACACATCGCACCACAACTGCTCAGACCCGTCCTCCATACGGCTTCACCAAACATCATGCCGGATCTCTTACACGACACAACTTATAGTGAAAATAAATAAGAGGGACGCATTTTTTTGTTACTCTTGGATCGATTACTTCTGAAAATATTAACAGAATCAGAAAATGATTTTAGTACACACCTATTAAAATACCAATTCAATGTATGTATTTTTTTTTTTACTTATTATAAACCAGCGCTTGACCGCAATCCTGCCTGATGGTAAGCAGTGACGCAATCGTTGATGGTAAAACGCACTAGTTTATTAAGAGCCTATTCACTCTAGCCTTGAAGACACTCAAATTGTAGTCCGACGGAAACACCGCCGCTGGCAAATTGTTCCAGTCCCTCGATGTACGCGGTATAAAGGAGGAGGCGAAACGCTTCGTCCGGATCGTGGTGGTGTTAACAACGTAAGGGTGGAAACCAGCCGTACGACGGGTATCATATGTTAGGGTGGAAAGAAAAAAAAAACATCGCTCTCCGCTTTGCGTATATGGAGGTTAAGTCCCGTCTACACGCTCCGTCTTGCCTGCGCAGTCCAGGCCTGTGCAGTCATGACTGTACCAAAAGAGGGAACTGCGACTGGGACTGCGCGCACTACCGTCTTGCCGTCCACACACACGCTTACCTGCGCAAACTGGTTTGCACAGGCATGTGAGCAGGTAAGACGGAGCGTGTAGACGGGGCACTACCCTAATAAAACATTTTTTTGCACTTTGTCGGCGTGATTGATAAATGTACATATTGGGAACGAACTTCAGCTCACTAATGCTAACAGTCATGAAGTTTTCTGCGGACGGACAGACAGACAGGTTTGATGAAACTGTAAGGGTTTCTAGTTGATTACTGAACCCTAAAAGGGAATAACATTTTACCTGAACTAGGAGAAGCAAATATTTTCTTAAATAATAATTTATAACCAAATAATCTCCGCTCAGCTTGCTTTATGATTTACATTTAAGACTAACTGTATTAATTTGTTCTTTAATGAAATTTGAATGAATATTATTATTATTATTATAGCTTCATTCAAATAATTATGTACTTCCTTATATTGTAGAGAAATAAAGACAATGAGCAAACTACAGCCTCAACACAACCCGGAGCTCTACAGAATGAAGTCAACAGTTCGTTTGCCCTACAATAATAGTAGTTGTGTTTGTCCCAATATATGGTACCACAGTATGATCTCAATCATACTGTGGTACCATATATTGGGACGATACAGTGGGACCGTACAGTAGGAGCATACAGTGGGACCATACAGCCGAAACATACAATAGGAACATACATTGGGACGAACAGTGCGACCGTACGGTGGAACTATACAGTGGTACCACACATTGGGACGGTGCAGTGGCACCGTACAATGGGACCATACAGTGGGACCATACAGTGGGACCATATAGTAGAACCATACAGTGGTACCATAAAATTGTGCCATACAATAGTACCATACAGTGGTACCATACTGGCTGGTGTGCCTGAAAATTAAACTCTTTTGTTAGCTTACAACAACCGCCGGAACTAGCACGTGAGCTCTACATAGTGAAGCTCTACATAGTGAAGCTCTACATAGTGAAGCTCTACATAGTGTAGCTCTACATAGTGTAGGTCTACATAGTGTAGCTCTACATAGTGTAGCTCTACAGAGTGTAGCTCTACATGTGTAGCTCTACATAGTGTAGCTCTACATAGTGTAGCTCTACAGAGTGTAGCTCTACATGTGTAGCTCTACATAGTGTAGCTCTACATAGTGTAGAGCTCATGTAGCGTTTGTTACCGTTGTATTTGTTACCGTGCAATTTTTGTGCGGTTTTAGGGAAGTGTGTAATTTTGTGGTTTGGAGTTTTCATAATTTTGTAGTTTGTATGCGGTTATGTAAGTTGTTTGTTTTACACGAGAACCCGCTGGAGTGGTCATTTAACATGTTGTTGATAATCTTTATATATATAATTCTGCTGTACGTGTGTATGTCATTGAACTCCTCCTAAACGGCTTGACCGATTTTAATGAATTTTTCTGTATGCGTTTGAGTGGCGCCCTGGATGGTTTAGATTCACAAATCAGCCCGGCAGATGGCGCTGATTGCTTGAAAAAGCATGTGATCTCGGAAACGGCCCTAACGATTTCGCTGAAGTTTTGATATGTGGGGGTTTTCGGGGACGAGAAATCGATCTAGATCAGTCTTATCTCTGGGTAAGCGCATGTTTTCGAGTTTTCTCTTTCGCAATATTTCACGCATAATATGGGCGCTAATTTCGCGCGGCTTGACATAGCCCCTGTGGCGTAGTCGATAGTGGTATGGTCTACTCGTGTTGGTTGGTGTTCCATGGTTCAATCCCGGGCAATCACAAGTTTTTTTTTTTTTGGTTTAGACAAGTTTATTACTTTGTTTTTTTTTATTTTTGTAATTATTTAAAAAGAAAATTGTACATAAGAACTAAAAGGGGAAAAAATAAAAAAAATATTTTCATTTTTTTTTTATTTAACTAAAATTGTACTTATGAACTAAAAGAGAAAAAAATAAATAGAAATAAATAAATATTTAAGATTTTTTATTTAACTTTAAGAGACTGAAACAAGAGCTTTCTAATAAACTAGCACGCTTTACCATCAACGATCGCATCGCTGCTTACCATCAGGCGGGATTGCGGTCAAGCGCTGGTTTATAAATAATAATAATAAAAAAAAAGCTCTAGGGGTAGAGAGAGGTATGATAACTTTGTTACAAATGTAGATGACAATGCTTTCCATGGGTATATTCCTAAATCTGCTCTACCTGTGTACGTCACTGAATTCCTCCTAAAGGGCTGGTCCGATTTGAATGAAGTCTATGCATATAAATGAAAGTCGTGTTAGTTACTCTATTTATAACTTAAGAACCGCTTAACCAGCATGGCTCAAAATTGGTAGGGAGGTGGATAAGAACTGGGAGAAGGACATATCCCATACGATCAGTCAAAATATAAGTTAGCGGTTCATTTGTTAAAAATGGTACAAACACACTGCTGCACTACCCAGCATATTAAAAAAAAAAAATCTTACCGGTTGAATGTTGATGCATTCATTTAAAACAAGGAATATAAATTATCTCTGCCGGTTTAATTTTTTTTTAATAAAAGCCCCAAAGTAAACTTCAACTTCAAAATTTCTAATATTGTATTGCTGTGCCATTTACCACTTCACTACATACTATAGAACAAAGTTACTTTCTCTTTCCCTATGTCCCTTTGTATGATTAAATCTTTAAAGCTACGAAACAGATTTTTATGAGGTTTCTTTTAATAGATAGAGTAATTAAAAAGAAACGTTTATATGTATAATAACATCCATTAAATTGTGGAGAAACACTATCCCTCGCCCACATGTGGTAGTGACGAAAGGAGGCATAACTCCGTTGCCGCGAAAAATCGCAGTACAGCGGACATAGCTCCGGCGGGATCTCATGGCGACATGGAAAGTGTGATTGTCGCAATCCATCACTGAACACGCCTCAATAGCGGCGGTAAGTTCTCTCTTTGAGGAGTAACTAGAGAGGCGCCACGGCGTCCTCACCTTCCGAGTGACGTAGGTCCTCACCGGACACGGCTGTTTCGGGAAGTTCCTGTTCCGTATAAGGCGGGAGGAAACGCCAGGGTGACCACTGTGTGCATCGCCCTGAGGACACGGTGGAGCATATGGTGGAGGTCTGCCCGGCTTGGGTAGAGCACAGCCGTGTCCTCGTGGCGGCTATCGGCGGCGATCTCATCTCTCGCGTCCGACCCTGGTCCAGGCCATAGTCCAGAGCAATAGTGCATGGAAAGCTTTCACCTCCTTCTATGAAGCAGTGATGCTGGCAAAGGAGGAGGCGGAGCGCGTGAGGGAGCGGAAATCCCTCTACCCTCACGCCTCAAACCGCCGCAGGAAGCGCCCTGGTCGGGTGGCAACATCGACCACCCCGACCACCGTAGGCGCGGGCTTGCGGGCGGCGAGCGATAGGCAGCTCGTCTCCTTGTAAGAACCAGGCCTGGGTTGACGGCGCGTTGTGTTTCACACGCGCTTCAAAGAGATGTCAGCACACCTTGACGGGGTCCACGAGGATTGTTCCACAATGTTGCGGGTTGGTTAAAAAAGAAACCATGGCACTGGCCGTTGCACAGGCAAGTGAAGTAACACGGGTGGGTTTTAGTCAATAAAAGTCTGACACGCCCTTCCGTTCCGCCCAGAGCGGGAGAGATCATTTGATGATTCCCCATCCAAAACAAAAAAAAAAAGAACTGAAGAAGAGCAAGAAATTGCACTTGAAGAGCGCAGCCTTAGTATGGCTCGACTTCGTGCTTCTCACTCACCAGAGCAAAGGGAGGCAGCCCGTGAAACGGCTCGGTTGGCAATGCGAAATCGTCGAGCAAACCTCAGAGATCAAGCGCTAGATAATTTACGAAGCACAAGAAAAAATTCATCAAATACTGATTTGAATCGGGCAGCGTTTCAATACGCATATAATATAGCGCAATGACGTTCGCATTGGGCCAATGGATGTTGTTTGCGAGTATTGTAGCACATTAAAGATTTCTGGAAAACCGCCAGGATTGGGCTCCCAAATAAAGAATCATTGAATAATAATATTTATTTATTTAAAATTATCCTGATTTAAAAAGTACTTATGTGATATTGCCTTTAAGGCGGAACGAAGTTCGCCGGGTCAGCTAGTATCTTATATATACTGAGCTGGAAATTGTTGCTCTGTATTGCACATCGTTGTAATACAGAAAAGCAATTAAATAACAGGGATAATGTTTAAATACTGGCTCAGAGATTTTGGATTTTTAGCTTTTGGTTTCTGGGGTAACGACTGTATAATTATTGTAGTTTAACTATTGTTTTAAAGGATTGTTCGGAAGAGATACCGCTGACATTGGCAACTGCAGGAAAAGCCCAGTGCGGAAAAAGTAATTTAATGATTACCCATCCAAAAAGGGTGTCCATCCACGAACCGACTGCGGCCAGGTTAGGTTAACCATCAGTGTGACCACGCGGCTGGGAGTATTTAACCACGAGCTCCTTGTGTGGGAATAACCACTGATTATTATAAAAATAATAAATCTGATATTATGACACTGTTCATCACAAAACATAGAATAGGTTTACATTTTCTTTTTCCTACATTTTTTATTTACTTATTTCGTGCTACATAATCAACTACTTTGTAATAACCTCGATGTGCTTCCAAGCCGGCTACAGTCACAGAGCCCGCCTCAAGTCTCGCCGAGTTATTCCTTAATAATTTCTACTAGCGACCCGCCCCGGCTTCGCACGGTGCAATGTTGATACTAAATACACTACAGAAAAACTATGAACGTTGTTGTATACAAAACATAGCGGTCCTGCGCTAACGCCCCGGCCGGTCGCTACATCCCGCAATTTTTAAACCTGGGCATGTAGCCAATGTAACATCGCTTCGTAGCGAAGCGAAATCGATTACCAAACCCTCCAATGGCGGGAACGATTGACCACGTGATTTATCGCGTCGCGTGGTCAATCGTTTTCGTTATTGGTTGGTTTGGTATTCGATTTCGCTTCGCTATGAAGCGATGTTACATTGGCTACAGGCCCTGTAATATTTTCGAAAATATAAATTTAAATCATATGCTGTAAAAGGACGTATATATCTATATGAAAAAAACAATGTATTTAATATATTTAATTGGGTAAGGATTAATGCTGGATTGGTTAAAATCGCTTAGAAAATTAAACAATATTTGTCGTAAAAAATAAATGACAAAAATGTTATTGCGGAATATCCATAACAGGTAGACATATACTATCGCGGACTTTTCTGTAGACCTTTTCAATATGTACAATATTAAGTATATTCTTTTAATAAATCTCGTAGGGTTCAGCCTGCGTTACACTGAAAACGCAGAAAAAAATTAATTATTCACGACATCGCATTAGAAAACTCAAAAATAATAGTATTTCTCCACTATTTATTGGACGGTATTATAGACATAAACCTTCCTCTTTAATCACTTTATCTATTAAAAAAACCACAACAAAATCCGTTGCGCGGTTTTAAAGATTTAATCATGCAAAGGGACATAGGGAAAGAAAAAGCGACTTTGTTT
This sequence comes from Sesamia nonagrioides, assembly GCA_017933935.1. NCBI lineage: Eukaryota > Metazoa > Arthropoda > Insecta > Lepidoptera > Noctuidae > Sesamia > Sesamia nonagrioides. The sequence continues at coordinate 368,630 of JADWQK010000028.1, forward strand.
TATGTATAATATGTAGTGATAATGAGCCTATTGAACAAGTATCTAGGAGCTTATTTTTTATTAATATCCAATATCACAGAAATTACAACAAGCGTATCATGTGGACTTAATGAGCTAGTCTGTCGCTTGCTTACAAGTTAACACTAACTAATTACTTCCTAACTAGCTAGCTTCCTAGCTAGCTCCCCACCCAAGTGCAATATACGTAACTTTTCTATTAAACTTACTTTGTAACATTTTACTGTGTTCAGTTAGTTTATAAAGTTAGTAAAATAATACAAAGTAGTAACCTAGCAGCAGGAACAAAATATTATGTATATCGCAGTCATTCGTTTGACTATTTGGAACTGAGTTCGTGGGGGTGGAAGGGAGCACCGGTAGCAGTAGTAGCTAGTGTTGTGGCAAGAAAAGTGTGAGCAGAGCTCTCGGGATTATTGAAACATTGGCCATTGAATGAACAACTGCAACAATGTGCTTGAATTCTGTATCGCGTTAGTGTGACTAACTTGTTTGTAAATTATAATCCGATTTGGACTGAAAACCGTTTTTCTGTAACGCTATAACAAACACTACCAATAGCACGTAGTCATACAGTACGTACTGTAGCGGTCTCATACGCATCGTATCAAACGACCAGCCACGATGGCGCGCCGGCGCGCGGCCGTGCACTGAGCTGAGGCGCGCGCGCCCCACGGACAATGAAGATGGCGTACGACTCCACAGACTCCACTGGCGGCCAGCGGCCGCGGTGACATAATCATTGGCAAGGGACAACATACCGGCACAGCGGCTGGCTGACTACTGAGTACTGAGCGCGAGCGTTTTTTTTTTTTTTTATTATTATTTGGCATCTCATAGTTGACCTAGAGAGGTCGTCACTATTTAACCGGACTATCCTGTGGCTGCCTTAAATGAATTTAAAGCCTCTAGCCAGGGCTACTAAAAGCTAAGCGACTACGCTAAGGGCACCCCCTGTGGGGTACGAACCTCGGCTTAGGGTGTCACTAGAAAAACAGCAAGGGACGGCTGGATCGATTTCTTATATTTAATTCGGTTTGATGACCGCGGCGTTTCCTAGTACTAGCTCTGAGAAGAAACGTCCGAAACAAACTCAGAGGTCATAGTTGGGAGTTTATATTTACTGGCTCAGCTGCGGCGCGGGCTGGCCGTCATCGGACAAGGGACGGGGGAGGGGGCTACTACGTTGAACGCGTCGCGATGGACCTCGGCGGCGAGGTTGGTAGGTCGGTCTTTTCTTGTGTATTGTACTGGTGGCCCTATTGGCCTCTTGGAGGAGGGTTATGGGGTCATCGGGGTCTGTGAGGGCATGCCGTGGACGGCGAAGCTTGGAGATGGTGGAGGGGGTATAGTTAGCAGCCGCTGCTATTAGGGGATTGCGGTGCTTGGCGGCAGTGTCATAGAAGCGTTTGGAAAGACGTTTCATGAACTGCCGGATGGTGGGGATTTTGAGATCGAGGTGGAGGATCTCATTACGGACGAACCAAGGGGCGGTTGTGGCTTTACGGAGGAAACGGTTTTGGACTACTTGCATCCTATGGATATGACGCGGCTTGGCATGTGCGAAGACTGGACAAGCGTATGTCATAATCGGGCGTATGCATGCTGTGTACAAGCGCATTTTGCACCTGAGCGACAGTTTGCTACGCGGGTTGAGGACGGGGTGGAGTCGACCCAGAGCGAAGGCGGCGCGTGAGCGGACCGCCTTAGTGTGCTCTGAGAAGTTGAGGTGGTGGTCGAGAATCACACCTAGGTATTTGGCTTGCTTCTCCCAAGGGATCGGCTTGCCGTCCATGGTGATGGGCCGTGGAAGGGTGACTTTGCGTCGCGGTTTCATGTAGAGTACCGCTTGGCTTTTTTGGGGGTTGACTTCGATCGTCCACTTCTTAAACCAGTCAGCAAGGTAGTTGACCGCTCTTTGAAGATGGAGGCGAATCCGGTCTGGATTGAGTCCAGAGCAGTAGATGGCAGGTCACATGATCTTTTATAGTAAAACGTCTCGCTAGCATCGGACCCAATGTTAGGTAAAGTACAGAACATTATGCGTGGCGCACGGCAAGCTCTGATTAGTCAACCAGAATATTAAGGTTTTGTTTACTCTGGTCACTACGTCCTACACAATGTAATAGCACATAAGCAGTGGCAAATTAATATATTTTATGCATATCGTCAATCGACTTTCATTATACCTTCCTACGAACAATATCTCCTAAAGTACCTTATTACAATTACAAAATATTTCTCATACACAACATCACGCCGTCAAAGAGTTTGGCAGATGTATTGTTTGAGTCCTATTTTTGTAATAAAAGTTGGCTACGTGGGCATGAGCCGACTAAAAAGTTTCAGAATAACACATTATCTGGCCTGGAAAACAAACCTGGACAGCCCAGGCACAACAAACACACTGACGAGTGCAGTCCAATGCAGCAAATTTATTCTCAATGGTTTACAGTAAAATACTCCGCAACCTAACAAGCTAGTACGACATATGAACATTGTATATAACAACATTGTTGTAACATTTTATTTAAAGAAATGCTTTATAAAGAACACGTTACACGTGGATTCTGAAGGTCGTGCTGAAAGGTCACAGTCTACTGAAGCGATATATATTATAAGTGTTACTGTGCAGTTAGATTGTATGAAAAGGTCCACCACAGTTTATTTCGAGCTATAAAACTAGCAGTACAACCACATTATCACAACTCTCGTGTTTGTCCCACTTCCTACTATCTTGCGAACCCGGAACTGTGAGGATATTTCAACATTTGCAACACTATCACACAACTGAATGTATTTAGATGAAATTCAGCACACTATAGTTCGAAACTAAAATCTTCACAGAATAATTTTTATCCTGATATCACACGAGTTCGAATTAGATATTAGGAGAGGAAGTCGTAGTGGCCTAGTAGCTAAAACATCAGCCTCTCAATTATGAGTGTGCGGGTTCGATTCCAGGTCAGGCAGGTACCAAGGTAACCTTTCTAAGTTATATGTACTTTCTAAGTATATCTTGGACACCAATGACTGGTTACAAGGTGAAGGAAAACATCTTGAGGAAACCTGAACTTTAAGTATGAAATTGCCTATCCGCATTGAGCAAGCGTGGTGATTACGCTCAATCCTTCTCTGTATGAGAGGGGACCTGTGCCCAACAGTGGGACGATAACAAGATTGATGATGATGATGATTAGGAGATTAGCGGGAGAATCAAGGTGACCGTCAAGCCTGAAGAATTGTCAAACTTAAGTGGCAGTGGGCAAGGCACATAGCTCGCAGAACAGATGACCGCTGGGTTCTGGAGTGGCGACCACGTACCGGAAAATGTAACGTTAAAAGCCCTCGCATGAGGTGGACCGAATTGTTAGAGCTTGCTGTTGTTCTTACTGTTGGATGTGAGAGGCACCGAAGTGCAGGGACTGGAAGGAAGAGATTCTTCTCTACTAAGACTATGGATTCTGTTTACCATTCTTGGCCATTGAAAACTATATTTTTCATACTAAAAAAATATTTTTTTATAGTCTTCAAAATTGACAGTTAATGGAAATTGTCAATTTGATTTTGACCTACTTACCTAAGTTGCATGTGAAGGATCGTGATTGTATTCAATTTTTGTTGATAAAACCTTTACTTTTTAGGTATTCATCTATTGGATTTCTACTACGTTAGTTCAATTTTTTCATCGCGATATAAATTACTCTTAATAGTATTTTTATTAGTGCCACGAATAAAAAAATACTTTTATGAGTACATTTATTTTATGTAACTGTTATAAAAACTACCTACCCTTCGGTGATTTATTTTTTCTTTTCTTGTGAAAATGTCTACGTCACGCAATTGGCTACGGCGCTACGAACATTACTTACGTAGCGCTACGGTGCTACGGAGTACTACGATATAATACCGCTCTAATGACTTGAAAAAACACGCTAATGTTTGATATTTTATTGTGTTTTGGGGAAAGCGCAGTGGATTTATTTCTAACATTGGTAATTTGATAAGACTAATTTACGTTTTTGTCAAATGACCTTGTCGAATTCTATCAGTTTGTAACACACATTGGGTACTTTATTGTAGCTACACATTGATACGACTTTATGTAAAACAGTTCGTGGACAATCTCATGAACTCTTATCCACGTATTTGAGGTTGTTTAAATTATAATGAGTAACTGATATACGACGTACGAATATAAAGACACATTACGAAAGCACTTCATCTAGAACCGTTTACTGATTCGATTTTTGACATGTTTTATAACAGAAATTATAGAATAAACGTAAATTACTGTCACACAAGAAAGCTACCTCCGATACGTGTGCGACTGATAGATATATATATTTCCAACGTAGATTATGTAGGTATATTGGATCAGCAATGTGACTACAAGTTTCTCCCATAATCAGTATTACTAATATGGTTTATGAATACGTGAGATCGTTTATTTTTGTTCTGGATAAGAAATCATCAAATTACCCCTTTGGCTCTGGGCGGAGCGGAATGACGTGTCAGACTTTTATTGACTAAAACCCACTCGTGTTTTTTCACTTGCCTGTGCGCCGGCGCCACGGTTTCTTTTTTACTTAACTTCCAATCAAAGGATTTCTATATCCTTATGACACATCCTTATACTTAGTTTGTTCATCCAAAGTTGTCTGTAAAAGTTCGCTCTTAGCGATAAGACCGCCCATTGTGATCCTTTATAAAATCTTTATATTTATGTTCTGTAATCTATATGGTATAAGTACATTAAAAATAGTATTCTGTGATTCGTATAGAATATATCAGAAGGCCTATTTCCGTAATCAAAACCTTTTAAAATTTTGTGACAGTGTCATCTCAGCGACAAACAATGTCAAAAATGAAAGGAAAGCATATTTGTGACAGATAAAGGCAGATCAATCGTTCGTAAAATTATTGGGATTCCCGCAATTTCCTCTTTGGCAATTCCGAGATCTACTCTAATTTTAACATCTTAGTTTTTGTTTACCCGTAAACGATTATTACAAAGCTGTTTTTTTTTTTTATTTTCCTCTATTTTATGAAAAAATATACCGGGCGACAGCAGGTCAAGTTGCCCGCAATCTCAAAAATCTAATCAACCTTGAACCTTAAAGCTTTATTAGAAGTTGAAAATCTAATAAAGAAATCTGACAAATGTAGTAGCTTGATGTGCTGTCGTGTACATCAACCTTCAAACAAACAATAGCTCAGGTATAAGCTAACAGTCTCAAATAACTCTAAATAAGACCCACTCTGTTAACTGAACCGTGTGGGTTACACGACGCAGCTTACACGATACACAAAGTGTATGAACTTGAGATTTTAATAGCCCGCCTGCGGAGCGCCGGGCCTCCTTGTTAAATTTTCACGGGTGTTTTCACCCCACCACCTAGCGTCAATTACCGACGTTTTTTGTCCAAATAAAATAACGAGAGAATGATTTATTGATAGACTTTTGAATTGAAAAAGTATGTTCGTATTTTAAGGTACATAATTATGAACGCAAACAATTACCTAGTCGTTGTTGGACAGAAGCCGTGGACATGGTTTGGCCGATCTGATAATGGTGATAGATGTTTTGAGAGCACTGTTAGCTAAGTGGCAACGAGTTGTAAGTCATGTTGGTTAAGTGGTAAAGACTTGTAAGTCTTTTTTATAATTATAAGTTTATAATTATGTCTCAGTTTGCGGGCAAGCACTAGTTAGTGCTTGCCCGCAAACCCGTCTGATGGTAAGCAATGATGCATTCGTTGATGGCAAAGCGCACTAGTTTATTAATAGCTATTCACTCTAGCCTTGAAGACTTTTAAATTGTAGTCAGACGGAAACACCGCTGCTAGCAAATTGTTCCAGTCCCTCCCATGTGCGCGATATAAAAGATGAGGCGAAATGCTTCGTCCAGATCGTAAGGATTGATACTTTCCGTACGACGGGTCGTGTGATCATGGAACGGAGATGGGGAATTAAGTGATGCAATTCTCTCGCACACTCTCCAAAATGCATCCTATAGAACACTGGCAGGCTGGCTACTCTTCGCCTGTGCTCCAGGCTTTGGAGACCATTTTGTACTAAATGATGGATAAATGGCAAAGAGTTGGAAGTTATATTGGCCAAGTGATAACAAAGATTTTTTTTTTACTTATTATAAACCAGCGCTTGACCGCAATCCTGCCTGATGGTAAGCAGTGACGCAATCGTTGATGGTAAAGCGCACTAGTTTATTAAGGGCCTATTCACTCTAGCCTTGAAGACACTCAAATATAAAAAAAAAACAAACAAAGACAAAAATAAGTCGTGTTGTGTAAATGCTGTTAATAAACTACAGCGCTTTAACATCAACGATTGCATCACTACTTACCATCAGGCGGGATTGCGGTCAAGTACTAGTTTATAATTAATAAAAAAAGTGGTAAGGAGTTGTAAGTCGTGATTACGCATCCAGGCAGGGGTTTAACTTTGACTAAATAATAGCTTTGAGGACCTATATTTAGCTGTCTGAAAACAAAATGGTGAGTGGAAAAGATTTTTTAATTGTAGGAGTGAGAAAGGTGACTAGTTATAAAATTAGATAAAGTATGTCTACAATTCACCCCCGCTATAAAAATAAGTCATTTTAATCCTGTGTGTACTAGTCCATTGTGTCTGCGGTCCTCCCTCCAGCGACCTAACAAGCGGATCACTTGAGAGTCATCGATTCTACTTCATGCCGTTTGAGCATTTTTTTTTTTTTACTAATTACAACAGTTTTTGTTTTCTTTTGTAGCTGGTTGTTTATACTTTGTAGAATGTGTGGGAGTTCAAAAACAAAATATGGTTGCAAAATTGTAATTAGCTTTTGTACGAAATTATTGTTTTTAGGGTTCCATACCTAAAAGGAACCCAATTTCTAAGACTATTCTGTCTGTCTTTCACCATCTCTCTGTCTAACTGTATTAACTAAGCTGTGATTGTTGGATAGCTGAAATTGTCACAGATGTACATATTTTTGTTACTGCTATAACAGCCCATAATATGCTTTTTTTGTATAGATAAAAAGATATTTGACGTTTATGCTGTGACTAGCATTTGGACGGTTTTTTTTTTTTGTTCATGAAATGATATGTTCTATTATCAGGTTGGCGAACCCATTGCTATTTCGTTTTGCACATTAAAAGTTCAATTCAACAATGATTATCTCTTTTATTTCACCATCATCATCATCCTAGCCTTTCTCATGTTACAGTCTTATCGGATGCAGCTGAGTTACAGTTTTTCACATGAAGCGACTGCTATCTGATCTCCACAATACATTTACTGGGTAATGCGATATTCCTTGGTAAGACTACTGTTTTTTTTATTCCTTAGTTATTAAATGTAATTTAGTGTTGTTTTGTATATACAAATAAATGCATGTTTATCTCATGGAAATTCCCTATATCAATTCCCAGCGTTGGTTGCGATCATAATACAACATAAAGAACTATTTTTCAAGTTGTGTTTTCGTTCCTTTGTGCCTAAATTAAAAATACTGCTAAAATCCTTTCAATCCAAGTGCACATCCCTTTGAAGTGACATGATATTATCACGGAATGTACTAGAGCTACACTATTAATCTGTTACAAACCCATTCAATAGCAGCAAGCATCTCTTTGAGTAATGTGTATCCTGATAACATTGAAACAAGTTTGTGTTCCCCGCACCCAACCTGTACACAATTATACGGAACACGTAGCCCCCGACTAATTTGACTAATTACTCCCGATAACAACTTCACCGCACCCTTTATCACCCCTATTTGAAGATTCAATCGAATTTCTATCTTAAATCTTTCATGTTAAGCTTTAAAATCATATAAAGCAAAACTTTGTCTCTCTTTATGAATGTAACGTTGACTACAAAATGAACTTTAATTCAGAGGATTAAAATTGGAAATCAAACGGAATACATTTGGCAAACTTTTCGTGTAAAGGGAATTATTTTTGCTGCTGGAAATTAAAATGTATGAGTAAGGATTAAAGTATATTTTTGTCTGGCCTTAATCCAGAATCGATGGGTGCGACTAATTGCTTCATTTGAATATGGAATAACATTTGCAGTAACAGTGGATACCCAAAGGATGTTTTCGAAATGATTACTTGAAGTTAGTAGTTAAGCAATCACATGAATGAATCGTTTAGTTTGTATAGGTACACATCTCTTAACAAACTAAAGACACAAACACTGCAGAAAGAATTCTGCAGTGTGATTTTCTAACCAGAGCAAAGTGTAGGAGTTCAGATCAAGTCACGATTGTTCAAAATAAAAACAATTATTATTTTTGTTGTAACAACTTTATTCGATCACTGATTTTGATTTTGACCACTTTACATACAACTAGAATAGAATATGTACGGTTATAAGTTATTTTGTCATAATTATCTAATAATTTGATAATTTCGTCACCACTCACTAGTAAGATACATGATACCATGAAATATACATTAAAAAATACGACGCATTTTTCAAATATGTATTACCCAGCTCAAAGTTAGAATAATATGATGGAGATTTTAACAATGAAAAACCTTTTAATCGAACGGCTGAGGTGTTTAAAAGACTTAGTCTTTTTATTGTAAAAAGCATATCATATTTTTCAGTGTATATTACAATATCCAAACGAGCAACGAGATATATTACATAGCTATTCAAAAAGCCATAACATATACAATTTTAACCAACAAAAAATAATGACGAATTTTAAAATAACAATTAATTTTTAAAACTACGTATTTTACATTTCAAAGTGTCCGACTATGTTTCTAATATCTAAAGCTATATATTTCTAGAATGTACTCATGAATATGTATAGTGATGGATACGACTACAGATATTTTTTTTATCATAATCTAAGATGATATATTTTAATCTATCTTTTTAATTCTTAGAAGTTAATACGCTAAGCATGTTACCCTACAAACAAATTTAATATATAAATATGTCAAAATAATAATGGTTTTAGATATTATTTTACAAAAAAAAGAAACAAGTTTTTCAACAACACATACTTACGATATATGTTTATATAATTATATGAAATTACATATTGTAGTTCTATATTATTTTAGATTAGATAATATTTTAATACTCAATATTAAGAGCATCGTTTATGTTAGTGTTATCTCACCTAACGTATGTTAAAATTGCCAACAGTAACTTATACTATACCTACGATAAGATTGACAGCTAACGCCAAAAAGATTACGTTTCCGATTTTTGTAACGAAATAAATTTTAAGGATTTAAATATTTTTAAAGTTTACCTAAATTCACGAATGAGTGTAATTCAAAAATAATTATATCAATTTTGAAATAAACAGACGTAAAAATATAAAAACTACATTAAAAGGACAAAAAGAACTGAGATATTCTAGCATAATTATCATTATCATGATGAACTTAACCTAAAAAGCGCCTATAGTACTTAGGTTTAATTAAAATTACCTTAAATTGATTACCTATAAATTTAACTGTTTGATCAGCTGATTAATGAATAAGATATGCCTACGTATTATTAGTAGATAGGTTACCTAATTATGTATTCGATCATGATTGTGTACCTACTACAAAGGTACGCCATTTTAAAATAATGACTAGTAGGTAAATGTTTAATGATGTGGTTTATATTAATTTTTGCTTGTCTTGGTTCTATCATGAAAATTGACTATGCATAAAGAAAATAATGTATTTATTTAAATATGTGTACGACTGACGCGTTATAATATGATATTTTTATTTTGTTACTTACACTTTTTATTTTATTTGTCGAAATTTATTTAAAAAGATTATTATTTATGGAATATAACAATAAAACATTGTGGCGCACCTATGTTCATTATTTAATGAAATTATCATAATATTAGTATAATGAGACTGACAGTGACTGCAATATAGTATAATTATATTTTACTATTATAGTATAATTTACTGTACTTATCACTCGTACTTGTGTGGGTGTCAAACTGCTATATGTACAGTTTTATTTTTAATTAGCATTTTAATAATATACCTAATACACTGACTACTCTACAATGTTTTTTGATCAAATGAAATGCGTGAAACTTGTGTATGTTTGGATTATTATGAAATCGAATAACCAATTAATAAACCATTCTACATTATAAATGAATATTTATATTTTGTAATAATTCGATAATTATATAAAAAAGGAAGTAAATAAAAATTGAGTTCGTATTACGGTTTAACTAATTAGGAATTTCTACAAAAAGTAGAAACAGGATTTTTAGAAACATGTTGAGACATAAATGGTTTAGCAAAATGAGGTCCTAATAGTACTTTATAGATAGTTGTAGATCTAACGGACGGGTACTGACCTAAATTGAAAGTATAGCTGCACACATTATTATACATACACTTTTCCCAAGTACCCCTGCACGAGGGTTATATTATTTTTCATTTATTAGAATGTACTACAAATAATTATTAATTTAATTTATTACAAATGCTGAAATAAAGCTTAAAACAGGTAACTGTGTACAGTTTTCTTTCTTTGTTTTACTTGTTCTATATAAGCAAGTGACATAATATGAGAAGCTGTTCTGTGCGATTTTATTGTGAGATGAGTGGTATATTCATCACATACTAGGGCTAGATTAATATTATAATTCATTCTCTTTGTCTTGGTTTACTGTGAATACATAATGTCTGCAGCCACATTTCACATGAAACGTCAAGATAAGAATAGGATTTGATACACGACGTTTATTCTACAATAATAATATTCTTAAGCCGAAGCCAGCGAAATGGTTATACTAGCAATTGTGCGCTTTCCTATAAAATATGGAAAATACAATGTGAGGAATATCAGTGAGATCTTTTATTTTAGTTTGAATTCTGTAGGTAATTTTTAAAAATAGTTGTTTTGTTTTAAAAAACATCTTTCTTTTTATTTCACATCGTAACGTTTTTAGGGGTAGGTAGATAAAATCACTATCCTAATTTAGATTTTTCGTCATACTTTTGGTTTTTTTTTTTATTCAAAAGAAGAAAACAAAATATCTTAATTTTTCTTTTTGCGTTTGTTGTTCCTCACGTATGTGACGTATGTCACGTGTTACCATTCCTTATTTCACTTTGAATTTTGATCAATTTAAGTACTGTTTATACCTAAAAATAATGAATTCCTCTTTGGTAAATGACGCTCAAAGATACAATCGCAAGTAAGCGCAAGTTATAACTTGGGATTTAGGTCACTAAACTAGCAGAATAGAGGGAATAAAGGTTACAGATACCTACTCTAATATAAACAGACTAGATTGGAAAGCGTTTAAGATAATTAGAAAAAAATAATTATAAACATTTACTTATAAAAGTCATGTACAATATTTGACTTTTTAAATATTAAACAATGTTGAAGGACGTAGATATAGGGAGCACCAACTTGGCTTCTACGATAAGAATCTAAATAACAAAATTAAAAGATGGCGTAGTATCCTAAAATTACGCAGTTCTAGTGCAATTATATAGTTCCATAAATATAATTTAGAAACAATAATTAGTATTTATATTACATGTCTAGTAATAGATACAAATATTTTAAAATTATACAGAAAGTGTAAATTAAGCGGTAGAGTAACGAATGAGTTATGATCATATATAAAATAAGTTGCTTACAAAAAGTCAATAGATACCTACATACATATTAGTATAGAAATATGTATACATATATTAATATACAATATGTAAAGAAAACCCCGTCCGACCCAAAAGGATAATAAAGGTTAGGTATACACATGACCAAATAAAAAATGAAATTTTACATAATCATCATAATTTTTTCCCGAGAATTAATTCCAACTTCCCCAAAATTTGGTATTTAAAAAAATGACAACACCATTTTAGACAGTATTATTATGAGTGATGAGGCCACGTGCCGCGTGCCCTGCCCCCCTTCGCCTGCGCATGTATGCCTACACTGTTGCCTACCGCACATGTATTAAGTTACTTCGCTTTTGCAAAATAATATTTATTTTTAGGGGGATTTTTTTAAGTCTAGCCCGTCTTTGTGGACATTAGTAGAATCAGTTATAACCTAACCTAACAATACCTTCACGGATCCGACAGGGTTTTCTTTACATATCGTATAATTTTATAAATTCAATAAATAAAAATTAAATACAATACTCGTGCACATGTAAATGGCTAAAGACATATTAATTGTACACAATATTAATAATTCAATCTTATTATCAAAAAATATACGTCTAAATATAAAATGTTAAGATTGTATATCCTATCTCTAGTGATATGTCTGCGATACTGGCGGTTATTGCTGATATAGTATAATAGTAATAGTACACAATTATTAATAATTGCACACACGATACGTTCCACAATACACAACTTAACATTGCTATTAATAATTCACTCGTGGGTTCTGATCGTCGGTGTCTAGTTTGAATAATTTGTGATATTATTGAAACACACAAACTGATACTGAATTAAATATGAAACCGGTGCTGAAATATTAAAATGTCATTTGAAATAACTAGGTAAATATTAATTAATTTAATTACCATTAATTTTATTCGAGATACTAATATTTCGTTTATTAACATATATTTCTGCTATCTTTACATTTTTGAAAAAAATATTGTAATTCCATAAGTAAAAGACAAAACTGATCAGAACACACTGCGCGAGTTACGTACTTAAATATACAATAAATATAAATTCTTTGTGCTCACAATCTACTAATTAATTGAATTTCGGGAGAATTTGACACGAAAATTGACTCTAAACTTACGAATACATGCTCGAGAGAGGTGCTTTCATCTCAACTCTGATACAAACTTGATATTAGCATAAATACATATAATCAAGATTAATTAAACAGACCTAGTACACGTTAAAATTATTTTTGAAAAAATAATTTTAGCATGTACTCCTCAAGCCACATTTCAATCTAAAAAAATAGATCCTCTCTCTATATCTAACAGTCGAAAATATAAACATGTGTTGTGCGAAATAATTAAGGTTTGTGCTCCTGAGAACCACTACGAACGCTATTGTACTTTGCAGGCTAGGTACTAATTCACAAATAATTATTCAATGAAAGTACCATTTTTGAATAATTAGTAATTTGAAAATTATTCTGGCCTCTTTTTTGTTTGGAGCGGCAAGTGATTAATCTTAGCAATTTTTACGACAGTAATAATTTTAACGAATATTATTCACAATAATCACTTTTTTACTTTATACACTCTCAATTGACATATCGGGCGCGTCACGTTTTCTTGTACAATTATTTTAGTTATCTTTTAATTTTGACTCTTGATGCTCGTCTGTCAGTCGTCTGCGAAATATTTCTCGTGTCGTTCGGTCGGGAGGAGCCAAAGAGACTTCTACAAAAATAGTACTTTATTTTTTTTTCATAATTTTGCTTTTACTAATTTTGTTGCGTCGTAACTGTTGTATTTAAAATCTCTTGAAGCAAACATGTTTATCATATTTCATACAAATTAGTGGGCACTCTCGCGGTGCACCTAGATTAATTTATCCGCTCCAAGCGCTTCCTCTTATCAACACTTCTAAAATGCCTTCATACATTCATTATAATTTTTTATTGAAATGTTTAAAGATATTGAATTTGATTTTAATTTTGATTCTACGTAAAAAAATCTTCATTCCTTCCGTTCTTTATAATGACTTGTCCCTGTGCCCTCCTCCCGATCTGTCGACAGCGCCTTGCTGTGTGCTGATGGTACATACCTACCTCAGTAAAGTCAACGACAGAAACACATACTACCTACTCCTGTACACTTAGAGAAAATATACCTCATAAATTATAATTATATTATATAATATTAATGTATAAGTTAAGCTTACTTACATCTACGTGAATCAAAAGATTCTGATATGTTTCGTTACCTTGGTTGCAACTTATCACGTTGACTAATACCTAATTATAGCTAATTGATATAATAATTGATATAAATCGAATTAATTGATATAGAAGCGAGATACGATGATACTAACGCTAGTATTGCTGATTTAGCATTAGAGGAATTACATTTGATACTTTATATGTATTATAAATAACATCGCATTATTTGATTAAATTGAATTAGTAGACCTATCCGAATAACCGGAAATCGTAATCCTATCGTAATTTCCGATATGTTTATGATTATGTACAGTCAGCGTAACATTTTAAGTAAAAGTTACGATCTAGCCATTTGAGTCATTGTTAAAAGTTTGCCATATACAATGATAATATAGCTATAAATGTTAATAATGTACTGAAATGTCGCAGTAAGTGCCGTAAGTCACAAATTAATATTTTAGGCCCTTACATTATAAGTGCGTGTTATCGACTCGTGCGAAACTTTTCAAATATCTACCTTAAAAACTACTCTATGAGCTACTTAGCGATATAACTGCGGGAAAAACTTTTAGTTAGAATTTGTATATTTGTCATTAAATATGGTTAATTTTCCCTAACCTGTTCTTGCTCAGATTACATTTAAACTTAAGTACGGAAACACCACAAAAGCTGAGAGAATACGATTAAACACGAATTTAATTTTTTATTTTGAACCTTACATCTTAGAAATAAGGTAATATATTCATCATCATGATTTTAGTACGCAGAGTACATTTTGTCGCCCTCCGTCTTTGTTATGTCTCCATACTTTGGTTCTTACGCAGATATAATTATATAAGTAGTTTATATAATTCTCACATCAGATATAATTCTATATACTATTAGAAGGCATAACAGTTGTATTTATATCAGAACAATATCAACAAGAAAACAACGGGTGAAAGCAATAGCGCTTTTAGCTGATAACCACTTTATTTTTGCGCCTTCTAAGCGCTCTAGCGTTCATTGCGAGAACGAGACACTGCCCTACAAAGTAGATTATGCGGTCCCTTTCTCTCATTTTTATACTCTTGATATAAAATTTAATAATTTACAACTTGGCTATTTCAAGCTCATTTATTGCTTAATTTTTTTTTTATTCAACTCGTTGGATATTATTTGATGTAAATTACAATATGTTATTTTATCGTCATTTTCGTGGCCTTAAAGCACTATTGCTAGGTCACCCGATAAATAGTCTACATGACAAGCACAGCTAGTTAATAGACATCTATCAGACATTAAATAACTCGCCGATACATTACGACTCAGTGATCGAAGTTCTAGTGCCGACTGTCAGATTACATTTGCTTGCGAAGTTAACCTCATTACAATTTAACTTGCTTCGTTCATGTTTTACTTTTAAGAATTCATTAGTTAACCCATTAAGAAAAGATTTTTAACATCGTTGTTACAATTTTTCGAGTATTTCTTAAATGCGGTTGTTACTTTCATCATCACATTCACAGGTAACAACGTAAACAAATCTATTTAACAGTCGACGTCTACTAAATAGGACATTTATAATTACACAACAAGTAAATTCAAAAATATCGACAACAACACTGACTTTGGAGTAGATTAGAAGCCTTGTCTGAAGGGGTTCTTGATTGTGGGCTGAGGCGCGGGGGCCTGCTGTGCGGGGGCAGGGGCCGGCGCGGCGGCAGCACCAGCCCTGAACGGGTTGCTGGCCGTCGGCTGCGGCTGCGCAGGCAACTGGCGAGGCTGACTGTACTGTTCCTGATACTCCTGCTGGTAACCCTGCTGCGGCTGCTGTTGCTGCTGATCGTACCCTTGGCTGTAGTTTTGATACCCTCCCTGATACGATTGATCATAGCTATATGTACCAGGATGTGCATCTACATTCGACTCCTCAGTCCCCGCCACCTGCCCTGACACATTAGAGTACTCAAGATGATTCTTAAACTCCCCATTCACAGGCCTTTGGTCTTGCAAGCTGTAGGTTTGGTACTCCTTATCTGGTGGGTCAGCCATCAGGATGTTAGCTTCGTTTTCAAACGGCTTGAAGTCGTAGATGTGCCGGAGGTACATGAGCACAGGCGCATACAATAGATTACTGAAGGCAATGAACAGGTTCAAGGCAGTGAACCCTATAGCTTCGACAACTTCTCCAGCGATGATTGGGCCGACGGCGTATGCGAAAGAGTATGATATGTCGGCAATCGCGTAGATGCTCCCGTACACAGATGAGTATCGCACGTCCACTAAGTACCCCAGAGTTGGTAGCAAGGCTGTGTCGATGAGCGCGATTCCGAAGCAGATGCCGCAAATAGGGATCATCAGCATCTTGTACGAATTCGCGAAAGGTATGATGAAACAGCACAGACCTTCCAGAGCAAGGCCTCCTGCCGCCATCAGCCACTGATGCTGTGGAAACTTCCTTGCCATCTTCACAGTTATTATCACTCCTAGCACGTGGGGGAAGAAAGCTGGCAACCAAATCATTCCGATTTTCCAGTTATCTTTGGTCAGATTGTCCTCCATCCAGAGTGAAATGGTTGGTTCCAGGAACGCTAAAGCTACGTTAGACATCATTAATGCACCCGCGCAAACAGCGATGTAAGGATCCATCAGAAGCTTCCAGATCGGAGTACTGGGTGGTTTTGGCTCTCTAGCTTCCTTCAGCTGCGTCTTTAAAGGTTTCATCACAAGGAGCAGCATGAATCCGTCCATCAATGATATTAAGGCGAGAATCAAGAACGGGACTTCTTTTCCTGCGAATTGGTATAAAGCGCCGCCAAATGGTGGAGCCACCAAGCATCCAAAGCTGATAAAGGCCAGGGCGATACCGAGGGCTTTAGATCTCTCGTTTTCTTCAGTAAACCTATCAGCTATCATTGCTAGTCCTGATGTATCAGCGAAGGCAGAGCCCACGCCCTGTAGACTCCTTGCGAAAAATAGCATGCTGTAGCTCCGACCGCAAGCGAAGATCGATGTAGAGAGGAACATAATGATGAGTCCGATCATCATGGGTACGTCGTACCCGATGCGGTCGATTAAGGCACCAGAGAATGGATTGACCATGAGTTGCACGATAGCCTTCGAGGCAAACAACACGCCTGTCGCTGACTCCTGGCCCTCGTGCGACGCTGGGATGATTTTGGTCGGTGTGATGGTTTTGTTTCCTACCATGTAGGGTGTCATGGTGACCACATGGTCGTAGCCCGCCTCGCCCCACGCGCCGATGTACCGCAGGTAGTCCGGGATGATGGGCACGATCACCATGTACAACATGTTGTCGAGCAACAATGCTATGGACACAATGACTAGGATGATCTTCCTCTGCGACGTCGGCTCCTTGATCTTCTCCCACAGTATTTCCCGCACTTCCCGCACCTCGAGGTTTACCATCGGGATGGTCGCGCTGTCGATCTTTTGCCATATTGTCTGTGGTCCCTCCGCCATCTTTGATTATTTGTTTAACTTTAATTTAAGAATCTATCTGTTGTGACTTCCTGTGGTCATCTTCAGGGGAGGGCTAGGATTGCCCTCGTGGTGATATTTGCGTGTCGCTCACACATTTACGCGGCGTCCTTCAGCGGGACCTCGATTGGGAGTTCGGAACCTGACAACAAACAGAAATGATCATTGTATTATCATTTCATGAGAAAGGGGGATGCTGTAATGTTTCAAAAGGATTGTGAGTCGATCTTTGTTTCTGTTAGTTGTCGTTCCTCTGTCCCGAGTGGTCTTATTACCGAGAGCTTCGATTTCCAAAGACGATTCAGAGTCCTTTTGAACACAAACACAAATTACTAATACGTCACACATTATAACATTCACCTAAATAATACAAAGAGCAAACGTTCACTAATGTTTATAAAACCGTTCAATCAAGTGTTTAATTATTCATTGTGGATTCGGCATAAATTGCATCTTTTTGACTGTCCTAATAATAATTCGATGTAAACTTGTTTGAATTCAGCGCAATTTGTAGGAGATCAACTCATCGTGGAACCGGCTGGGTTCCGCGATGAGTTCATTCTCTCATTTTAAGAGTCAATGGATAACCTAACGACGTATTTCTAGCGGTATTAAAGGCTATTCATTTAGGAATGAAAACAGCGCGAATGAGTGACGTTTCTTCCCTCCTTACAGAGACGATAATTGTAACAACTTGTTTAACCAAAATCCAATTTACTAAGTCCCCCGTTGCCAATGTCAATATAGCGAAGGGAGCTTACTTCGCGTTTTCGTTTTTTTCTCACAAAATGGCGCGTGTTCAATCAGAAATGTTTTCCTATTAGCTTGACAGCCTATTGGATGATACATTTTGTAAGAATTTTCCGCAATATGTCATCTATATTTATAAAATGTCGATAGTAAGTTCGCAATGTTTATTCATGAATCTATTTTCCTAGCGTTTGATGGTATACTTTGGTTGAAATTGTGCTGAATTGAAGATTCAGAAAGGATGAATCCAATCTATTGCTTAATAAAACTAGTATATTTATGAGTAAAAGGACATTTGAAAATTATTTCCTAAATATTTTTTTATACAATTTAAGAAAACTGAAGGAAATAAAGTCATATTATTTATTTCAAGTTCATGGAGGACACTTGTATACGTCAAAACGTAAAAACTGAAGAAATCCAACACTGCATCAACCGAGAAAGAAACATCTGGGAAGATCAATATATACGTCACGAACAAAACAAAATCTAATCCTCAGATATTTGTAGGAAGTAATCAACTGAAGCCGTTCAATACCCTGCTTACCCTCCTTTATACACAGCCTCGTTAGAAACGCAAAAGGCGGAAAATCTCTCGCAAGACTTCGCACGACAAGAGAATTTAAATGAGGAAAGGTAAAAA
Organism: Sesamia nonagrioides; assembly: GCA_017933935.1. NCBI lineage: Eukaryota > Metazoa > Arthropoda > Insecta > Lepidoptera > Noctuidae > Sesamia > Sesamia nonagrioides. The sequence goes on from JADWQK010000028.1 coordinate 387,393, forward strand.
TACGGAAGGGAACCAAAAAGAGTGATTAGGTAGTAACGGTTTTGTTCAATTCGGGGAGAAGAAAAAGTCTATTGAAACTTGTCCCGTTGTTGCTAAGAGCATACTCGGTTTCGGAGAAAGATTTCAACCGACTGTACCTAAATTAGAAAGTGGTGAGGAGTATTTCAGACGTTACTTAGAGAATATTCAGGTGTATTAAACAAAAACTTGAAGTTCACTTCACCGGTAACACGGAACAACCTACAAAATCCATATTGAAATGAATGTATCGTGAATCAAAACCGCGTAGAAGCAAGTACCCAGCCATTATGTATTAAAAATTAAAAGTAAAGCAAAGCTTCAAACAGTCACAGTATTATAATGATACTTCAGGCCAAGGCTGTATGAAAGCGGGTCATGGCGACGTTATGGTAAGAAGCTAGGGGTTTTGTAAGTGGTTCATGGGGTTTGAGATATGAAGGGGGAGACGTGAAGGTTTGGTTATGTAATGTTTGAATTTGAATCAAATCAGCCAAGTTTCTAGAGCCTGTGTGAGTAGACTGGGTCCAAATATAAACAATCAGTCCTTAATGTTGCTTCTGGTATTCTGTTAAAAACGCAACGTGTAAACTTTGGTAAAGAGATCTGTCAATTATAGTGTCTCTAGTGCCAGGTGGAAAGAATTCAAAGCCAGAGAGGGTCAAGTTGAAAGGTATACTATAAAATTAAATGAATACAGATCAATGAAAAGTATTGAAAAGGTTAAATAAACGAGATTTAACGCAATATTCCTCTTCAATCCCATTTCCAGCGATCTATAAATAAGCCTGCATGTTAACGTAATCAATTAGCTCAAAGGGGCTCCAGTCCTCCACTCGTCGCAAGCACTCTTCAGAACGGACAAATGAACAAACAAACTGATATAAATAGTAGCTCACATTCGTGGGGGCAGTACGACGTATGGGGAAATGTTTGCTTTAGAAACGTGATACAGATATAGGTACTTGTAGGTGTCTTTTAGAATCCTGGTCTAATGTAATTAGAACGGAAAAGCTTCAACTTCACAGCTAAGAGACAGCTGTATTGCTATTAGTGATAACATGCTATGTGAGATAAACGTAAGGATTTATAATGTAAAGTTAAGTGAATATCCTTAATATATAGATAAATAATATATAAGAGGATAATAATATTGTTCAATAAATCGTGGGTCTGATCACAGCGAGGGACGAACTCTTTGTGTTATAATAGTCACTTTGTATTAAAATTATTTGATTTTAATATTAGTGACACAATAAACTTTCCGGTATAAATTTTCTAAATGAGCCTGAATACCGCATAGAAATATGTTGCAAATTTTAAAATAAAAACTTGATATGACTTTAAAACGTGGTCACTTAGACTGACACGATAAGCAATTTAAATATTACGTGATCACACAAACGAACAGGATAAAAGATTTTAATAAAACGCAATTACACAGACTGACATAATCAACGACTTTAATAAAAAGCGGTCACACAAATGGACACGATAAGCGACTTTAATTTAAAATATGTAGGAATAGATATATAAGGTACCAAATTATGTGTTCTTCCTCCCGTCCTCGCTCGTAGCGCTCGTGCTACGGCGTAGCACAGTGCTACGTTCAAATAAAAATATATATAGTATATTATAGAACAGTACTAGCGTTTCATGTCTCAAACTCCAAGTACTTCACCTGCAAGAGGGTCCACTGTCGTATGTTTTATTTATTAAGACTCAAGAAGCATCGCCTTTGTACTGAAATCTTAATTTTGTCATATCCTTATATATTTTATTGTATTTGCATACATAAACATACATAGATTTATTGAGTTATGTACTCTTCGCAGTTATAGAAGACGTGCAGCATAACCTGTCGAAGTTTGTTCGTGCGTCTAAAGGCGTCAAACTTTTGTCAAAAAAATTAATGTGGACTTCTATAATGGCGTTCTGGCAATTAAATTATTTATTTGCTTTTTTTTTACATATTATAAACCAGCACTTGACCGCAATCCTGCCTGATGGTAAGCAGTGACGCAATCGTTGATGGTAAAGCGCACTAGTTTATTAAGAGCCTATTCACTCTAGCCTTGAAGACACTCAAATTGTAGTCCGACGGAAACACCGCCGCTGGCAAATTGTTCCAGTCTCTCGATGTACGCGGTATAAAGGAGGAAGCGAAACGCTTCATCCGGATCGTAGTGGTGTTAACAACGTAAGGGTGGAAACCAGTCGTACGACGTGTCGTCCGCTGGTGGAACGGAGATGGGGGAATTAAATCATGCAATTCCCTCGCACACTCCCCGAAATGCATTCTATAGAACACCGAAAGGCTGGCTACTCTACGCCTGTGACCAACCTTTGCTACGCTTTGGAGACCAACTCGAGTTAGATCAGGGCTAGGCTGTAGATATACAATTAAGGTCTTGGAAAATTCAATTTGGGAAACATATCATCATCATAATATTCTTATTGTGATTATAAGTTTGCGGTAAAGAAAAATTCCCTTAAATAAATTTAGATAGAGAAAAAAATGTCTTAAACAGGCTGTGCACTCCAATTGCGTAACATACTACTATCAATTGGAATCATTTCGAACCATATTCCTAATCCATTGCTCCATGTGTTTGAAAACGTGTCAGCTCAACAACGTAAATAACGCAATGAATGTTGTTGAACTGTCAAAATTAAACCCATTGCTACTGATAGTGTGTTACACAATTACCGTGCTGATATATAATTAAATTAATGTTAGTAATAAGTTTTTAACACCCTTGCTCGTAAAGCTGATGTAATTCTACCGGTTTTAAATATGTAAAGCGGGCCATAACAAACGCGTGTGTTATCAAAGCAAATAGTTAAGTTATAGTCCATACAAATTCCATAACAGCATTATTTTCCATTTCAAGTAAATATGGAACTGATCGCCGCCGCACGACTCGCGCTGCGCGCTGTTCCATATTTGAAATGGCAAATAATAATACTAATGGCGGGAAAGCAACAGTGTGCATTCACAGATTGAGTTTATTTAAAATGAACAAAATATAAAATACTTTTTTTTCTGTTTCCTCGCAAGTGTGTTAAAAAACGTCGTACGATTTACGTGCGTATTGGTTATAACATGCTCGGCTCAATTACACCCTCGCCTTCGGCTCGGGTTGAAATTCCGCCTCGCATGTTATAACCATCATTACGCACTAATATCGTAATGTACTAAAGGGGTCTTCTTTGATTACGTACTATATGCTCTCGTTACTTTGTTTGAATACTTACTAGCATTTTTGGCAAATTTAATGTTTCACTCATCTTCAACTCAGGTCAAAGGCAGGCAACCGCGACGTAACAAAAAGAATCACTTGTACTTAAAATAATCCTTCAATAAAAATGATCACGTAACCCATTCATAGGAGTTAGAGAGTGACCTGCAGACCTCGCCACCTCCAAGTTACTGAAGCTCAGGTTAAGTTATCGATCCGTAGCGTGGCTGGCGCACTTCCCCGGGCCGCACGCGATACTGAACTTGACGCTTGTACTTAAACGTTAAGTATTTTCTTATTCATCAGTATATTTTGTTAAGTATTGGTTATTAAGGTCGATTGGTGACAGATTATTGAGAATTTATTAGTAAAATTTCTTTGAATTTTAATATAAATGTGACGGTGTCAAACCCTTCTCTTTACTTGTAAAACGATTGCCAATCTTAATTACACCGCATTACTTCCATTCATCATCATCAACATTTATTCGTTCCACTGTTGGGCACAGGTCTCCTCTCATACTCCACAAAGAAGGATTGAATGTACGTTGGCGAGTTCAGACTTAATGTCCAGGTTTCCTAAAGATGTTTTCCTTCATCTTATAATCAGTCATTGGTGTCCAAGATATACCTACTTAGGAAGTACATATAACTTAAAAAAGTTACATTGGTACTTGTCTGACCTGGAATCGAACCCGCACACTCATACTTGAGCGGCTGGTGTTTTAAACACAAGCTACCACGACTAATATTCAAACTTAATGATTATTTTGGAAATAAATGATGATATACAAGCTTATAATAAATTCATAAAGAATCATTACCACCTATAAACCCGTTAAAATAAAATATCCGGCGCGAGGTTTTCCGCCTACCATGAATTTCCAGATTAATAAAAGGAACTGCTGCATCATTATCAAGATTCTTTAGGAATATAAACCCCTAAGCTGACATAATTCACGATAACAATACAAAACTAATAAACGAGCCCCATACCGACCCATTAGCTATGGTGATAGCCCCATAACCATGATTTCATTAACTGTAACGTCACGGATGTGGGGGTTGAGAGTCCCTTTGTAGTCAATAGGACAGGATGGGAGGCAGGCAGGTTGCTACGTCACACACTTACTGTACGAGTAGAATTTAAGGAAGGACAATTTCTTTTGGGTTTTTGTCAAAAGAAATTATTGTTATTCTCTATTTGTTTTTTCTTTTTGTAATATAATTCGTATTGTAGCTCGTGTGAAAGTGGTTTGCAGAATGTGTTAATTTCTTATAACTTATTGTATCATGCCGTACACATTCATATTGAAAAGGACTAAGTAATAAAAACCACACGGGTGAAGCTTTTATTTTATATAATTTTAAACTAGTGCTTGACTGCAATCCCGCCTGATGGTAAGCAGAGATGCAATCGTTGATGGTAAAGCGCGGTAGTTTATTAAGAAACTCAAAAAAGAAACTGAGTGAATAGGAAAAAAGACGGCAGTTGAGCGAGGTAATGCAATGTTAAACCCAACAACACGACGAACAATGCTGCGCCGGAGGGAGAGGGGGATTGATCTGGGGCCCCTCCACGATCAACCTCCCAACACAACAACATCTGGCGCATCGTTCCCAACACAACTGCCCAGACCCGTTCTCCGTACGGCTTCACCAGACATCATGCCCATGAGCTTTCTTTACATACCAAGGCTCCACCGAGTCTCGGCAAGCACGTTTAGCTACTAGTCCCTGCTAACATTCATGGATTCGTTGACAGTGGTTAGGGTCGCGAGAAGCCCGAAAGTCTAACACCCAGTAAAAATTAAGCCAACGGAAATCGTGCTAGACAGGCAGTCGTTGCATATAAAATACTAGTAGATGGGGCCAGATTGGAATCTGACATCAGTTGAAAAAAGCCAGGCAGATGATGAACAGAAATTCATAAATTGTCGCAGAAAATTTTAAAATCTATATATGTAGGTATGGACAGTCAACGACGTTGTTCCCGTCGGACTACAAATTGAGTGTCTTCAAGGCTAGAGTTAATAGGCTCTTAATAAACTAGCGCGCTTTACCATCAAAGATTGCATCACTGCTTACCATCAGGCGGAATTGTGGTCAAGCACTTGTTTATAACTCATAAAAAAAATGTATCCATAAATCTTTACTTGTTGCAATCCATGAATGATTAACCATAATGTCAAAATGAACTACAGCTTTAAAAGACTACACATTGGTATGTACTGTTTAAAAGACCGTTCGTTTACAATGACCCTCAGTGTCAAATTGAACACGAATATAAAAACAGCATGTACTAGCTACAAATAATACCCTCCTAAGTTCAAGGTTGTATTTTAAATCACTTCTACGTGGTATAAAGTTCAGCGCAATGCAGAACTACCTGAACATTATAAATGTATATTTTCGATGTAGCGTCTACCTCTCGTAAAATGGCTGCCACGCGAGTAACGAGCAAAGTGCTATTAATCATAATAGCACGCGTGTTTACAGCTACAGGGGTAGATTATTGATTTATGTAAAATAGTTACTCTATTTCTGGATCCGCTGGACACGCTACAGTAGTATACTGTAGCGTGTAACACTGAGGTATAATCTAGCAGCACAAGAGTTGAAGATATGCATATAGAGATGGGAGTGTAGGGAGGCCCCCAATATACATGGTGGACCGATGACCTGATGAAAGTCTCGGGAAGCCGTTGGATGCGGGCGGCACAAGATCGGTCATCATGGAAAGCCTTGGAGGAGGCCTTTGTCCAGCAGTGAACCTCTATATTCTGAAGAAGAAGATATAGAGATGAAGAATATAGGCACCGAACTCGCGGTAGAGATGCCGTTAATATAAACCCCTTCAGTTGAACTTGCTTATGGTTGTGTCAGTCGACCAAGAGCATATTCGTCTTCGAAGCGTTATCATGAATAGAGAATAAACAAGACCAGTACATACATATATTCGTGAGCGTGACACACATCACCAACTGTCCAGAAACTCTACTACTACAACTTATCTGGACAAAAACTTGCACGTTAAAATCTCAACTATAAAATATAACTCTCCAAAAAAGACACAAATTGTATTTTTGTTTGTATTGCAGGAGAAGGATTCTCAAACATAATACAATTTATTTCGCAGAGCGTTTTTAAAATATTATCTCCGTATAGTCTGACAAAAAACAGTGCCGTGACAGAAATACGTAATGGCTGGGGCTCTGCTCACCCTCTAACTGGATTATATTGAAGGTAAACAGTCGCATTAAAATGAAATGAAATTGCAATTTCTATAGGAGACGGACTCCCCGTGGAGTGTACAGGCGCACGACATTGTTGCATGTGAAATTGTTGTTTTTTTGTGTTAGATAAACTGTGTTGTATGTTAATGATTCATTTATTTCACACCCCTATAATTTAATAAGCCACGTAATGTGACTGTATAAACACGTAACAGTACACACAACGTATAGTTAGTAAAGGCATAACATTTTCCTAGGTAACTCTGAACTTTATCAAAAAGAAATAAAAATGAGAAAGTAGATTATATTACACATTAAAATAAAACCCTTTTCCAGAAACAATGCCATTATTCAGTAATAGAAGAGCACTAGTCCGACGTTTTGATTATATTCTTAGAAATAAACTGTACTTGCAAGCCATCTAAAAGGAAAGCCATTGTTCCGTTTTCGCTATGACAGCATGTCCCAAGCCTACCGTCTTTCAAAATTAAGCTCTCAGAAAAAACTGTCTAAGAAAAGTCAACAACTTCGCTAGAAAAACTACGTCTAAAAACATTTCTCAAAATTTCTGTGAAAAAGCACTTTTTTTTCTGACTTGATAGCCTTCAGGGGTTTTTTCCGTCCTTTTATATTACACAAAAGCCTGGGCTAGAAGCCTAAGAATATTTTGTACGAGAAACGGATTATTTCTAAGACAACGAAATGTAAGTGTGGATTAGATACTAATCTTGAAAATAGTAGGTACGTAGTAGTCCAATATTTTTATAACCATTACCCACCAAACAACCAACCACCAACTATCATTTCATAGCTGAGTTTTACAATATTTTAGGGTTTCAGTAATAGGTAGATTAAATACAGTTAGCCATGATCATAAATGAATTAAATTTCTTGCGTAGTATCAATGCCTTTTTGAAATATTTCTCCTCACTAGGCATTGCTTCTAATAGATATATTTTAAACTTGGTTTATTTAACATTCAAACAACATTATCCAATCAAGTTCTATCTATGTAGACATAACTTGTTCTGCATGGGCAATCATCATCATCATCATCAATTCAGCCGAAAGACGTCCACTGCTGGACATAGGCCAGTCCCAAGGATCTCCACGACGACCGGTCCTGCACCTCCTGCATCCAGCGGTTTCCCGCGACCTTCACCAGGTCGTGGGTCCACCTTGTCGGGGGACTGCCCACGCTGCGTCTAGGGGTGCGTGGTCGCCACTCGAGAACCCATCAGTCCCATCGGGCATCGATGCTACGGGCAATTTACCCGGCCCACTGCCATTTTAGTGTTGCAGTTCTTCGGGCTATATCGGTTACTCACACTGCGGTATTTTGGACGAGAAGATTCTAAGTAGCTTCCCGAAAGCAACCCAGCCGAGTTGAATTCGACGATTGACCGTCGTTCGTTTCAATCGAATTGAAATATCATCATGTAAATTAGTCAATAATATTACAACTTTAAAAATCTGTTTGTAATAATAATAATAATAAATTTTTATTTATTCGAGTATCAGTGACTCATTTTGTTAGTAACAATTTTAAACTTACTTCTATGTTAGCTTACTAAATTCTACAACACATAAATAGGTACTTAAAACAATATAAATACAAAAACATAGCACACACAAAATAATACAAAAGCAAAAAATATTACACACATAGCACAATATAAATACAAAACATAATAAATACACGAGATTATAAACACAAAGCACAGCACAAAGCGAAACAGATAAAAGAACAATCACTGGTGCTACAGGCTTACAACTGAAGTGGAAATCTTGGAGCAGCGATTTAGATAACCACAGTCGAGTCTGCTCGCAATACATGTCAGAATATTATTGGAGCTGGCCCGCACCCGCCTTACCAGGGACGCGCAACTTTTACGCATAGTGGCGTAAAAACAGTCCACCCTTGCGTCTGCAAACATCCCTGAAGCGCTACAGTATCGGGGCAACCCCAATAACACCCGGAACGCATTATTGTTGTGCACACGAAGGGCATTGTACGATTTCTGAGTATAATTAGCCCACAGACTACACGTGTAGAAGGAGGTGCAATACGCCCGAAACAAAGTAATTTTCACTGATACAGAACAACGTGTAAATCTACGAGCCAAGATATTTGCTCTAACCGACAACGCCCTTCTCTCTCGTTCTATATCTTCATCATCCTTGAGGTCAGCGGCCAATAGGTGTCCGAGGTATTTAAAACTGTAAACCCGAGCTAGAGGTGTACTACACAGCTTAACTGGCGGCACCGTTTCTAGACACCGACCTCAAAAACCATGATTTCGCTCTTCTTTGTGTTATACACTAGTCCATGACTAGTAGCATATTCCTCACAAATGGCTAACAATCGCCTAAGACCACAGACCGAGGCGCTCAGCAGAGCCATATCATCGGCGTAACTGATGTTATTAACGCAAACACCGTCAATCATTGTATCATTGTGTCAGTGCAATGACAAAGACTGTGACTATACTATACTATACTGTGTATATATTGAGGACAAAAAGGCTTGGGCTTGAGCTGCGTCCGATTTCTATACAATGATTGTTCTTTGATTTTTCCTCTTGTAGTTTTAATATGTAATTGTTTATGTTATTTAGTCAAAGCCTGTATTACACACTATGTAGCCAAGCATATTGTACGTTACGGAATTGTATCGCTGACAGAGGTGTTCGGCACTTGTGCAGCTGCAACTGCACAGGAGTTAAACTTTCCACAGATTCGGGAACACTGTTGGAGCTGCTGAACCTTGGACAAAACTATCTTAGCATTGTGTAGATTCAATTTCTTAGTATTGTATAATTGCATGGCAAACGTGTGAGCACAATGTACGTATGTGCTGTAAGGCATTTATTTGTTGGGTTAGTCTTTTTTATTGACTTAATTGTGCTCTGGCTGTTGAGAGTATGTCATGCTCACTCAAATGTCTCGCTGATGGTGGCGTGTGTTTTGGGTCATTGGGTTCCCTTCGATATGGTTGAGCTGAATGATGCTGATCCATACGTCATGTTCGTGAACGGACGCCGTCGGAGGGGACTGGTCATCTCTTAGCTGCCACGGCGTATTTTAATTTCTGAATTGATTTTTGTATGTTTTCCATAATGGACGCTCTCAGCGTACAATATATTTCTGCATCGTTCTCACGTGGTTGATTTCAACATGAATGATGTAATCAAATATTTGTAACAATAGCTTAAAAATTTAAAAGAGTGTCCATGGAGTTTCTTGCCCGTTCTTCTCCATAGGTACCTACTCTTTGGAATGGGCGACTAGCTTCATCTTATTGACTGACCGACCTTCTGACAATTCAAAAGTGCCTGTAACTGGTTTATTTGAAATAAATGATTTGATTTGATTTGATTTGATTTGATTTGATTTGTGTTTGGGTACGAAATGATTTATTTTTAGCTTTGTTTTTAAAAGTATTCAGAACTTTTGTATTTGTTAAAAACAAATAAGCTATTTTCCTTTCAGCCTTTGAGTTGTCAAATAGCCCCGGGCAATTCAAACTTTGTTCTCAAATCGCCTTTGTTCCACAAAGCCATTAAATAATATAATGATCAATTTAGATTACCAGATTACTATGGCTATAGCTGTGTTTGGGTACAATACTTTTTTTTATGCACATTATACAACAACCTTGGTTTAAATAAAAATAAAATGAATATATGTAGAACCAGAATTGTGATAATCAATAACTAAGCTTTCGAAAGAAATCATAAAACTATCAAACGCGAATATGTCGTTTAGATGTACCGGCGGCTCTTCAAAGGGCAGGTGAGTTAGGGCGAGTTAATTTCGCAGGGGAGGCGCCCTCTCCCAGGGGAGGAGGAGGCAGGGGAAGAGTGACCTGTCCCGGTCTAGTCGAGGGGAGAACCTTTGAATTTTTTATACGCTTTTTTGGTGAGCACTTTGCGAATATATTCCAGTTGCGTATTTTTGTTCGCATGTAAAAAATATAGGATTCTCTTCGTGAATTCATAATATATGTATTTGAAAGCTTTCGTTGTGCTGAATTATTACAAAGCGAAGTAATTAATTCTGGAACATAGAACCACCAAACGGTCTATTCTTTTAAAATCTCATCGTTACAACTTAAGCTGACTGAACTATTATCAATCCCTGTCATAGGCATGAAATAACAGCTCATGAAATCTTAGTTAAAGTGAGTTCAAAATGTCGAACTTACTTCATGTAAGATTTCGTAAGATCTCTCTCTACAAAATAGCAATGCAGCTATTAATCCTAGTATTATCGATTGGTAACTTTTTCATATTCCTTCTTCGCAGAAAAGTCATTGTTTATTCATGAAAAGATGTATATATATTATTAATGTCTGCCTGGGGTACAAAGGTGGTGCCTGTCGCGGGCAGTGTGATGCACCGCTGTGACGTCACAAAGGGCAAGACCTACCCCGCTGCGCGCTTTGATCGGTGCACAGGGGACATTCGGCATGTAGGTAGGTGTGCTAAGAGGGGTCATAGAATAAACTATAAATGAGAAAGACAATAATGGATGAAATGGCGGGAAAATAGGAAAATGTGTTGAATTCTTAGTAAACCCTTACTAAACAGATTCGATGTTTCTTTTCTAAAGCAAAATTCTTAAAGATTCTTCAAAAAATCTCCTATGAAGATAAAGAGAATTTACTAATTATGCTGAAGTGACTGTATTTAATATCTATCTATTTGTTTGTTAATATTGTTTATTTCTTAATTACTTTAGATTATTATTAGAGCTCATATCGCTTGAAAAACAGGATTTCCTAGTTCAGGCACGTGAGACTTAGATTTATGGTTTACATTTAAGGCTAACTGTACAAATTTGTTCTTTAACGAATTTTGATTAAATATTATTATTTATTAATAATATTAATATTATTTTATTATTATTACTGCTGGGCACAAGTCTCCTCTCATACAGAGAAGGATTGAGCGTAATCACCACGATTGCTCAATGCGAGTTAACCATTTCAGATTTAAAGTCCAGGTTTCTTCAAGATGCTTTCCTTCACCTTGTAATTAGTCATTGGTGTCCAAGATATACTTAGAAAATATATATAAGTTAGAAAAGTTACATTGGTACTTGCCTGACCTGGAATCGAACCCACAAACTCATACTTGAGAGGCTGGTGTTTTAACCAGTAGACTATAACAATTGATAATATTTTATATATGTTATTGTTTTATACATAGACCGGCAAGAGACTTTGATATTCATTCAAACATGTCTTTCCTTTCAAAATATTTTTCCGACATATCCAATAATTGTTTATTCCTTTGTCAGAGTATTCTATGATCAATTCTGTATCTGTCAGGAGCACGAGGCTGGCAGCTGTGAGGTAACAAAAGCCGAGCCAGTCCCGCTGGGCCTGTGATCTAAACCAGGCGAAATTACATTTGTATTTGTGTAGGACTAAGCAAATATAATGTATATAAATTGTACTTTAAAATTATAACTAGCTTACGTTTCTTTGTATAGTTTGAAGTTAAAAGGTAGTAGTAAGCCTTCGGTAATCATCATCATCAACCTTTTTATCGTCCCACTGCTGGGCACAGGTCTCCTCTCTTACAGAGAAGGATTGAGCGTAATCACCACGCTTGCTCAATGCGGGTTGGCGATTTCAGACTTAATGTCCAGGGTTCATCAAGACGTTTCCCTTCACCTTCAGTCATTGGTGCCCAAGATATACTTAGAAAGTACATATAACTTTAGAAAAGTTACATTGGTACTTGCCTGACCTGGAATCGAACCCGCACACTCATACTTGAGAGGCTGGTGTTTTAACCACTAGGCCACCGCGACTTTTTAGCCTTTGATAATGAAATGTGGGTATTAATCTGGTTTGGTCGGGTTATTATAATTTGGATATAGTTAAGGTAGCTAGTAGTTAGAATGATATTTTGTGTTGACACTTCGGCCCGTTACATTTGGTTGACAATACATAATCTGAATTTTATTTTGAAACATGTATGTTTCTAGATTAGATGTAGGTAAACTAATAACTTGTGAAACGATTCGCATCTAATACATTTAGTATTCAGGTGAATCTGGTTAAACTGGAGTCTGACCTCAAAGTGGTTGGTAAAAGGCAGACATCTGTCTGCTTTTTGCATCATCATCACCATTTTCATCATCTGATGATAATACTATTTACAGTCAGAATATTTGTTTTTTTTTTTTTCAAAATAATGTCAACATATCTTAGAAAGCGTACCTATATCTAACATAAAAATATTGTAAAAAAAAAAATTAACAGTCGCCATTTCACCCCTCATACCAATCAAACTTACAACTTACCATAACACACTAGGTACACCCCACGCCACCATGAAATCAATTAAAAAATCCGACACAACACGTCTCCCCCGTGGCAAAAGGTCGAGGGTCCTCGAGTCGTGCCGTATCGCAGCCGCCCCCGTACTCCAGCCACGGTACGAGCTCGCACCTATTGTTCTGTATGTTGTTAGTTTTTGTACTAGACTTGTAATAGATATTTGTAAAGATTATAATGTCTTTCTTTTGAATAGAGATGGTGGACACTTTGTTGAGATTAAGCATTTCTTACTCAACATGCAAATCTCTCAATTCAGTTTGATCAATCCGAAATTCTCAACTCGCTAATTTGGAGTTGATTTATCTATACCAATATTATAAAGCTGAATAGTTTGTTTGTACGAGATAATTTCAGGAACTACTGCTTCGATTTGAAAAATTATTTTTGCGTTGGATAGCACATTAATCTATAACATCACGCTGCGACCAATAGGAGCGGAGCATAACAAAAATTTAAAATGCATGCTGTATATTTTTGGGTTAAAATAAAATGTTCAAATAACTAACTCCACGCGAACGAAGTCGCGGGCGGCCGCTATTTAGACATAAATCCTATGTGCAATGAGCCGTTCAATTAACCGCCTAGCCTTTAAAATAAACGGTAGCCTTTCAACTAACGGCCTGACTGAATATCAATTCAATAAATCATCATTATCATTGGAACTGTAACCAATCACGTGTGAGCCAATTAAATAAGCTAGGGTACCCCGACCAAATGGACAAACTATTTGGACAACCAATGGTTAGGTTACGAAGTGCTCAACCGAGCCGAGAGAGCGAAGTGAGGCGAGCAGTACTTCCTAAGACCAGGCGTGTGACTAAACGGCTAATTTAACCAGTTGGCGGCGATATACATACGACTAGATATATCCAGTTATACATTTTCTATGTAAACTCACTTCTCCTTGAATGAAAAGCCTACACAATGTGGGACGGCTCAAAATGGAAATTAACAAAATGTACAGCTGAATATACAATGTACAAAAGTAGCGATCGACAAAATATTTCAGTACAACTATCAATCTACGCGCACGAAGTAAATTAACTTGACACGAGGCGAGGCGAGGCCAAACTTCTTAACTCGATCCAATACAAAAGAATCCATTATTTTCGCGAAATAATACCAACAACTTTCATCGTCACTTGACATATAAAAAAAAATGAAAACGACTACCAAGTATGCTGTTGCTGTTTAGATAATCTAAACTCGACCTTGTTTCCCCAAAGGAAGGTTCAATAAAATTGTAGATAAGGCTTTAAACAACTTGGTATTTTTCTTGGCGTTTCATTTGAGAGGAGAACGGGGCAAACTGGATTATATCGCGGGTCCCAGGGGAGGCGGGGAAGTGGGGCAGAGTGGGAAAAGTTTACGTAAGCCAGCTGTAATCTTGTTTGGGGTGAAGGGTTCCAGGCCTTATTTATTTAAGCTGGAGGCCGTGCATTCATGATGTTATACGAAAGTTGCGGCCTGGTAATAGTTTACGGCGCTCCCGCTGGTTTATGTTCTGTGATATTTATCGATAACTAGCTGCTGTGACACGCGGTCTCACCTGCGTAAATTTCTATATGTTTTTTAATACACTCCGCTCCTATTGGTCGTAACGTGTTGTTATATAGCCTAAAGCCTTCCTGGATAAATAGGCTATCCAACGAAAAAATATTTTTTCAAATCTGTCCAGTAGTTCCTGAGATTAGCGCGTTCAAACAAACAAACTCTTCAGCTTTGCCTTGCTTTGCTTTTGCCTTTGCTTTGCTTTAGATGTTGCCATTAGATTCTCTGCCAAGAATGTGGCTGCAGTTTATATATTAGTATAGATTAAAACGGACGCGTGGTACTTCGTGATTACTCCTTAAATCTAGAACTGCTTTGAATATTTAGTCAAAACAAAGTTTTTAAAGGTTTAAACTAGTGCTTGACTGCGATCCTACCTGATGGTAGGTGGTAATCGTTGATGGCAAAGCGCAATAGTATGCTATGAAGTTGAATTACTAGTCTATCAAACTCAAATTTATTTGCTATATCATCATCATCATCAACCTTTTTATCGTCCCACTGCTGGACACAGGTCTCCTCTCATACAGAGATGGATTGAGCGTAATCACCACGCTTGCTCAATGCGAGTTGGCGATTTCAGACTTCCTCAAGATGTCCAGGTTTCCTCAAGATGTTTTCCTTCACCTTCAGTCATTGGTGTCCAAGATATACTTAAAAAGTACATATAACTTTAGAAAAGTTACAAGTTAAAAGTTACTTTAGTTAAGTTATTTGCTATATATTTAATTGTTATTACGTGCTTAGATTATCGGTGTCATGAATGCTATTTTTTCAAAATTCAGAATTTACTACAGGGAAAAGATCATAATATAACATTACTTTAATAATTTTAGAGCACTCTTCTGGGTTATACAGTTAACAATTTATCTGAAACTTGTTACTCCAGAATGTTTTATTTTTGTTACACTTAAAGTCACAAACCACCAGTGGCGAAGAGTCCATACAAGCCGATTCCCACCGGGTTACCTTTCAAAAATCAGTTCATATTCATACAAAAGTATTTACATTCTATTTCATTAACAAAGTATTATTAATTAAATGCCTGCGCGATTTACAATAGCAATAGTAATTCTTAGCAATACCCTAAGTATCACATTTCATTTTATAGTCGTAAAGGTAACTCGACGAATTACAGCTTATCTCGGCCAACGTTTTACTATGAGGCGAAAAGAGACAGAGCGTGTCACCATCTCTTTCTAATGCTCGCTAACTGTACGTAAAATTTAAAGAAAGATAGGCTATTCGCGACCGGGTTGCAGTTCTCTCCTCTCCTCTATTAGAAAGAGACAAAGAAATTATTGTTATTGAAGCACGGCACGGGAGAAAGAAAACACGACAAAATTAAAAAGAATTAGCGTTATAATGAAATCCTTCGCAAGTCATATTCTTTTTATTTTGGCATATTTTCGTGTTCCATTTCGTAAGGTTGAAAATAAATTATTGTTAGTATGTGACATGTTACCATGTGTGACACGCACCAGTGGTATAGCACCACTGGTGCGTGATAATTTCGTTTGTTATATTTTAATATTTGTGTTATTTAAACTGTGACTGATTCTGTAAGGTAATTTAATCGCAGATTTGGTTAAATACTGTGGATTTTGTTTGTTATTATGGCTTATATTATTCTACCGGCAATATTATTCAAGATATCCTGCAGTAGGTAAGTGTTTAAGTGTTTATTTTTTTTGGACCGGCTTCCCTTTGTCAAAATTTCACCCTTCGCCACTGCAAACCACGTTTACCTAACCCAAAGATCACTGGGACTCTGAAGGTCCCCCCTGTGCCCGACTCTCTCCGCTTTGCGCTCAAAGAGCCCCGACCTCACTCAGAGTACCTAATAACATATACGACTACGAAATATTGCCTTTAGGGTAATATTATACACAGTACGTCGAATAATTAATGTTAAATTGGAGCACATATAATATGTGTACCCAAATTAAAGCACTTGCGGGGGCTGCAACACAACCGGCTAAACTTACGTAAGTCAAACCCATTAGCACTGGGCCACTAACTCTCAAAACGGCGAAGGAAAACATCACGAGGAGACCATGATAATATCGAAGACATATGATATCTACCAACCCGCAGTGGACCCGCGTATTGGATTTAAAGCCGACTCTCTCTCGACGAGAGAGGCTTGTGTCCCAGCAGTGATAACATTATAAGCTAATTATGTTATAGTGAGTGGAGTAGTTTTGCAGATCATGCTATTATAATGACGAAAAATTACTATGTTGCCTTTAATTCGAATACTTTTAATCGCAATTGACAGCCTCCGTGGCGTAGCGGTAGCAAATGCGGCTGCTGTGCAAGGAGGCGCGGGAACGATCCCCGTGCAGTGCAAATATTGTGTACATGGATATGAATATTTGGACTAGTCTGGTTGTGCCTTGGAAAGCACGTTAAGCCGTTGGTCCCGGTTGCCATACGAACATCTAATGGCAGTCGTTACGGGTTGTTGGAGTCCACAAAAGTTCAACAATTGCTTAAAATGTAATATGTACTTCGATATCGCCTTTAGGTTGTGGAGGCAGTCGCTTCACGAAAAATGTCGAAGTTTAGCCAAATGAGCAGTTAGACAGGTAAAGCGGACCCCAGACTCTAAAGCTTAAAAGCTTCGGATGCGACTGGGATTAATGCTGAGATGATGATGACTTTTAATCGCAACATACTTGCCAAAAATATAAAAATATATTAGTATAAGAAAAAATTACTTTTACATAAGAAAGTTCAGTATACGCTTCAACTTTAAACACTTTTATAACTCTTTCATAAAATCAACTTAATTGCCACTGAAACAAAATTGATAACTAAATTACATCAATGTGGAACTGATTTTATAGTAAATACCCACTCTGTTCTCTTAAATCCTGAGTATATTTATTTTTAACTTAACATTCAAACGGTAAACATTATTAACTGTTCTTTTTTTTTTTTTACACACTATAAACCAGCGCTTGACCGCAATCCTGCCTGATGGTAAGCAGTGACGCAATCGTTGATGGTAAAGCGCACTAGTTTATTAAGAGCCTATTCACTCTAGCCTTGAAGACACTCAAATTGTAGTCCGACGGAAACACCGCCGCTGGCAAATTGTTCCAGTCCCTCGATGTACGCGGTATAAAGGAGGAGGCGAAACGCTTCGTCCGGATCGTAGTGGTGTTAACAACGTAAGGGTGGAAACCAGCCGTACGACGGGTCGTCCGCTGGTGGAACGGAGATGGGGAATTAAATCATGCAATTCCCTCGCACACTCCCCGAAATGCATCCTATAGAACACCGAAAGGCTGGCTACTCTACGCCTGTGCTCTAGGCTTTGGAGACCAATTCGAGTTAGATCAGGGTCACTAATCAGCCTCTTTGCACGTCTCTCCACTGAATCCAAAGTGGCCAGGTGACACTTGGCAGCACCAGCCCAAATGTGGCTGCAGTACTCCACACACGAATGGACCTGTGCTTTGTATAACATTAGAAGCTGCCCAGGTGTGAAGTACTGCCGGACCTTTGAGATAACGCCAAGTTTTCTGGCAGCCACCTTGGCCTTGGGCTCAATGAACCGCCCAAAGTTAAGGTTCGAGGAAATCTCAACTCCCAAAAGCTGAAGGCGGTCGGAACACTCCAAGGACACATTCCGAAAAGTAGGGGCCAAGGTGAACGGCCTCCTTTTGGCGGTGAAAAGACACGCCTGTGTTTTGGCGGCATTGAATACTACAAGATTGGCATTGCCCCATTCGGAGACTGCCTGCAGTGCAACACTCGTTCGCTCAACCATGGCCTCTCTTTCGGACCGGATTGATTCCCTACTAGCCCGAGCATCCGGCAGGTATCTCTCTACAACTGTGCTGTCATCTGCATACCCATAGATACCGGGCATCAGCAGATCGTTAATATGCAGCAGGAACAGAGTTGCAGAGAGAACAGACCCCTGAGGAACACCGGCATTAGTTGACATGGGCTCAGAAGAGCATCCGTTGACAACAACTCGGAGGGACCGTTCAGTCAGGAAGTCTTTTACCCAGCCAGTCAGGCTAGGGGAAATGCCGTACGCTGGAAGCTTACTCAAAAGGCCAGCGTGCCATACCCGGTCGAAGGCCTTCGAGACATCAAGGGAGACAGCAATCGCTTCCCCATTCTTCTCGAGGGCCACGCCCCACAAGTGAGTGGCATACACTAGTAGGTCCCCAGTTGACCGATTGCGGCGAACCCGTACTGTCGGTCACTGAGGAGATCGTTACCTTCCAGGTATGCCAAGAGGCGCGAGTTCAATACACGCTCCATAATTTTGCAAAGTATGGAGGTGATCGAAATCGGCCGATGTTCATAGTATGATGAACATATGCCTAACACTTAAGACCGTGTGACTGAACATACAGCTTCTCCGAGCACTCACGCGCTATTGATTGAAATTCAAGTAACTTGCATGCATTATAATACAGACACAATTTGTAATCGGAACACTATTTCCGTAGATTACCTATGGTAAACATAGATAGTAACCTAATTTTACCTCTTTAGTAGATGCCTACGGTGCAACCGCACATCAACATAGCATCGTCAGCATTTACGCCTCGCATTCATTTTACTTTATAATAATCATCAGTTCGCGTCGAGCTATCAAGTGGTCGTCGCGTTCTCATTACGGCCAGCAAAGGCCACGTCACTCATTTCACACACATCTGTTCATTAGCTCATTTTACCTATAACTTTGGAACAATACAGTAGTTTATATAAATTCAACATCTTTTATTGTATTCTGTTCACATCATCTAAAAGTAGTGTGTGATCCAGCAAAAGATCATACAAGATGTTTACAAATTGTTAAAGACACTCATCAGGTACAGTAATTTTCGCTGAGATTCCAAATTAAACAATCACCAAGTTCAATACTAGACCTAAGTTAGATAAGCACTACAATCGGAATCTGACATAACAAAGCTACACGACGCTTGCTACACGTAATTCACGAATCAACAAAGGAAATTGTCATTCTCGAACACAATTCTCTCACGAAGCACTTGATCGCTCAACCCTCTGCACCTTGGGCGGCCACTTCACCCCTCTCGCCTCTCAGAGGAGGATGGCACAGTGAGCACTCCCCGACCTCCTTATACAGAATACGTAGTTCCCTACTGCACTAGTAAGGTTGGAAACAGAATTAGTTTTATAACGCTTTTGAAAAAGTTTACAAAAAAACTTCCTATTTGTTAAATCATCAGGATGTTGTGAAGGGCGGGAGTTTTAGGAAATAATCATATGTAATTTCAATAAGTGCTGCCTCTTAGCCTAATTTGAATAAATGACTTTCGATTTGACGTCCTCCGTGACGCAGCGGTCAACACGCCTGCCTGCGACGTGGAGGCCCCGGGTTCGATCCCCGGCCAAGTCATGATGGAAAACGATCTTTTCCTGATTGGCCTGGGTCTTGGATGTTTATCTATATATGTATATATTATAAAATATAGTATCATTGAGTTAGTATCCCATAACACAAGTCTCGAACTTACTTTGGGGCTAGCCCAATCTGTGTGATTTGTCCGTATATATTTATTTATATTTCTTTATTTTATTTTGATTTTGAACTCTTATAATCCGGGTTTAGAGCCACACGAGTTTTGATTTGACATTCGATTCGATTTCATAAGTGGTGTACTTATTTATTGATAAGGTAAGTATTTGATTGGGTACTTAACATCATATCATAACAAATGGGAGCAGACGTGAGCATCACTTATCAGTTTTCATTATCACTGCTTTAAAAACGGCGACGTAAAAACATCGTGAGTAAGCCGCACGACAAAGAACCAATAAATCGAAGACATCTATCAACCCGCAATGGACCCGCAGCATTTCCTTTCACTGAGAGGATTGAGTCGTTTTTCTTTCCTCTTCGTTTTATGAGAGAGCAAGTGTGGCACAACGTAGCGAAGTAGTTTTAATTTTCAACAGATGGCTGTGGAGGGTAGAAACGTATTTTCTGTTAGTTTATGACGACAGCTCCGCGGTGCTTCGGGAGTATTTACCGTTCCTGGTCGGAAAACTTCGTTTAATATTTATTTGGTTTCTGTGCTGAATACCTTGAAGCGAATGTTTATAGTTACAACCCAGCGATATATTCTTATCAGTTACATATTTTTTTTAAACTCTGGGGAACAAGTTCCCTTTGCTAATTTTATTTAATCTTTTATATATGAATAATGTGATAATGTTGCTTAGAAATTTGTGTAAGTCAGGGTATAAAAGTAACTTTTAATCGATCATAAAGGAAACCTGAGCTTTAAACTAGGTAGATTACTATAAAAACATCTAGATCTATCCCGCCATAACATTCCCAGACACATATCTTAGAGTAGTCATTAAATTTGCACGGTCGTGTAATAAGACACCGCAGTAATTGCTCGACACTCTACTCATGGAAACCGCTACGGATAGCCGGCAAATGAAGCCATCGCTCTGAGGGAAAAACTGGGCAAAGATATTACTACTGTTAAATCAGAGAAAACAAGACTCTGCGACGTTGAAATAAAGAAGTTAATAAAACGGGAAAATCTACGCGAAGTTATAGGTACTGTTAAATCAGAAGAAATTGGACTCTGTTCGGTTATGATAAAGGTGGGTGTTGCTGTAAATAGATAAATGGGATGCTGTTAGTTGGCGTAGGGTTTCGTGTGATGTGTAGTTTCGTGTAAATAATGATTGTTTTGGTGTAAGCTGATACCGAGCAAAATTATTACCATGTGCAGGACAAACTGTATGGATATCGGATTAAGTTACGTGGGACACTTATAGAGGGATGACGTAGACTCCGCGTATAAGTAGTACTTAGAAGCTATTCATTTTGAAAACCTTTTTATCTATTGTTAACCTACTGGTATAGTTTTATTATACAATATGTAAAGAAAACCCTGTCCGACCCGTAAGGACAATAAAGGTTAGGTAAACACATGACCAAATAAAATATTAAATTTTACATAATCATCACAACAATACTAATGAATTTTGAAATAATCTTTTTTTGTCGCGAATTAATTCTAACTTCCGCATAATTTGGTAATTTTTAAAAAGTGATAACATCATTTGTGACGAAGCGAATAGCGATGCGACCACGTGCCGCGTGCCCTGCCCCCCATCACCCGCGGATGTATGGCTAACGTGTTGTCTACCGCACATGCATTACCTCGCTTTTTCGAAATAATATTTATTTTTTTAGGGGGATTTTGTTTAAGTTTAGACCGGCTTTGTAGGTATTATTATAATCAGTTCAGGGTCGGACTGGACCGGAAGGGCCCGGGTGGCTGATCGCAATCCCGAAGCCCGAGACTAGATCATGGTGATGCAATACTATCGAACAATACAGAGATACACAAATTTAGATAAACAAACTATAAAAAAATTATAACAATACTAAAATAAAGGAAAATAATAAGTAGGAATTTACTAATAACAGTAATAACAGATAATAATATAAAGCTAGCCAATCAACATTTTCTTTAAAAGAGGAGAACTTTCAGCTAAGCAGTTAATGACTCGATCGTAAAAGCTGCTGTCTTCGTCATTCTTAATTAGATCCGATTCTGTATTTATTATAATTAACGAATCTAACAGTTATTGCCCCAGTAGAGAACGAAGTCTCGTTTTAATGCGCTTTAATGCTGAAAATCGTCTCTCACAAGTCACTTGCGTGAATGAAATTGTGAGAATTACAGAATATGCAACATATAAGGTGGTGTAGGTGCTGATATGCATGTTATACTGTGATAAAAGTTTACATGCACATGGTATGCAACGTTGACAGACGTCCAAACCACTTCCGGAAAAACACATGGCTTCCTTTGCTGCCTGGTCTAAGTCTAAAATATCTTCGTCGTTTTCTTCGTCGCTTTGTGAATCTGAATCTTGCTTATGCTGCCTAGAAGAAATGTGCTCATCCCAAAGAGTTTTAGACAGTTCCTTAAAATTATTTGCAAAAGATTCCAGTTCTTTTGACAGCAACTCTCGATCAACATTTGCAATTGATGCGATAGACTTCAGTGCGTCATTAGGAATCCCATTTTCTTTGATTCTATTGAAGTTTTTCGGGTCCAAACAAGCGGCATCTTTCATTAAATCTTCGTTGCAGATGAATTTTACGTTTATTTTAACTAAAGCTGTATTAATAATGACTTTGTAGACAGAAATAGAATAAAATCTCTTTGGGTCTGTAGTCAATAATGTTACTTCATCTTCACATAACTGGTCATGTTTCTTCGGTTTTTTAGAAATTCTTCGTAACGGTAATGTGGTTTGTATGTCGACATCAATGTTTTCAGCGTGCATCAAGTCTTGAACATCGGATGCAAATAAACTTGCAGCTTTGAAAACATCATCAAAAGTATCTAAATATCTTCGTAAATCCATATCTAAACATTTGATGAATCCCCAAGCTTTAAGATAATCCAATGTAGGGGTTTGGAGATATTGGCGCACTGGGGTTGATAGGTCAAACATTTTTTTGAACGTGAAGGCTGTTAGGATTGTTTCGAATTTCAAAAAAGAATCCATCAAAGCCTTTGCTTGGAACGAAACCTTTGGATCGAACTCCGTGCTCGATGATATGGCACTTAAAGTTTTTATCAACGCCACATATCGAGTTTTCTCCATAACAGTAGTCAAGGCTTTATCTTTAGCCCACCATCTTGTTTTTCCGATATTCTGTAATCGTCTCAATTTGTCTTGTCCAGCTGTTAATTCTGAAATTTTCTCCACCCATAGAGATGTGCGCTTAAATGATTCATGAATAAATACACTGGTAGACTCCAAGAGCCCAAACAAATATTTGGCTTCAGTACAGCTTGACGTAGCGCCTCCCAGCACTAAGTTTAAAACATGTGCATAGCAATGCGTGAAAATTAATTTTGGCACTTCTTCCTTCAGTTTTGCTTGAAGACCATTATACCTTCCTGCCATATTTCCGGCACCATCAAATGACACGCTAATAAGATCTTGCAAATTTAAGCCTAACTGGGCTAGTTCATTGCTTACAAGAGCTCTGTAATCATCTCCTGTTGATTTCCGAACAGGGACCATGCTGAGCATCCGTTCTTGTGGGATCCCACTCTTAACATAGCGCACGCAAATTGCAGCTTGGTCAACAACGCCAACATCCTGGCAAGAATCCACATTAAGGCTAAAAGATTTCGCCGCCTGGATTTCTTTTACGATTTCTTGTTTAACGTGACGTGCACATATATTTATTAATTTATTTATAGTGCTTTTTGATAAAAAGGTAACAAGCTTACCTCGACCCTTAACCTTTTCCTGAGTCTTTTCCTTTTTTACTTTCAGTAATTGCCTCGGACATGTGGGCCTTTAGAACTGGATCATACTTCGACAATAGCACAACTAAATTTAAAAAGTTTCCGTGATTCTGGTTGTCGTCTGCGATATCCGCTAACGAGTACAAGGCCTCACTTTTTCCACGATAAGCAATGCCTTGTTTAGATATAAATAGTATTATATCAATTATTCTTTTCAGGACCAGACGCCTATTGGAAATCTCTTGCATATTCTTTCGCGTGAGATGCTGTTCCACATTTCCTTTTTATTTGCTGTAAGCAAGGCGACTACGGCTAACTGATGACTGTGGCTTTCCTCGTGTTTGACAAGTTGCTCATAAATATGTTTTTTGGATGGAGTAACGCCATCAATAAATGGACTTCTTCCTCTTCCTTCTTCTTTCGTGGCGTCAGACGCAAAACACACGCAGGCAGTACAAAATAGCTTATTTAATTCAAGAGAATAAGAGACAGATTCTCGTCGAATTAAAGTTCCTGTTGGTAACTTTCGGTAGTAAACTCGATTTGCATCGAAAGGCAAACTGTTTTTATTACCCGAAGGTTGGATAGGGTGAACAGATAAGAAACTTAATTTCTCAGCAGTCGTATCATTTTTTCTTGGCGCAGCAAATTCAGAAAGTTTTTGAATTTCACTGCAATCATCGACTGTTAACGTAAGTGGCTTTAACGCAACGTTATCAATATTTGCACTAGATCCAGTGTCGCTAGAAGTACTTGAAGTAATTGTGTCTTTATGATTAGAAAAGCATGCATTTGTTTCTTGTGGTGCTGTGTCTTGCGTGATTAGTATGGGTAGAGATGCCGCTGCTATGCTCTGTTCTTGTGCCCCAACCGTCATCTTGAAAAAAGGGATGAAAACACTTTTATGCGTCGTACAGAAAAATTGACACAGTTTCCGAGACATGCACGCGGTCAACCGTAGCACAAGGACCACGCTGCGCGGGCCCCCTGTGCCACGGTTGCCGCATGCCCCACAACCCAGGCCCGTGGGGGGCCCGCACATGCTGGGGCCCGGCTGGCAAATGCCACCTCGACTGTATGGCCAGTCCGACGCTGAATCAGTTATCGATACCTAACAATACCTTCACGGATCGGACAGGGTTTTCTTTACATATTGTATATGTCTATGATAACTTTCGGTGCGTGGTCGCCACTCCAGAACCTTACTGCCACATCAGCCATCGGTTCTACGAGCAATGTGCCCTGCCCACTGCCACTTAATTTTAGCGATTCGAAGAGCTATGTCGGTGACTTTGGTTCTTCGGCGGATCTCCTCATTCCTGATTCGATCGCGTAGAGAAACTATTATTTTAGAAAAAGAATTAAATGTCTATGAAAAAAATTAAAAACCATGAAATTCAATTTGTTTCCCGACATGCACGCGAACCAAGTCGCAGGTTCAGCGAGTTCACCTATAAATAAGACTTTTAATTGATGTTAATTACTTCAGACAAAATGCTACTTATTTCTATGTTAAATGATGTCGTGACAAAACTTTCACCCTTTCCTTGGTTGTGCTATAATTTAGTAGGTAGTAGGTTATTAGGTTAGGGTCACTGGGAGGCAATTGTTAAGCCTTTAATAACCCGTACCCCATGACGACCTTCAATATATTCTATGGAGAAGTAAATGGTTAATGTTTCACATGAACTGCCTTATGGTAAGCAGTGATGCAATTGTTGATGGTAAAGTGCGCTAGTTTATTAAGAACATATTCACTCTAGCCTTGAAGACACTCAAATTGTAGTCCGACGGAAACACCGCCGCTGGCAAATTTTTCCAGTCCCACGATGTACGCGGTATAAAAGACGAGGTGAAACCCTTCGTTCAGATCGTTATGGTGTCAACAACGTAAGGGTAGAAACTCGCGGTACGACGGGTCGTACATATCTATAATAAACTATCCAAACATTGCTTGTCTGTCAGTTGTTCTGTGCGGTAGTTGCGTAGCACACTACTAATCTGAATCCGAATTATTTGAATAATCTTGCTAAGCCATAAATTCGTGTAGGTATTCAAGACATGTGCGTGCTCAACAACGTAACCAACGCAATGAATGTGGTTGAACTATAAAAACGAAACATACTGCTACTGATAGTGTTACGAAAAGACCCCACATAACAAATAATGTTTTATAGAAGGTCAGTCAAGTTTTACGTCCTTCAGAAAAACGCGAATTGGACTCGTACTCATAAATCGGCCGTGATGCCCATCACGGACTCTGCCTGGGCACTCCCCGGGCGTAACGAGGGACCCGCGGGCAATAAAGCTTTTATCCAACCGTGCCGAAATCACCCGAACGCGCTCGACTGGTTTCGTAAAACGGCCGCCATTTTAGTTGGCAATTTGAATTGAAATGTCAAGTGTAGGCGTGATTGGATCCGTTAGATTTTATTTGGATTTGTCGTGAGGGGCTCTCATATTGTATTGTTACGAGTGCCTATTAGTATCCTAGAGCTCTCATTGTGTTCAAGTGCTTGTTTCATTATTTTCGTCGGACCTATTTTATTATTGTACAGTTAAAATGATTGCTGTCGAAAAACAAAATTATTATTGAGGTTTAATTATTTAACAGTAAGTAAGTCTTAAGTATGGGTAAGGTAGCCATTTACGATATTAAAATATTTTTCACTCATCTTCACATTGTATGGCAAGCATGTTCATTAACGATTAAAAACATGAATTGAAACTTATGCAATAAAAACAAGAAAACTCCTAGAACAAACATCACTACTTTTACCGTTTGTCACACTGAAAAAGTGCGATTATCGAGAATTTTCTTGCGCTATTTCCAACCATTTAAAAGAAGTGGTTCCCGCACAATGTTCCCCTTACGAGGTGGTATTAGCGCGTGGTTATCGGCAGCGATCGCCACAAATCATCCCGCCACCGACACGTTACTGACGGCTAATTTAACAAGGAAGGGTCTGTAGGGCTCGCTGGACATGTGCCACTTTTTGCGAAGGATCTCAAATAGGGCAATTTGTAAGGTTATCGTTTTGCAAACAGACAGCGATTCCACGAACTGGTAGACTACTTACCTGCTGTGTAAAGACAAAACAAATGTAAAAATATAATTATATAAGTTATAACATATGAATAAATAAACTAGCTTGATTTTTCTGAGTGCTCGGTCCCGCGACAATTCAAAATATCGTGGAATAGTTTATTTGAAATAAATGCTTTAAATTCGACAAGTTTGCGACAAAAATGTCGCACGATAAAATCGCACGTTACTTGAGTTCCCTTTGTTATGACAAACCGTTGTAAGGGGAGGCAGCCATCTTGCAAATATTATCGTATCATAATAGCTCATCGTTCGCGGAACAGTTGTCTGACGGTGTACTTCTTTTGATATATTATAGTTATTGCTGTGGCAATATGTTGGAGTGAAACCGGCTTATGATTTATTTATTTAGGTAACCAACAGTGACACATAAAATATTTAAAAAAAAAAATGAGTTGCTTTGTGTAAGGGGTACATTTATTTATATAGATTTGCATGCTTTAAAAATAAATTCACTAGTTAGGGACTAATGCTAAATAGTGTCAATTAAAAAATTAACAATACATAAAGTTAACTATATATTACAATTTTGAAATAAACTGA
Organism: Sesamia nonagrioides; assembly: GCA_017933935.1. Lineage (NCBI taxonomy): Eukaryota > Metazoa > Arthropoda > Insecta > Lepidoptera > Noctuidae > Sesamia > Sesamia nonagrioides. Next base: position 414,745 of record JADWQK010000028.1, read on the forward strand.
AAACAATTAGGTTGGAAGTTGATAGTAGAAGATAAAAGAAGAGATTGACGTGAAGAGAAGGCCGTCTTATTAATGCTGCGGTGTCGTCCGATGTCGGAAAATGTCCCACGGGGTCACACTACCTATTTCTTGAACTAGTTTTAATAGTTGGTCAGTCTAGGTCAGTGTAGCTGTGTGCCAAATTTAAATGAAGTCCGTTAAATAGACCGTCCTTGAGAAGTCAAACTGCTAAATTGTGAAAAGGTCAGGCGGGCAGTTATTCTCGCATTTATATTACTGGAACGAGTTTTAATCAATTTTAAAATTCCACTGTTTCGCTTAGAGATGAAAGAGTTAAAAAATATAACATCCTAAAGACAAGCGTCTGTGTAAGCTGAACGTGCAAAAGTAGAAGTTTCAGGACAAAATACCTAAATCTATATACTAATATATAAAGCTGAAGAGTCTGTTTGTTTGTTTGAACGCTCTAATCTAAGGAACTACTGGTCCGATTTGAAAAATTATTTTTGCATTGGATAGCCCATTAATCCAGGAAGGCTTTAGGCTATATATGTTACATCACGCTGCGACCAATAGAAGCGCAGCATAACTAACTCCACCCGAACGAAGTCGCTGGCTACCGCTAGTTACTTATAATCCTAGTTAATACCTAATTGAAAAATTCACTATTAATTATGTAGGTAAATAATTAGCTTATTTTAAATATATTTTTTCTTCTTCATTACTGCGAATACCTAAATACAATATTTTGACCCTTTGTGAATATGATATCTTTAATAAAACGCACGTGTTTCAATGAACTGACTGTTACGAGTTTATGAGCATTTTAAAAGCCATAAAAGACGCCAATCTTCACAATAACAGCAACCCCTTTCCTCCCATTATTCGCCGTTTCATTCTGCCGACTAAAACAAAACGTCTTTCATAGGAACACCTCTACATCCCGGATCCCGGTGTGAAGCAGTGAACAATGCCATCACAAACAAACTTAATCCCGGCTTTAATGATTGCGGTTCCCCTCCGAGTATAAATATTGTCCGCCTCTCCCCAGCTTACATTTATTGCCGTTGTACCCGCAACAATGTGCGGATACGCGGATACTGCGGATACAGCAGATATTCGGATATTGTTAGGGGAAGAAGGGGCGATAAGGGTTGTGTTAAATTGCAAGTGTGATTTTTTTGGTTTCCGATTATGTTATAATTTTGTGCGGTTAATTAATTGTTTGGATAATTTACCGTTGTGCTTAATGGTTAGTAATAGTGTCGCGGGGTGAGCAGAGTTGCGAATTGTGTAATGATTATAAAACTCTTTATTACCCGATGTTAAATACGTTTACATTAAGAGTCCACTATAAATTTAAGGACTTTTTGCTTGACTTTATGTGGGGCATAGAAATATATAGATGAAATTAATATACTGTTAGTAGTAGGTAGGTATATACTTTATAACTGACCCGAATACCTACACTATTTATCAATGAACTTCTGCCCGACCCGTCGTAGTCTAGTGATAAACTCTCCCAGACCACATTAGTAGAATATGATGATAAAAAAGATTCATCAATTCTGTTATGTTTTACACAATTTAAACAAGGTTGCAAATCGTAATACTGTTCTTATTGCTTATCACGCATATGTCTCCACAGCTCTTCGTTACGGCATTATGTTTTGGGGTAACTCTACCAACAGAGAAATGGCATTTAAAGCCCAAAAACAATGTATTCGAGCCATATGCATGTTGAAAACCACCGACAGCTGCAAACCACATTTTGTTTGTTTAAAAATACTTACGCTTCCATCCCTCTATATTTATGAAACTGCAATTTTTGTTAAGGAGAATGTATCTAAGTTTGAAACACTTAATACTAGACGTCACCAAAGCACACTAAAGACAAAAAAACACAGCACTGCACTTTTTTCAAAGAGTTGCCTCGGCATGGGTCCAAAAATTTTTAATAAACTACCAAAAACTTTAAAAAGTATGACTAACATAAATCGTTTTAAATTACAACTAAAGAAATTATTGCTTGACAAAGCTTACTATTCTACCAATGAGTTTTTAGATGATAAGAGTTTAAAATAAATAAATGTTCTATTGTTAATTTAAATGACCATTGTTCTTAAATAATTTGTACGCCTTGCAAGGCAAAACATAGTGATACATACATTTTTTTTTATACCATGTACCATATTACCTATGTTTCACAAATAAAATACTTTGACTTTGACTTTGAATATATCTTTAAAAATTGTGACCATAATAATTATATATATTTGTTGCAGTTTTATCGATAGTAGAATTACTAATATTGTTTTTAGGGTTCCGTATCTAAATACTTACATACCATTTAGATACGGAACCCTAAAAACAATATCACGCTATCACGGTTCGTGAGATCCAGCTTAGTGACTGCACTAAGCTGGATCTCACGAACCGTGATAGCTAGATAGTTGAAATTGACAGCTGAAGTATTTCTGTTGCCGCTATAACAATAAATACTACAAACATACCTTTTTTTTGTACAGTTAATGGTACGGTCGTGGGGGCCTAATGGTTAAAACACCAGCCTCTCAAGTATGAGTGTGCGGGTTCGATTACAGGCCAGGCAGGTACCAATGTAACTTTTCTAAGTTATATGTACTTTCTAAGTATATCTTGGACACCAATGATGGAGACCTGTGCCCAGCAGTGGGACGATAAAAAGGTTGATGATGAATAGTACGGAACCCTTCGTACAGGTGTCCGACCTACACTTGGTCGGTTTTTAGGGTTCCGTAGACAAATGGCAAAAAATGGAACCCTTATAGATTCGTCATGTCTGTCTGTCCGTCTGTATGTCACAGCCATTTTTTCCGAAACTATAAGAGCTATACTGTTGAAACTTGGTAGGTAGATGTATTCTGTGAACCGCATTAAGAATTTGATGCAAATATAAAAAAATTCAAAATAAATATTGGGGGCTTCCCATTCTTAGAACTGAAACTCTTTTTATTTTTCTACAGTAGGTATCTGCTATTTGCTTATTTGTCAAAAATCGAGACACACCACTCATCAGATCCCACCTACACAGACAATCTCGATAACAGCATTCCGTGCTGCTGATTGAGACACGTTCACTCGCGATGGCGAGGGGAGGTCGGGGCACAGCGGTCCGCGTCGGAGACGAATACTTACGAGGGAGATAAATACAATACGTGATTGCCTCAAACGAGAACCGAATACTGATCGAATTGTGGAAAAGAATTTCTATGTGTAGGAACCTATTAGTAGCGTATAATTGAAGTTAGTTGAGGATATTGAATAACAAATATTTTGTAATGACTATGAAAAATAACGAATAGTGAAACATCACGAAATTTGTAATGCTTGATAAAGTAACAACTTTTATTAGATGTGCGAATAAATGTAACATAATAATCCAAATCATATGTGAAAACTGATCGTGTGCAAACATGTGGAATTGCTGTACCTTATCGACAGCATTCTAAGTCTTGCACAGTAAGTCGTAACAAGTTTCATTGAAGGGACAAAACAACATCAACAACTTTGAGGACCCGGAGTCCATCTGAGTTAATTACACATTACTTTTTTCCTAAAAGCAAGTGAAACCGAAGAAGTAAGTTAATTTTTTTCCTTCCATATGAACACAGTTCATTTTCCATACCCTATCTTGATGATATTGTATCTCATGTCCCACTTACGTCATAAGGCGGCTATCGTTCGCATCCATTTGTCACAGAGTGTCAAAGTTCGAGGGGCGGCGCGTGGCGGACTGGTGTTACATGTGATGGATGGACATACTGGAGTTTTATTATGTTTGAGATGCGAGCGGATATGGAAATGGAAGAAAATATGTCGAGTGAAGTACATCTGTCCTGTCTGGAGATTAAAGATTTACCTATTGACGTTATTATTTATTGTTAAGTATAAAAGTTTCCAACATGAATGACTGTCACACAAGTAGTGCCGTCAAATGTCAACATCTGAGAGCGGGAGGGTGTTTTACAATTTAAGAAAGTATTTACAAAAATTATTCAAATAATTTCTATTAAAATAAATAATAGGTATGTTTATTTCAGATAGGCAAACTCCACCGGGCAGACCGCCAGCAATTTATAGAATAGAATAGAATAGAATAGAATACTCTTTATTATGTACACCATATAGATTACAAAAACATGAATATAAAAATTTTACAAAGGGTGACACAATGGGCGGTCTTATCGCTAAGAGCGATCTTTTACAGACAACCTTTGGATGGAATAGTAAGGGGAAGGAGAGAGAAATAATGTAGGTAGTCTACAGTGTACTATTTACAATTTTACATAGTTTATATAATAAATATACACGTTAAGTGTATCATACTAGTACAATAAATACTTATATACTTATAATTAATAAAAATCATACAAAAGCAAATAAAAAAATACTTCATACTTTCTACTTTATACTTCAGGGAGAGCTGATAACAGGTTTGACTGTCACCTTAATTGTAGCTCACATAATCAGGTTATAATGTTCCTTCAGTTGGAACACATGCGTCCTCTCGATGGGAGGGAGTGGGCCGTAATCTACCAAGCTGACCCAATGTGGGTTGGTAGACGTCACATGTTTTCGAAGTTTTTGGCTCTAGGGCATGTGGTTCCCGCCCTAGAGATGATGATTTCCTTCACAGTTTTAAGAGCACCGATAAAATAATTTACACAAAGTAAAGCGCCTGGTGGGGTTCGAACCTACTACCTACAGCTTGTAAGTCGCGAACGATACCACTAGGCCACCGCTACTCGATTCAATTTTAGCTCATCATACTGTTATCTAACAGGAACCGGTTGCAATTAACATAGTACTTCTAAACTACTTTAGGCTGTGCAAACCTAAAAAACAAAAGATGACAAAAGTTATGTTGAAAGATGACACTAGTAGGCACTAGTAGGTACTAATAGACACTAGTAGGCACTAGTAGGTACTAATAGACACTAGTAGTTAGTGGAGTCTGCTTACCTGTCGTCACAATAAGTGGTGACTGATAACCTGTCGCCATGACAACGAGTCTGACAAGCCATATTTTCGTATTTCCATTTCTTTCATCAGAATATGCTCATACAATATTCGTGAAAATAAAAACCTAATACAAATTCTTTGCACTGCAGCGCTTTCCCTTGACAACGCTACAAATAAAATATTCTGCAAGAATAGCCGTGAAATCGATATTTCCCATTACCCTGCGGCTGGCGGGCTGTGGGCTGGCGGGCTCTGCGCTGCGGGCTGCGGGCTGCGGACTGGCGGGCTATAGGCTAGCGTGAGGTCGACGAATATATACGTAAATAATAAATCGTGCCACGAACCGATTCCGTTCTATCGAAAATTGCTTTCTTTGTAAAGCTTATAGGTTGATACTTGTTTCGTAGGAATTGACTAAGGTTGCAATAGAAAGGCAAATTATACGTACTTATTATTCTTGAAGAAGCATTGGAAAAGTATTTTTAAAGAGTGTGTAAAGTTTTGTTTGAGAACCCTTTGAATAGCTCCCAGCTGTGCCTACTTAGTACAATATAGTAATGCGGTTGTCAATGATAAAGCGCACTAGATTTGTATGTAGATATCTGTTCTACATGTTTAATGGCCTGCTAATTTTATGATAGCAAATCACCGCTGCATAATCCAACATTCGTTTTATATATTATTTTTTTCTTCTTTTCAATTCGACAAGAATTTTTGTACCTTTTTCTAATGGTTAGAGTACTTATCAATGCTGAAAGTAGCATCTTCCCAAAATACTATCATGTCATGTCTGTCGGCGATATTAGCATAGTACACGAGTTCTGAGTACAGCCGGCGGCGGCGCTATCAAATATTCATAAATAGGGAGCGGGCCCGCTAACCCCGCTCTCCCCTCTGTAGAAGTAGTGCATTGTTATCTTTGTACCGACACTAAGCACAGCAGGCTCCTACAATATGTCAAATTTCTATAATAGATTTTCTACTTTATCGCTAAAGCATTCATGGTTGATTATTATTAATTTCACATTTTCGGGTAGCATGACCGAGCTGGCATCTGCACTTAATAATCATAATCATAATCATAATCATACGTTTATTTGCTAGAGATACATTTTTTTATAAAGGTAAGTTCTTAAAACCTAAAAGTTATAGTACTCTGCTTGCATGCAAGCGTGCAAATGTTTGATGTTTTACAATATTTATTCCTTTTTACTTACAATTTACATCTATTCAAATTATCCTTAAAGATTTAAATTTTTATATTCCAAAAATTCCTTAATACTATAAAAAGAATATTTTTGAAGCCACTCTACCAATTTCGTTTTAAAAACACCACCCTCCAACAGTTTCAAGTTACTTGGAATGTTATTATAAATTAAAATACACATATTAAATACATTTTTCTTATAAATATCTTTTCTACAAGGTGGTTGATATAATAAGTTTTCGAACTTACTCCTCTTTTGTCTTGTCAAGACCTCACTGCGTAACTTAAAATAATGCATGTACTTTTTGGTAAAAATACAGATGTCTCTTATATACATACAAGGTAGAGGAAGGATTTTACATTTTTGAAATAGAGGTTTACAGCCGTCTAAGAACCATGCTTTATTAATAACTCGGATACACCGTTTCTGTATTTTAAAAACTCTGTCGGTGTCGACTGAATTTCCCCACATTATAAGACCGTAACTTAGTATAGATGACACGTAGCCATGGTAAGCTGATAGAGCCGCTTCTACAGAAACATTTTGTCTTAGTTTTTTTAATGCGAACACAAATCTATCCAGTTTCTGACATATGGATTCAATGTGTACTTTCCAGTTTAGATGTTTATCAACATGAAGTCCCAGAAAATTTAAATGATCTATTGATTGTACCTTTTCATCTTTATATGCAATGTCTAAATCTAATTTTTTGGCGTTGTAAGATTGAAATTCAATTAATTTAGTTTTACTTATGTTTATATTTAAATTATTATCCTTCATCCAGTTATCTACACTTAAAAGAGCTTTTTCTGTAACGGATTTGTATGCATTTTTATCTTGGCTTTTTATAACAATAGTAGTATCATCCGCGAAAAGGATGCAGTTCTGCAAGGTGCTTTCTGGAAGATCATTGATATAGATCAAAAAAAGCAGAGGGCCGAGAATGCTACCTTGCGGAACACCACTTCTATTGAATATCTCAACTGATTTAAAATTCTTTTTAGAATATTTTTGACTATTTTCCATAATGACTTTGGATATCTCTGTGTACTGTTTCCTGTTTCTTAAATAGCTGGATATCCATTCATGCGCTTTTCCTCTTATGCCATAAAAATTTAACTTGTGTAAAAGTTTTGCATGATTTACAAAATCAAAAGCCCTGCTCATGTCAAGAAAAAGAGATACCGCTGGATTACCATCGTTTATGCTCTGTGATACAAGTTTTATTAAGTTAAAGATTGCTAAGGCAGTTGAACTTCCCTTGCGAAATCCAAATTGCTCTTCACGTAATACATTATGTGTTGAGAGAAAATTATTTAACCTAATGAGAATTGCCTTTTCCAGAATTTTCGATATAATGGGAACTATAGATATAGGCCGATAGTTGCTCGGGTCTGATTTATCTCCCTTTTTAAAAATTGGTTTTACAATGGACTTTTTTAACTGTTCAGGAAATTTACCTTCCAGAAACGATAAGTTGATAACATGCGCTAATGGATTACATATCCAAATAGCACATTCTTTTAAAACCCGTGTAGTAATATCATCATATCCACATGTTTTGCTGTTTTTCAGAGACATTATGATTTTGTGAACCTCCATTGCATCTGTAGGATTAAGGAAAATAGTATTACAGTTTCTGTTTTTTTGGTCAAGTGTAATATTGCTATTGAAATTTATGGGCTGTTTAGACGTTGAATTAATGAAGTGGTCATTGAAAGTGTTGCAAATATCTATTGGATTATTATATATCATATTATTAAGATGAATTTCTTGTATATTATCTCTATTAAGACTGTTGTTGCATATGGTTGATGAGATTGCATTCCAAGTGGCTTTACGTTTATTCTTGTGATTTTGTATACGTCTCGTGTTCGTAAGTTTCTGAGCTTTATGTGCACAATGCTTAAATATGTGATTATATAGTTTATATTTTTTCTCGTTTTGCTTTTTGTTTACGTTACTACTTTTAAATTTTAAATATAGGTGACGTTTAGTTTTGCTGGATTTTCGTATGCCTTTAGTTACCCAGTTTAGTGACGTTGGCTTATTATTTACTTTAACCCTAATTACAGGAAAACACAGGTCATAGAATAGTTTGAATGCATCATAAAAAATAGTAAAAGCTTCTGTTAATGTATCTGATTCATAAATTTCTGAGAACGAGAGGGATGCCATACAACTGCAAAAAGTCTGAAGATTATTTCGACAGTAGTCACGTTTTAATTCAAACCAGCTAGATATTATTTTTTGATTATTAACTGTTATGGTCACCATCTGTGCTGTTTCGTGATCTGAGAGACCTAGGTGACATAGTTCCGGCTGAACATGTTTTATGTTACTAGCTATCTGGTCAATGCAAGAGTTATCCCGAGTGGGCAGTTTTATATGAGCTTCAAAATTATAGTTATGAAGTAAACTTATGAGTTCTTTTGTTGTTGTAGTGCTCTTTATTAGGTCAATGTTCCAGTCACCGCATACAATAATTTTCTTTCTCTTATATTGTTCCGTTATGTAATTTAATAAGTTATCAAGTTTATGAAGAAATATACCTATTTGAGCTTTTCTCTGATCGGGTATTCTGTATATATTGATAACTATTACGCCTAGACCAATAATCTCTATACCACAGCATTCAAAATAAAATTTAGTTGGTAAATTTGATGGAATATTTAATGCTTTAGTCTTAAATTCTTTACTAGTTAAAATACATGTGCCACCTCTACACTTATCTCGAGTAAATATTGCAGCCAGATTAAAATTGTTTAATTTAATGTTCGATTCCATCCCTTGTTTAACAAATGTCTCACTAAAACATAGTATATCAACCTCCTTATAGTTCTCCTTTAATTCTAATAAAGTTAATTCTAACAAATCCAATTTGTTACAAATACCAGCTATGTTTTGGTGTAGAATTCTCAGTTTTTTGTATCTACCAACCTGTTTAGATTGGTAGTAATTTACTGTAGTTTTATTTGTGGTGGAGTTAGGAGCGAAAAAATGTATCATTATTTTTATTGTGGTCATGCAGTGGATTTTGTGGCCTAATTATTGGATTTAAAAAGCTATTTTCGTATTCAATAAAATCAATTTCTATGTTAAGTTTATAAGCGATTAGATCTAAAAATGATAATTTCTTAGTATAGCTGACATTTAGCTCGTTTACTTCGATGTACTTACAATTTTTAAAGTTTTTTGTAAACATTTTTAATTCATAATTTAGTTTGTTAACATTTAGGAATCTATTTTCAGAAACATCCAATATCAATATCTTACATTTACTTATTCTACACAAAGTACTACATATGTTAGTAAACAACAAGTACGGGTTAGTGTCATACTTGCCAACTGAAAGTATTACAATGTCGTCGTCGGCTAGGTCGCGTAATAAACTATCTGGATTGCGCAGAATCTCATTTGATGAAGCATAAGGTTGAACTCTCCCTTGTATTTTATAATTATCATTCCATTTACCAGTCTTAATCTGAATTAATCGTGCAGCTAAACCTCTTACTTTTTCATCTCCAATTATGTAGATATTTCTCGCTTTTTTGTATTTCAACTGAGTAGAGGGTTCGGCTTGTCTAGATAGTTGTTTAATAGGTGAATCTAACGGCATACTGTTTTCCTCGACGTTTTCTCCCTTTTTCAATAGAATATTTTGATCTCGTTGGTTATTTTGCGGTTGTGAGGTTTGCTTTGGACTGTTTGGTTCCATTGAAAAATCTAATTTAGTTTTGATAGTACTGTTATTCTTTTTTTTCTGAGGTATTTTTTTGGGAGTCGATTTGCAAATATCCTTGAGCTGATTTATTTGGGTACCGTACATAGATAATTGCTTTTTGAGATCGCAATTTTCAGTTAGTAGATTGCTTATTTCATTTTCTGCAATTTCTAGTTTCTCCGCCAATAAAGAAACTTTCTTTTCCAGAATTTCTATTGAAACACTGTTGTCAATTTTTATATTTGGGCAACTCCTGTGTAGTTGAGGATTACTTTTCAACGTATGGAACATAAAATCAATATCTTCGTCTAATGATAAACTTTCAAATGAATTTTCTGTGGATACATTTGCCTTTGTATTTTGAGACGTATTCTTGCTCATTAAATCTATGTATTGTTGTTTCGTAGATGACGTCTGTTGCGCCTTAGTAGTTTTAATAGAAGTGTTTTGTTTCTTTCTAAGTGTGACGTTCGATATTGCAATTTCCTCAACGATATCAGTGACTGTTTTATTTTTAGCGCATATTTTGCACTTCCATCTCTTTTTCTCATCAGTGTTCTTTAGTCGAAAAGTAGATTCTGGGTAGCCCATACAATCAAATTCGTACTAGCCCCGCACGATGATATTGCGATTGGCGGCCATCTTGGTGACGTAGTCGAACTCGCACCGTCGGTACCGTTCGCAAATTCAGTCCGCGCTTACCCACTTATGCACATCGAATATTTTTGTTAGCTTTTTGTTTTTGTTATCCTGTTTTATTGTTTTTCTTGAGTTTTGTTGTTTAGTTTTGTTAACTGTTACTCGTTAAAATGAGTAAGAAATGAATTAACAGTCGTGCTCGTGAAATTATAATTAAAGTGGACAATTATTTTGTTAAAGAGGAAGATGACTGTAAGTTAGTTCTTGAAAGTATAAACCGTGCTAAAAAAAGTGCTTCGGACACTACTGAGGATATTTTAATACCGAAGCAACTGCTAATAGTTATCAAAAATATTTTGCAAAATTCTACCAAAGTCACAGAGCGTGTGGCATGTGCCACAGGCGTTGCAAAAAATACTGTGACGAAATTGCGACGAGAGCGTGAGTCAGAAACAGCCAGTGGCAGCAAAATGAGAACTCCCTCTAAAGGAAAAAGACAAAAGAAGGAATATTTCGACGGGTGTCCTTAACAGCTTTAAGAAATGTTATACATTCAATGTATACGGTGAGGAGAGAAATACCCACAATGCGCAAAATATTGGCGGCTTCAAAAGTAGACTTAATTATACTGGTAGTGAAACTACATTAAGAAAAATAATTAAATGTGTTTTAGACTACCAATTTAAACGATGATACCAAAAAAGACTGGCTCTAATTGAAAGACCCCAAATTCAAGCGTGGAGGGCTAAATATTTACGACGTATGAAAGAAAACGACTCGCTTGGTAATAACGATAGACCCCTTATTTATCTCGACGAAACGTGGATACACGCACACTACACGGTAAAAAAATGTTGGCAAACAGCAACCGATGTCGGAGTGAGACGGAACGACAGCCCTGGCCATCGATGGATAATAGTTCACGCGGGAAGTTAAAGCGGTTTTGTTGACAAAGCCCTTTTAATGTTTAAAGCAGACACCAAAAGTGGGGATTACTATGATTAAATGAATTTCACCAAGTGGCTTACAGAAAAATTAGTACCAATATACCACGCAACTCCATAATTGTGATGGACAACGCCCCTTATCACAGTAGGGAAGAGAATAGGCCACCAAGTATGAACAATAAAAAACAGTTGATGGTTGAATGGCTACAAGCTCACAACATCGACTTTCCGAACGATAGTACAAAACCTGAACTGTATTTATTAATTGAACGGCACAGACCGCCGAAAAATTATAAAATTGTAAATTTATTAGCTGGCAATGGCCATGAGGTCGTTAGATTACCACCCTACAACTGCGACCTCAACCCCATTGAGTACATCATTCTGTAACCTGGTAAAGTTGAGGGTGTCAGAAAAGAATGTGGAGCAGTTGGAAATTCGCATTGAAGCTCTGACGTTGGAGGTGTTGGCGTCAGTAACTCCAGATGACTGGCGAAAGGAAGTCAATCATGTTAAACGGCTTGAAGAGGAATATTGGAATAAAGATCGAATAACTGACGAGTTATTTGTCATAAATACGGCAGACGACAGTGAATCGGAAACGACAGACACAGAAAGCAGTTCTGATTCGGAAGACTATATGAGTAGGTTAAGATTGTTTTGAATTATATATAAACATACTATCCTGGTTTTATTTATAAGCTGATAGATGTAAGTAGTAATTAAAACATGACTGCTACACACTGTGGACTCTGATTCAATTCCCGCTCGCAAATTAACAGAAATGTAATTAGAAAAAAATAGTATACATGTAAGAAAGATATACGAATAAGTATATTTTTCTTACGTCTAAAAGAATTATTTCCTTGAAAATTTTAATAATGAAAGTTTGTTTGTCAGAATATGGGTGAGTAGGTATAAAGAGTGTATATAGAATAAAATTATAAAATACAAAAAAACCCTTAACCCCAGCTTATTAATTTTGCGTTTAACATTCTTTTGCTAGCTGTCCTTTTGTGTGACAGATGACGTCACAAAGCTGTTATTGTGACAAGGTTCCATCGCAATATCATCGTGCGGGGCTTATACCTTTTTTTGCACACTGAACATTGAGCAGTGCTTCTTATGTTGACATGTTTTTTGCAGATATTACATGTTACCAGTGCTGCCATCTTGTGTTCACTGTTTACCTTATTCGAACCAGATATTTTTTAATAGTAATACTTCTTTAACACTGTTTCTTTTTGTATGTATTATCTAATTATTATAAATAAGAATTTAAAATTCACGAAAAGTTATATCCTGTCAGACTCAGGTTTGAACTTGCGACCATTCGTGTGAGGCCAGCTAAATCGCAAAAGTTGATGCGTTAGCCGTTGAGCCAACCGACCATTAACATAAGTATTGAATTTAGTGACTATAAGCAGCATATATTTTTCGTTTGATTAGGTAAAACGGTTAATGTGACGTGTGACAGTTAAAATTCAAATACTGAGTGACTCACTTTTGCACTTCGTGTATTTGTTAATATGTTTTGATGAATTTGTGCAACAATTATTATAAGTTTTGCACTATTTTGTTTATTTAAGAATGTTGTTATTATACTTTCTTCTTATTTGTTATTAAAATGCAGGGTTTAATAATCACAGGATATTTTGATTTAACTTCACAGTTTGTGTATGCAACCCCCGGATAACACTGTCACTTATGTATTTGCTAATGTTTTGTTGGTTCACTAAGTTTTATTAACTTCCAAGCAGTAATAGTATTTTTTAAGATTTTTTAATAACAGAGCATTTATTTTGACGTCCGTCTACCCGCGCGTTTTTTTTTTTTTTTTAATAATAAAGTAAGTCGGCTACCGATGATATTAAGGGTTTATAATATATGGATGGTAATGCTGCAGTTATTCTTCTGTGTTTTTAATATGCACGTTCCAGTTAATTTTAACCATTGTAAGATCCTTAAGCATTGTAGAATGAATGTATAGATATGGACATGGCTCTGAGCAGTATGCCATTTTGCAAGAGAATCAAATTCAGTGTTAAAATGACCTGTGTGTATGCAAATTGGCAATAGGTATGTCAAGTTAAATAAATAGAAATCTTATATTAATGGTAATTTTATATTAATAGTATTTCAGTGTAATTAGCACTATTGAAAAAATATGTTTTTTCAATACTTAATAATATATTTTAATAATTTTATATTAATGGTAAGAACTTAAGTTACTTGAGAGTAATTACCACTATGAAAAAATATAATGTTTGAAGGTGTAGCGCATGTTGCAATTTTCCTGTATATTATATTTTTACCTGCATTTAAACGTGGGGTTTAAGCATAAGCAGAACATAATAATACTATACTACATAATAGATACTTATCCCCGTCGCAGCCCCATCATGATCATCACCACGCCTGCCAACGCGCACGTGTTATGTTAACAGCCTCATGAAATTTGCATCCACCTGGATACACCCCACGCTATCTCAATGTATAAAAAGTATGTATGTTGTATGTGTGTTAGTAGATTCTCATTACACTTGTTTTATTTTTAAAAAACGTTTTTAATTTTATATCACACGCTGTCTACAATACTGTATCAATTGTCTTCTCGCAGGTATACTTCTTAATAAATAATCTTCACCTCTGTACCTTTTCTGTTCTGTTTTTCGTCTATTTATACATTATTGGGAACAATTCCTATAGCTGATCCTTTCCCTCGCTTTAAAAAACGTCCCATTACACATCTACATAAAAAGTATTCTTAGACAGTGACGGCACGGCACACATTCAAAAAGAAAATCTAATTCCATTCCGTTCCGAACAATTGGCGTTAAATTAAATGTCAACTTACATTACCAGCTCGCTTTGAGGGCACGCAGGCAAACCGCGAGCGGAGGACGCAATGTAAAGTGAATTGACCTAAATCTTCATATGCTTTTGTAAATTGAAAGTATTTTGGTAGCAGTCGATCTCGTCTTCGCAATTCGATTTGCGGAATCGGTCTTTAATACAGAAATATGGTTTGTAAATGGAGTTACATCAGATGTGTATACAACGTTATTTGTAAATGGAGTTACGTCAGATGTGTCATCATCATATTATCAACCTTTTTATCGTCCCACTGCTGGGCACAGGTCTCCTCTGATACAGAGAAGGATTGAGCGTAATCACCACGCTTGCTCAATGCGGGTTGGCGATTTCAGACTTTAAGTCCAGGTTTCCTCAAGATGTTTTCCTTCACCTTCAGTCATTGGTGTCCAAGATATACTTAGAAAATACATATAACTTTAGAAAAGTTACATTGGTACTTGCCTGACCTGGAATCGAACCCGCACACTCATACTTGAGAGGCTGGTGTTTTAACCACTAGGCCACCACGACAACTAACACTACAACTACAACTAACCACACAAACTACAGATGTGTATGCAACGTTATTTGTAAATGGAGTTACGTCAGATGTGTATGCAAAATTATTTGTAAATGGAGTTACGTCAGATGTGTATGCAACGTTATTTGTAAATGGAGTTACGTCAGATGTGTAAAAAATTTCAAAAAGATATCATTAAAAATCATAAAGTTATGAGCTCATCATACTTGGTTGTCCTAACAAAAATGTGGTCAACGCACCGCTCGCCCGCCCGCGCCTTCAGCGGCGCGGCGTTGTCTTGCGTTTATTGATAATAATTTCTGTTTGTGTTGTAATGAACTAATGATAACATTATCCATCACACTGGCAGGCTTTGGACTGTCGTAACGGACAAGTAGGTGCGGTAGGTGGATATTATTATGTACTTTACTCGTAAATTCAGCAGCTTCCGTGACAGCCTCCGAGGCGTAGCGGTAGCGAACGTGGCCGTTGCGCAAGAAGGCGCGGGTTCGATCCCCGCACAGTGCAAATATTTGTATGCATGAATATGAATATTTGCACTGGTCTGGTCGTGCCTCGGAAAGCACGTTAAGCCGTTGGTCCCGGTTGCCATACGAACATCTAGTGGCAGTCGTTACGGGTTGTTGGAGCCCTCAAAAATCTAACAATTGGTCTAACTGCAATGCTTCGATATCGCCTTCGAGTTGTGGAGGTCAGACGGCAGTCGCTTCACGAAAAATATCGAAGTTTAGCCAAAATCAGCAGTTAGACTGGTAAAGCGGACCCCAGACTCCAAAAAAAAAGCTGAAAAAAAGCTGGGGATGCGACTGGGATTAACGCTGAGATGATGATGATGATGACTCGTAAATTCAGCAATAAGTGACAAATTAAATAGACTTGGGCTGCGCTACAGTCTCTCCAGCGTTGCCAAATTGACCATCGATACAGTGAGGTGATAAAGTGTTTCTACAAAAAACGCCTCCATATCAGTCCGTCTCCAGGATTAGACAACATCAACGGCGAGAACATCACTAATCTCCGTTTCGCAGATGATATCGTGGTCATGGCTGAGACCCTGGAAGACTTGGGCAAAATGCTCAATGACCTCAGCAGAGCTTCCCAACAAGGGGGTCTAAAGATGAACACGGATAAGACGAAGATCATGTCGAACTCTCATGTCGAACTCTCATGTCGCACCCACTCCAATTCTAGTTGGTTGCTCTGCACTAGAAGTTGTTGACGAGTATATGTACCTGGGACAAACAGTCCAACAGTCGAATCCAGCTCGGCTGGGCAGCGTTCGGAAAGCTACGCTACATCTTCTCGTCGTCCAAGATACCATAGTGTCTCAAGACTAAAGTCTTTGACCAGTGTGTGTTGCCAGTGATGACTTACGGAACTGAAACGTGGTCGCTCACAATGGGCCTCATACGAAGGGTCAGAGTCACACAAAGGGCAATGGAAAGAGCTATGCTAGGAGTTTCTCTGCGTGATCGAATTAGAAATGAGGAGATCCGCAGAAGAACCAAAGTCACCTACATAGCTCTGCGAGTCGCTAAACTTAAGTGGCAGTAGGCAGGGCACATTGCTTGTGGAATTGATGGCCGATGGGGCAGGAAGGTTCTGGAGTGGCGGCCACGTACTGGAAGGCGCAGTGTAGGGAGGCCCCCAACGAGGTGGACCGATGACCTGGTGAAGGTCGCGGGAAGCCGATGGATGCGGGCAGCTCAAGACCGGTCAGCGTGGAAAGCCTTGTGGGAGGCCTTTGTCCAGCAGTGGACATCTATAGGCTGAAGAAGATGATTAAATTTGAACGTATTGCATCTCTGTACAGAGTCTGACCCGCTGTGCGCACGCGCCTAGCACCACTGATCTGCCGTGAACTGTGTTGTGCGCTCCGTAACCACACTGCAACAATTTCTAAATGCATTTGGGAAAAAAAATATATCCTGGTGTCAAAATGATTGAAGTCGATTCAGTTGCTTTACTGGACAAACTATATTCATGTTTTGTATAAAGAAAAAAATAACATTCTATAATTGGTTGCTGATTGTCATGCTCGGGCTGGTTACTGTAGGAGTAAACTTTAACTGCGGCGTAACTGTACGTACCTACATGATACTGTAGTCAGTGATAAAAAAAAACTCAATGCCTATGATCCGTTAAGCTACGTAATATGTATAGGTTTTCAGAAATGTATTTATAATTAAGTATTTTCCATAAAAGAAAATACAAAAAGCAATAATTAAATGTGAACCATCGTCATCACCTCACATTCACGGACCACATCTCCACCTACCTCACGGACCACATTTAAAACTCGTCCCTACAGCATCCCATTTTCCACGATTAAGAATAATTTTTCTATCAAATTTAAGCGATATTTATGAACCGTTTTATTAGAAAAACGGTTATTGCCCATAGTCTATTAACTAGGCACCCCAACGGCGTCATTATTGGAATTAGTAGAAAAATTATAGGTTCGTGTAAGGTTGCACGCCTAATGAGAAGGGGACCCTGAGAGGCACGTTAGGGGACTGGTCGAATCGTGGAACAAAATTGAAGTTCTGCTTTGATGAAACGGTTGAGTGCAATTGAGCATTAGATACATTTCGTCATTCTGACATTACTTTTTTTTTTGACGTTTACAGAAAAGTTCGTTCTGTTTTGTTTCTGATCACCGTGTTTCAAATTGTAAGTCTCAGTTTAATTAATTAGCAGTTATACAACGTGTAACATAAAGGGTATATACATAACAAAGGCATGTCATCTTTACATGATATCAAACGATATTGGGAGAGTTTTTTAATCCTA
Source organism: Sesamia nonagrioides (assembly GCA_017933935.1). Taxonomy (NCBI): domain Eukaryota; kingdom Metazoa; phylum Arthropoda; class Insecta; order Lepidoptera; family Noctuidae; genus Sesamia; species Sesamia nonagrioides. The sequence goes on from JADWQK010000028.1 coordinate 432,457, forward strand.
TCTCTTTATGTTAGGAAGTTATGAGGAAAAACACCGCCTGTGATAGGCTACTATCATACTAGTCGCACAGAGATATTGAAGACATTTATCTGATTTTGGCAAGTAACGTGACGGGTAACGAGTAGTTATTAACGTATGTAGTGTGCTGCTACGTTTGTTATGCTTTGATTTTAAGAAACACACGAAACCGAAAATTTGGTACCAATTTTTTGAGTATTTTATTTTGAGTTGAAACCCTTCCGACATCGTTTGATATCATCTAAAGATGCCATGCCCTTGATATGTATATACCCTTTTTGTTACACGTTGTATTACTTATTACCAATTCAATTAGTTTTCATTTCGATTACACGTAAAAGATTTTTTGAACATTCTTATTGCATTAATCTCACAACTAAGAATATCTGCAACAAACGAAACGTACCTTACCTTTGATAATTTCCCAGCTACCCTCCCTAACCCGAAACTCGAACCTGCGTCACCACGGTACAGTAATTGACGCAATTAGAGCCCGAGGGTAAGTCGGCAGAATTGGAGAACGAGGGTTGTGGCGAGAGCTACAAATATTAGGTAGGCTTGATTTTGTAGACAAATACGAACCAGCTATGGTTATTGTTTTAGGTTTCTTGTGGAAAGGGCGGAACCCTTCGGAAGATTATAATTGGATTTTGTAGTTTCTAGAGCTATTTATAGAGCGTTCCTTTTGCTTTTGCTGGAATTCGGGAAGGAACGGTAACAAAGAGATGTTGATTTTTGGGATGCTGAGTTGTTACTAAGGAATACAGCTTTTCAAGAAATTAGTCTTGTTCGTTTTAATTTCCATACGCATCTGACGGCACCTTGCAAAAATCATTATGTTTCAAAATAAAATGTAAATCTTTTAACCACAAAAAACAAGCTTAATAATTCATGTTTTCAATATAATTTTTATTACAACATTTTTCTATCACCAGCCCTAACCTACCGACCGAAAATAATTATCCCCTAAACTTTAATTCTGTCAGTTCAAAGATTAAGTCGTTGTGTGTCAATTATTTAGACTCATCCGCAATCAATCGACGTGATTGGACAAACTAATTGAATTCAGCTTACGATTAATTTTGATTCAACTTTGATTCAAGTCAACATTATTATGTTTTTACAACACGTTGTTTTTATTTTTTTAAAATACGTTTATTTCCGGCAAACATGATGTAGACGCAAAAAGGGAAAAGTTCGGGGAAAATAGATTCACATCAGTCACATTCACCCAAAAGGGTCATCGCTCAACCAAATGCTACGACCTTATTCAAGACAGAGTCCCAATGCTAAGACAACATATCTATGGTAAGGAGATCACAATACAAGTATAGTAGTGACTCAACCATGCTTCTCAAGGATTTTACAGTTTGCAACATACAGATCTCTGTGTTATATCGTATTTAAATGTACTCATAAGCATCCAAGAATACATTCTTTAAATTATGGCGAAACCCGCTTAGAAATCCGTTCAATTAGTGAATTGAACGGATTTCTAAGCGGATTTGCGGGGAGAGACATGAAAAGCGACTTTAGTTAATAATATTAAATATAAATAAGTATATAACATTGAGAGATAAAGAAGAAGGACTATTACTATTAGGACTATCCTAACGATCCTGCTTGTTAATAATCCATTGGTTAAAAACAAATTATAACTTTGTTACTTAATCATAACTTAGTTTTCATAGAGGAGATTTTCATGTTTTAATAACCGTAAAGGTAAACGTGTTTCCGTATTTTAAAAGGTTCATAATTATCAAAATCGTTCTCCTGCTCCGGTATCAAGCATTGTACGTGTGTCCGAGGATAAAAAGTACCTACTCATATTTTTCTTTAAATCGTCGAACAGCTGTTTATTTCAATTAGCAGTCATGAACGTGTTTTTAAAAATGAAATACGGCATTTTCGTTTCGAAACAAAGCCGGCTGCTCCGTTATTTATATTACGTCACGTCCTCCCCCAATTTACTTTATAACGTTGTTCCACAAATATTTGCTTATCGTTAGCTTCACAAAACATTTGCAGTCCACATAATCTCTACATCGTCGTAATATGGTTTATATTTGATCGTTGTGTGTGTAGGAGATTGTTGGTGACGGTTGGCACAATGTTTGTTCACAGAGGGTTCTCGCAATTCTGTGTTGTGTCTTAATATCATCGTAAATAATAATACCTTTGTCTTTTGGGGGCTTGCTCTTTTGTTTACTGAGTGCTTGTAAATAATTATTATAGGGGTTCCGTATCAGATTGATGAACGGGATAACGGAACGATTTAGTACGCGTTTGGTATTGAAATTGGTATTAATAAGCTTCTGTTATAGTCCGATGAATCACGAGGTATAATTTTATAAAGTTTATTTATATTTAAGAAAACAGTAAAGATAACAATTGCAACACAAATTCAAGGAATTGTGGCAAGAAGCATTTCGTTATTTAAGATAATGTTGACGCCCCGCGAAACATCCACACACCACACATTCTCTCCTTTAAATAGTAAAACGTATGGTACCTGTATCCCTGAGCTGCAGCGAGCCGACCTTGTGGGACAGGTAGCCCCGCAGGGAGCTGGCGATCCGCGCGGGCGACGCGGCGGCAGCGCCCCCACGCAGCGCGCCCCCTAGCCGCCCTAACAACGCACCGCTTTCCGCCTCCACGGTCGACACTTCGAACACCCCCCACCGAACTACCCTACCCCCAAAAGTCCTAAAAGTCAAAGTCTTCAAAAGACCCTTAATTTTGTAAAATAGCTTGATATCGCGTCAGTATAGTTAATAATTAAGAGTGTAAACGTTAGCTAAATCTTAAGTTTTTAAGTAATCAGTGCAGTATTTGATATGTATTTGTTGTGGGCGCGGCCACCATGGTGCGTCCGCGTGTGCCTGTAACAAAACATACAATCATTTGTTACAACAATAAGTAGCAAACAGTACTCAGTCGTTCTATCTCCCATGTTTTAACTCAGGGCATCATCACTCAAAAAAGTTACAAATACATATGTCGAACTCTAGAGTAACAGTAACTGTTATTGCTGCATAAACATCGGATACTACCAGTATAAATGCTACAAGCTTAACACTACAATCATAGTGATTTCCTGCAACCCTTTCAATAAAATAAAATATCATTCTATTACTGTTGAGATTTATAATGAGCATGTTATATAACCTCATAGCACTCGGTCGGCTGGTAGCCAATAGTGTTAAACCATAGTTTGTATAGTTGGCACCGTGCCCACGTATCGGGAATCTTAAACGCTACCCAACTCCACTAAATGTGGAACACAGCATTGGCCCCAATACAATATGGAGGGTGTGTGGCCTTGTTGCTTTATATTTGTAACAGTAGGTGTATATAGTAAAGGTCCAGCCAATAAGGGCACCCTAAGAATCTTGAAGAGACTTGGGTACCTAGTTGTAATCGTGGTGGTTTCTGAGCTGACGCGATGATGATCAATAAATCCATATTAATAATTATTATAAATGCGAAAGTAACTCTGTCTGTCTGTTAGGCTTTCCCGCTTAAACCTCTCCATCGATTTTGATGAAATTTGGCACAGACAATCTTTAGACCCTCAGAAAGGACATAGGCTACCTTTTATTGAAAAAAAATAATATTCCCGATGGAAATCTAAAAAGCGCGGTATAACCGATTTATATTTGTGTTTGATAAATCTACATATCTGTTTTCTGTTAACGATTCAAGTTGTGATATTTTCCACCACAAAGAGAATATAAATGGCTTCGAACTTTTTTGTACCACATGAAGTTCCTCAGCATAAAATCACACTTCCCTCATCTAAAACCAAAAGGCTCCACACCGGATGTGTATCACCGGAAGGCACCACTCGAGCTAGTTCCGTCCGCCATCTTGCGGCAGGAAAAAGACGCGGTTTACGACTTCCGCTCCCTTTGTGAGACCAAAATGTAACTTTTGTGGATTACTTATATATTTTGCTTTTGTTGGAGAATTACATTAATTTTGTTTGAAGTTCTCGACAAGACTTTGAGGCAGTATGGTTAAAAATCTGGTTGGTATAATAAGGCCTAACGACATTATAATGACGATCCTTGAAGGTTAATTAGTAATTATAGTCTCATTTGAACATGATTTGATCCATTTCGCTAATCAACCTCCAATTAAAATGTTTTAATCATATTATCATATGTTCTAGTTTATTGTGTATGGTAACTATTTAATTAAAATTATTCTAAATATTGAAAGATCGACTTTAACACTAAGGCCTGCCATTGTGTAACAGTTTGTAAAAATTTCTACATTCGTATCAGTAATTATATATTATAGTTTAAAATAATATAATAATTACCAATACATTTGAAAAGATTATATACAACCTTAAAGAAACTAACAATAGATACAAGAAGAGAGAATAGAATAAAGGTAATTTTCTATGTAACAAAACAATAAATAAATCCTGCCTCCTAAACTAGGGAATACCTGTATCTTAGGAGACAGTTTATATACCAATACAGAATATTCTATTTTATTTTCACCAAAAGTATTACTAATGTAGTTTATTATTTTAAAGGCTTCTTGCTTGTTGAGCTGCATGATTTCTGGCAATTGCGTGCTCTCACTGGACGGATCCTCTCAATCTGTACAGTTTTTTCCTCAAAAGACCATCTCAATTATCGATCTACTTGATCTTCATATGATTTGACCAAGATTATATCTGAACATTAAAAGAAACTGTAACCTTTGAGCTTGTTTCGGTCTTTCTTCTCAAACTAGTGAAGCAGAAACGCCAACCAGAACAAACTAGTGAAGCAGCAACGCCAACCAGAACAAAATTTTTAAAATTCACATATAACAATGCGCTAACATATAAAGTACTAAGTAGTTTACACGATTCCTTCAAAGAACATCTTACTTTTACGACTATGTAAATAAAATACAGTTTTGGCAATACTATATCATTCACTTAGATAATATGTAACAAATTGATTCTTTTCTACGCCCGTAACGTATACAGAAATAATTTAAATTTTCTAACTGTTCTCATAAATATGTTAAAATATATGCAGCACAAATACATGTAAAAACATTCTACCAGACTGTATTATTATCATAAATCTTATTTAAATAAAAATAACTTAATTTTCCCTTTCATTGAAAAGCGCCTATATCTCGTAGCCGTCGGCTACGACGCGCTACGCTTTCGTAGCGGAGCCGTGCTACGCGCCTACGGTTAATAGATAAAACTATTATTGCGTAGAATAATGACAAAATATATAAGTAAAGGTCATAGTTTATCAGAAAGATTATCACGGAGCGTTGAATGTGATTGTGTATTCCTGAAATATAAATAAATATATTTTATCAAGACCGCGGCACCGAGTAGTTTTAAGCCTTCTAAATAATTATTTTTTTGAACAACCCTGTCTATCGTTTTACAACAACAGCTTCAAATAAAGCAATTTTTTTACAAATTTAGATAACTAAAATGAATAGTAATTTGGGCTTTTTTTATTTCACGTTTTAAGATTATACGAATAATGCATTATATATGTGTATTTTGAAATTCGTTTTCAAAGAAAGTACCCAATTTTTTCCTCTTTTTGGGTCTAAAAACATTTTCTGTTTATATATATATGTAATAGATAGCAAACCCTCACGCATACCCTTACATGCTTCACACAACCTCACATGACAATTGTATAATATTACGTAAGAATTATGTAACCCACACAGTGACAAACCCTCTGTTTTACCACATAATACACAAGAATAATCACTCTATGACACTATACTAATTTATCACTGGATTAACGATGTTCAAGAAACAAGAAATCAATATGGCCGGTCGATATTTTAAGAAATACAATGGAACTATTTAAAATTCCACACACACACATACACACACCACAAAAATCTTGAGAAAAACAAAGACCGGGCGATTTAATCGCCAATTTCAAAAACCGAACGGAAATCAATATGGCGGCCTAAAAAAATAAAAATATATTGACCTTTATTTGTGTTGGCGGGTACTTGCACACCTGGGAACACCTCGCCCGAACTGGCGAGCCTCGACAGTGATCTGAAAAGGCTTTCGGGCCATGCGCGAAATGGGGCTCTGTTATTGGCTGGGGGAGAAAAGTGACGTCACATCGAACTAGCCAATGGCAGCGTTCTGAAAATTTCATGTAGGTATAGACCGGTCGATGACTAAAAATAGGTTGTGCCGGTCGATGGGAGCCGCCGTCGTATCCAACATTCATCTGATTAGGAGAACCATTTCTTCATGTACGATTCGAGGTTTATTTTTATTTTTTGTTCCGAGCTCGAGTGATAAACTAAAGGGCGGTAGGATTTGTTTATGTTCAGTGAGACTAAATCCTCTTTTTCTCTGTTTGTATCGGAGCTTGAATAATACATCAGTTAAGAGCTAGGAATTAATCTGAAATGAATGTATCATTTTAACCCACTGTCATGTTCTAAAGTAAGCAAGTAAACAAAAAACATTTTACAGCTTTCAATTATTTCAACAAGAATCCGTTGTCATCATTAAAGAAGTTTTTTCTTTCTTACTTTAATAATTACAAAATAGTACTTGACCGCAATCCCGCCTGATGGTATGCAGTGATGCAATCGTTGATGGTAAAGCGCACTAGTTTATTAAACCTACTCACTTAAAAAACTTAGGAATAGGAAGGATGACGGCAGTGGAGCGAGGTGATGCAATGCTAAACCCAAGACCAACACGACCAAACGATGCTGCGCCAGAGGGAGATCGATCTGGAGACCCTCCACGACCAAACTCCCGACACAACAACATTTGGCGCATCGTACCCGCCACACATCGCCACACAACTGCTCAGACTCGTCCTCCGTCCTCTTCACGGCCAGATAATGTTTTCTATAGGCCCTGACTTAAGTTTGGTGTTTATTTTTTTAGAGTAAGAATTTTTTTCACAGCCGGGTAACACCAACCTGGTTTATTTTTTTTTTTTTTAATATAATTGATTTTCAACGCGTATAAGAGATTTTCTAGGTAATTTGCTGCAGCTACTGAGCGTCACAAATACTGTGATTTTATGGGTAGGCATAACTTTCTGGTCACCGAGCCGTGTCGATACTTCCGTCGTATTACTGACTAATTATCTATCTGACTTGTTAGTCAGAAAAGAAAATCTAAAATATCGAAGAAACGACAAAACCCCAAAAAATATTCAATTGAGAAAAAACTACTACACTTCAAATATTAAATTGATACTTATCTGAAAGTTGATACATTAAAAAAAATATTAGAATAAAATATGTACCTAGGACTGCATCAGAAATGAGGTGATCCGACAGAGGACCAGAGTTACCGACATAGCTGAGAGGATTAGCAAGCTGAAGTGGCAATGGGCTGGTCACATATGCCGCAGGACCGACAACCGTTGGGGTAAACGAGTCCTTGAGTGAAGACCGCGTCTCGGCAAACGTAGCGTGGGACGCCCTTGGGCGAGATGGAGCGACGACATCAAAAAGGTGGCTGGCAGTGGCTGGCGGCGAACTGCTCAGGATCGAGCTTGTTGGTGTGCCATGAAAGAGGCCTATGTCCAGCAGTGGACGAGTAAAGGCTGATGATGATGATGATGTACCTATGCAAAACTTACATAGTCCCAAAAATAAATGTCGTTAATTATATCTTTTGTTATTTTTAGCCATCCATACAAAACAAATGTCCTTTATGAAGCGACCGGTCTGACTACCTCATTGTTTGTACAAGGTCTCCCTAATCTATATTTAAGTGGAAATACATATTCACACTAAAATACTTTAACTGACTTAATTTGAGAATAGACCGACAAATAAATGATCGTTATTAAAACAGGACTTACAAGAAAGAATTTTAAGTGTGCACAGGAAAAAAAACAAAAAATAAAAATATACGTCTTCAGAAAAAAAAAAACTCGTTAAATAATATTTTTCGAAATAATCCTGTAAAACCTCTTGAGATGTAATATTTTCTCTCGAGATAAGATGTCTGAATGTATAAGAAGGACGTGCGAGTACATCAGCCGGCGCTCTTGTTATGAATAATGTATATATCTTTAAGCAGGCGCTTATAACTTTTATATTGGACTTATATTTTTATTTCGAATATATTTATCAAGTTTACAACGGCTTTAAATTGTTTTTGTAACAAAATTTTGACACACTTTCATAAATAAAATACTGGTCACTTGAGCAGGCCACGGCTTCTTTTTTAACCAACCCGCAACCCTGATCCAAGCATCGGTCTTCGTGGACCCCGTCATGGTGTGCTGACAACTCTTTGAGGCGCGCGTGATATCTACGCGCTGTTGATTCGGGCCTGATCCTTACCAGGCGGCGAGCTGCCCACTGCTCGGCGCAAGCCCGCTCCTACGGTAGCCGCGAGATCGATGTTGTCTCCCGATTGGGGCGTCTCCTCCACCTCACGCGCTCCTCCTTCTCCTTTGCCAGCATCACTGCTTCGCAAAAGGAGGTGACGACCTGCCATGCACTCTCGCAACGGACCATAGCCTGGACCAGGGCCGGGCGCTGGATCCGGATCTCCGCTACAAGGGCACGACGGTGCTCCGATAAAGCCGGGCAACCCTCCACCATATCCTCAGGCCGATCTCCACAGTGTTGACACAGTGGCGTGCGTTTAAATATTTATGTGCAATTTAATGTTTATCAATAATAGCAAGTTAGCTGTGGACATCTGGTTTGCTACGCTAATGTTCCTCTCTGGTCCTGGTCCACATCTAAACTAACACGCAAAAATAAAATTTATATTATACTATTTAGTGTGTTTTCTTTTTGAGCTTGTACCTACCAATAAATACTTTTTATTTCTTTGTATAGGTATGTAGTTTATCTATCTACATTCAATATTTACGGTAAAAACTATTCAATTTCAGCTAATGTACCGACAACATCAGCAATAAATCCCACACGTGGAGGCAGCAATATCGGATATATCAGATACACATCGGAAACCTTATATTTATACATCAATTCCATTTGCTTACAGCCAACAGGCAGAAATCGTTGCTGATTTTTTTTTTATTTGATTTCTGGAAACAGAAATGAAAATACATAGTTTCATCGTATCGGAATATTTTATTCAATCCCATGTACATACATGTACATACATGTACATACATGTACATACATGCTCGCTTTATTGTTTGGTTGATCAGCCTCGAACAATGATATTCACCGAAGCACTTTTCAAAAAACTGTAAAACATTTTGGTTTAGTTAATTTGAGTTTTTATGTACGTTGGAATATGACCGACGGACCAACGGCTTTCTTGACTATGACACCTAATTTGGAAGAGCCATACTTGGCCGACCAAAATATGCACCCAAGTACAGCTTACATGAATGAGTCTGTCACAAGTCGATTTTATCCTTTTCCTAATTATATGGTTGACGGTGGCAATCTCTACTTTCTTGTATTGTGTATCATTCTCTTCTTCTCTTTTTCTCTACAGTAGCCTCAGAAGTCGTTTTGTTTGTCCAGAATTTTCTCCTGTATCGTGGATGCGTTTACAAATATATAATCTTACACAGAAAGTCAGAACGGGAACAACTTCTTGTAGGTCACAAGTCTTGTAGGTACAAATATTTGATCCGTGCGGGAACCGAACCCGCTATACACAGCGCACCAAACAATCATTTAACCACTGCGCCAACCGTACCGTCATCCCTGTCACCACCTTCAGAGACATTTCACCTCTCACACAATGACTCTCTTATAGTTAAAATTTTGCTGACTTCAATTTTACTCACTGGTGGTATATGTAATCTGTTCCTATTTGATAGGAGTGTATGATGATGGAATATATGATGACCATGAGAGGCGGTGCTGCATTTAGTGTGGGACTATAAATATGGCGGTCGATGTACTCACGCATGCGCAGACCGAGTCGCCGAACTCATTCATCATGCGTTCTACTATGTGCGGATGTACCCACGTCCTATGTGCCAATAAATCACTAAAACCTAGAACCCTAATTGCAACAATATAGTGGTTGTAATGGAAATCTTATCATCTGGTTTATATAGGAATAAAAATAATCTGTTACTTGACTTTGATATTTTAACAAAGTGATAACGTAGGCCTTTAGATAGACTAGATTTATAGACCATTATTTTTTGTATACACACACTACCTGACAAAGTAGGCCGAACAATTCCAGAGCACCAGATACTTGTCACTTGTTGACAGGCCTACAATGTTTACCCATATCTATTAACACTCTAATTTTAAAATATTGTAAAGCCAGTAATTTTTAAAAACCATGAGTTTCTTGCCGGCTCCTAGGAAACGATCAAATGGCCCGTGCACAAGGGTTGATGTGAAATATTTTTGTAGGACGTTTTAATATTTTGTGATTCTTGGTCGAGTTTTTCGAATATGTAACGGTATAGTGAATCATGCACCTCGATAATAAAAGACATAGGTATAAAGTTAGTTTTCCAAAATTAAAGAAGAAAGAATAATTCATTAATTTTAAATTGGCTCATGACTCCGACTTAAATATCATACTATCTTTACCTATTTAATCCTTTTGAAACTTCCTTCATACTCCTTCCAAGCTCCAATGTATTATATTATGTATGATATTACGAACTCTGTGCGTTTCCATCTTTAGTGATTAAATCAGTAAGACAAAGAACTTTTATGAAAATAATTATTATATATATATCACTACCTGCCTACCCTTTCCCCAAGCATGTTGTCTTCCAATATTACTAGGATGACTACTACTGACCGTTTACCCTTTCTATTAAATTAAACAACTAACTAACATTAACTAACCTCAAAGATAAGGTGGTCAAATATGGCATAAACAAAAGGACACTTCCAGTAGGTACTACTCCAGCGATCGTAGTAGAATACCATTTCTCTAGGGATGTACCTAAAAAAGTCTATTTTTAGTGTCCCTCAAACAACACTATCCTGTGACAGTCCGCCATTTTCCTGCTTAATTGACAGCAGCACTCAGACACTTCCCTATTCAGGTCCGCCATGCTTCTTTATTTACAGAACAAAATGGAGGTCGTTTAGGGTGAGCGCTTGTCCTGCTAAATGAGGACTATTGTCGGTCACAGACGGTCTTTACATATTTATGACGCTACAGTCGCAGACTAGCTCGATGATAATATCTAAAAATAAAAACATACCGGCAGACGACAATTAGTATTCGTATTTTTGTATTGCAAAACATCCGTTGTGCTAGCTGACGACAAACTATGACGTTCTGTTGTCTTTTTTGTATCAAGTGTTTACCAGTGGCAACTTGTAAATGATCTTATAATGTATATTGTGTAAGAAAGAAAGAAACAAAAAAAAAGTTTACTTGCTGTTAACATGACGCAAAAGCTTAAAATAACACAAAAAATAAGAAATAGTTGAGTGAACATGCGTCACATCCACGCAAAACTACTGTAACTGTTAAACATTGTTAATATCAGCTGTAAGTTTCCCGAATATACCTATGTCGCAAGCAGTTTTGACGTATATACAATTGTTGCGAAAACGTTCCGGTGTCTCCGGAAACTTGCTGGAATCGTCTGGAACATTCTAGATTCGGATTGAAACTTAATTAAATTTATTTTAGTTTAGCTAATTGTAGCTAAGTTTCAACTGTCAAGCTATAACAGTATAGTCTTAGTAATGGGCTCCGTTGTTAACTTTGGGTACGGAATCTTGAAAAGAATCATGTAAGTACAGACGACAGCACATCAAACTACTACAATTTGTCAGATTTCTTTATTAGATTTTCAACTTTATCTCTAAAGCGTTAAGGCTCAAGTTTTATTGGGAATATTTGACAGTTTCGGGTAGCTTGACTTGCTGTCGTCCGTTCTATGAGCCGTCTTGATAAATAGATAGAAAAATCAATGTGAAGACGATCGGTCAGAAGGTGTGGAAGGATCGTAGCGAGTTACGTTTTGTAGTTTCTGCCGACGTCCGTGGGGAGAAGGTGTGAAGTAACGTATGATGTATGTATAGGTACATAGAATATGCAATATACGCAAACTTTAGGAAGTAGCTATACTGTGCTGTAAGTGTCTTTTACTAAAATATATCCAATCGTGTATGCATTACATTGCGTTCTTCTACAGAGATTCATTGAATAATCTCATCTTGCAGACTGCACTCTGTCTAATCTGCAAGTTGGTACATGCCTCATTGAAATGTTTAGCAGTAACGTAACATGTAACATGACTCAAAATCAGTATTTATTTCAAATGAACCAATTACATTTGAAGGGATTCGATCGAGACTTGGGCGGTGCTACAGTCTCCCCAGCGGTGCCAAATTGACCATGGATACATTGAGGTGATAAAGTGTTTGTACAATAACGCCACCATGTCAGTCCGTCTCCAGGATCAAGACTCGAAACCGATCCAACTGCAGCGTGGAGTGAGACAAGGAGATGTCATATCTCCCAAATTGTTCACTGATACGTTGGAAGATGTCTTCAAGCTCCTGGACTGGAAAGGACTTGGCATTAACATCAACGGCGATCGTGGTCATGGCGGAGACCCTGGAAGACTTGAGCATAATGCTCAATGACCTCAGCAGAGCTTCCCATCAAGTGGGTCTAAGGTTGAACATGGATAAGACGAAGATCATGTCGAACTCTCATGTCACACCCACTCCAATTCTAGTTGGCTGCTCTGCACTCGAATTTATTGACAAGTATATATACCTGAAACAAACAGTCCAACTAGGTAGGTCCAACTTCGAGAAAGAGGTGTCTCGTCGAATCCAGTTCAGCTGGGCAGCGTTCGGGAAGCTACGCTACTTCTTCTCGTCGTCCAAGAAAGATACCACAATTTCTCAAGACTAAAGTTTTTGACCAGTGATGACTTACGGAACTGAAACGTGGTCGCTCACAATGGGCCTTATACGAAGGTTCAGAATCACACAAAGGGCAATGCAAAGTTTCTCTGCGTGATCAAATCAGAAATGAGGAGATCCGTAGAAGAACCAAAGTCACCGACATAGCTCTTCGAGTCGCTAAAATTAAGTGGCAGTGGGCAGGGCACATTCCTTGCTTTATTGATTTTTACGGCCAATGGGGCAGTAAGGTTCTGGAGTGGCGTACAGGAAGACGCAGCGTAGGGAAGCCACTAACAAGGTAGACCGATCACTTGGTGAATACCGCGGGAAGCCGATGGATGCGGGGAGCACAAGACCGGTCATCGTGGAAAGGCTTGGTGGAGGCCTTTGTCCAGCAGTGGACATCTATAGGCTGAAGAAAAAGAAGAAGATTTAAAGGGTCACTGTGTCGGTCAGTCAGGAAAATGAAGCTAGTTGATCATTCCAAAGCAGTAGGTACCTAAGCAGGAGAATGGACTCCACGAACACGAAAACCAAAGCACAACTGTCATACTCTGTTACACGTAGGTATAGTTCTATTACTATATAGACTCATCTCGCTCAAACCTCGTCAAGTTATTAACAGATTATGCCCGAGGGACGAGTATTGATTCAACAGAGTTACATCTACATACTACGCCGCCAAATGGAGCTGGTTCAATGAACTATGCGTACCGCTTATCAGTGCAAGAACTTGAAGTACCTATAACTCAGGTAAGTAGTATATTAAAAGCATCCAACACCCTGTAGGCTGTAATGTAATGTATATAAGCATGTTAATGTGTATACTCACACTTATTATTTGTACTCATACTTATATTTCAGTCACTCGTGCATAGCGGTTCATCGTCCTTGCAGGCGGGAGAGGGTACCCCTGGATGGGTTCAGGCAGCCACAGAGCTTCAGCATCCTTGCAGGCAACAGATGTCACCCCTGGATGTGTATATGCATATAACATATACCACAAATTGCATAACACATATTCTGTCACAATCCGAAGATTTTTTAAAGAAAGTCAATGTTTCATATGTTTAAACATCGGTCAAGTGGGAGTCAAACTAGCGTATGAAGGGTTCTTTTTTTTATAAATTGTAAACTAGTGATTGACCGCAATCCCGCCTGATGGTAAGCAGTAATGCAATCGTTGATGGTAAAGCGCGCTAGTTTATTAGGAGCCTATATAGGTTTCGTATCATCTACACATAAAAGTTCTGTTTTTACTATTTGTTATTATAGTGGCAACAGAAATACCTTATCTGTGAAAATTTCAACTGTTTAGCTATCCCGGATCATGAGACAGGCTGACAGACTGTACGGTCTTAGTTATAGGACCTCGTTGTTACCCTTTGAGTACTAAAACCTCAGAAATCGTCTACCCGACAACGTAGATAATCCATTGATATTACTGAATTATCAAAATAAAATTCATTGCAATTGCTACTTTGTTACGCAATAACTCCATCGGTAAACAACTTGGCCACACTCCTGCTGGACAAACTTTTAGGCTCGTATTACAGAACCTCACTCTCCACTCAAACTTAAAACTAGTTTATAGCTATTTGATCGATTGAAACTAAGTAACGCAGCTTAATTAGGATTCTGTAATACAGGCCTTAGTCTCTAAATAATTTTGTTTCTCTCGTTTAGATTTTAACAACACTTGTCTTGATTTTCCAAAAACTATTGCCAATTCATATCTACGTAAATATAGTCTAGGAGATGACTCATCGTCATCATCATTTCAGCCGCAAGACGTCCACTGATGGCCATAGGTCTTCCCGAAGGATCTCCACGATGACCAGTCCAGCGCCTCCCGCATCCAGCAGTTTCCCGCGACTTTCACCAGGTCGTCGGTCCACCTTGTCGGTCGCCTACCCACACTGCGTCTTCCGGTGCGTGGTCGCCACTCGAGAACTCGTCGCGTCGGCTCCATCAGGCATCGGAGAGGACTCGCGGGAGTTATATTTCATACAAAAACGATATTATTTATCATTATCTAACTAATTGACTACCAACTAAAATGATCTGCATATTAAAATCACAATTGCTAATTTGACGGCTGTAGGAAATATTGTTGTAGTGTTTCAATTTGCAAAACAATTATTTTGCCTGCTTATATATATATACAGTATGTTAACTAACAGAGGGCGTTCCCGTTAACCCGAAATAGCGAAATAGTATAGCATACATAACATACATGCTAAAAAAAATATTTCCATTCGAAAACAAAATGTTTTAAATTTTTTTCCAATATGAAAATATTCAATAAAAATTTTAAATTGACATGTAAAAGAAACACACTGTACACGCGAACATGAAAGATGGCAACGTCGCAATTTATTTATACATGACTACTATTTTGATTTAAAACAGGAGGTTTCAAATTTATTTCCAATTAGAATTTTTTTTTATTCGGATTTTTTATGCTTATTTTTCTATGCTGATAATTTTATTTTAATCTATTAATGATATATATCGAGTTTAAGGGAACGCCCTCTGTTATTTAACATACTATAATATATTGCGTTTTGTCACCCAACGTTAACCAATATACATAATAATATATAGAAGCTATATAATAGCTTTTTCTTATCTATGTTACATCATTATGTTACACGTGTCTGTTGATATCTAACCTTCGCAGCCCTATTACTGATGTCAGTGCCTGAGAGTAACTTGCTACTTCGATCCCATGGTGCAATACTTCACCTCCGCTTCAAGACACCCCAGGCTGATGGGCGCCTCGCGGGCTCCAGTAGCTGATATTATAATACCACCTTTGGGAACTAAAACATGTAGGACGAAAGAGATATATCTATTGTTATTGTATCTTTCTCTCTCTCTCCCCCAAAAATATTTACCCCTGTGCTTTGATGTAGCAAGCGAAACGAATTAATATTTGTGGAACGATACACTGTGGACCTATTGTTGAATTGTGTTAGTATCATAAAAAGTACCATTTGTTCACTTTCCCATAAAAGTTATATTAATCAAAGGAGGTAATTTACTGTTTGTGTATTCGTTTATCATGCCCATTGGCCCTATGCTAAGCTCACTTGCCACCGTCATATAGTATTCATCATCATCAACCTTTTATCGTCCCACTGCTGGGCACAGATCTCCACTTATACAGAAAAGGATTGAGCGTAATCAGGCGATTTCAGACTTAAAGTGTAGGTTTCCTCAAGATGTTTTCCTTCGCCTTTTAAATAGTCATTGGTGTCCAAGATAAACTTAGAAAGTACATTTAACTTAGAAAAGCTACATTGGTACTTGCCTGACCTGGAATCAAACCCGCAAACTCATACTTGAGAGGCTGGTATTTTAACCACTAGGCCACCATGGCTTCTCTTAGAGTATAGTTATATCCATAATATTATTATTATATAGCGTGCAATATCGATAATTCCGATATCCTGCAACACCAGTTGTGTTTCCAATATAAAATAACTTATAATAACTTAAATAGTCTACAATCTCCACTTTGAACTGTCTTCTGTTAGACCTGGGCCCTATGTCCTATAAAATTTATCAAGCCTACATTGCGGTATCAAACGAAATAAATAGTCAAAATACTTATTAATGCAATTTTTGGTGATATAATAGATCTTAGAGCTCTTAGTTCCATTCACTGTTAACTTAACCACAATCAAAAATAAATTAGTTACATAAATAATTATTAATTATCATAAAAACAGGATCAGTCACAATTTATTTTTGTTTTAAAATGTACTAGCTTTCCGCCCGCGGCTTCGCCCGCGTGGAGTTCGGTTATATCGCGCTTTTTAGATTATGTTCCCAAGGGAAATCCTTGGGAACATCAATTTTTTCCGGGATAAAGGGTAGCCTATGTAAAGGACATAGGCTACCTTTTATCCCGGAAACAATGTTAGCAATATCCTATTACATCAATGCCAGTCGAAATCATTCATTGTATAAATTACAAAGGCCTAATTCCTAAGTCCTACAAACCAGATCATGGTATTACTGTACGTCGAATCTCATTGAAGTCTGTTTGCCGTTCGGCCGTGAAGGCTTGAAAAAATAGTACGTAAGTTACTCCTGCTTTCCGCCCGCGGCTTCGCCCGCGTGGAATTCGGTTATATCGCGCTTTTAGATTTCCCTCGGGAATATCAAAATAAAAGGTAGCCTATGTCCCTTTTCAGGGTCTAAATATTGTAAGTGCCAAATTTCATCAAAATCGTTTGAGAGGTTTAAGCGGGAAAGCGTAACAGACAGACAGAGTTACTTTCACATTTATAATATTAGTTTGGATAAACTAGCGCTTCACCACAATCCCGCCTCATAGTAAGCAGTGATGCAATCGTTGATGGTAAAGCGCGCTAGTTTATTAAGAGCTTATTCACTATAGCCTTGAAGACACTCAAATTGTAGTCCGATGGAAACACTCCCGCTGGCAAATTGTTCCAGTCCCTCGATGTACGCGGTATAAAAGACGAGGCGAAACGCTTCGTTCGGATCGTGGTGTTAGCAACGTAAGGGTGGAAACTCGCCGTACTACGGATCGTCTGATGATGGAACGGAGATGGGGAATTAAATCATACGATTCCCTTGCACACTCTCCAAAATGCATCATCATCACTCAAAAACATGTCTGTAGGTACATTTATATATATAGATATAAATGTACAGGGCGGTTTTTAATCTTCGTGTTTAAATAAATTACCATTTTTTACGAACATTGCAGACTCGTAGTTACTATTTACAATGTAATGCGCACAAAAAGTCCTTATTCTTAGCTCGTTTAAACTAATGACAATACAACTCACCATAAATTAGTGCGACAGAGATAACTTACTGACGATAACGAGATTCACAGATCAAAGGATCATGCATGTGCAAATAATCTGATGAATTTAGATGAAGACATCACGCGCTGAGGGGAATCTGATGTGATACAATGTAAGCAATATCCCATTATATCGAGAGCAGTATCAATGCCAGTCGAAATCATTAATTGTATGAATTACAAAGGCCTAATTCGAATCGAAAACGTCGAATCTCATTGAAGTCTGTTTGCCGTTCGGCCGTGAAGGCTTGCAAAAATAGTACGTAAGTTACTTCTGCATTTATAATATTACTAGCTTTCCGCCCGCGGCTTTGCCCGCGTGGAATTCGGTTATATCGCGCCTTTAGATTTCCCTCAGGAATATCAAAATAAAAGGTAGCCTATGTCCTTTCTCAGGGTCTAAAGATTGTCTGTGCCAAATTCATCAAAATCGGTTGAGAGGTTTAAGCGGGAAAGCGTAACAGACAGACAGAGTTACTTTCGCATTTATAATATTAGTATGGATGAAAGTAAATTTTATTTACTTTCAAGTCGTCTAAGATACCAAAGTTTGTGTTGCCAGTGATGACTTACAGAACTGAAACGTGGTCGCTCACAATGGGTCTCAAACGAAGGCTCAAAGTCACACAAAGGGCGATAGAAAGGGCTATGCTCGGAGTTTCTCAACGTGATCGAATCAGAAATGAGGAGACCCGCAGAAGAACCAAAGCCACCGTCATAGCTCTTTGATTCGCTAAAATTAAGTGGCAGTGGGCTGGACATTGCTCGTAGAACAGATGGCCGATGGGGCAGTAAGGTTCTGGAGTATCGGCCACGTACTGGAAGACGCAGCGCTGGAAGGCCCCCAACAAGGTGGACTGATGACTTGGTGAAGGTCGCGGGAAGCCGATGGATGCCGGCACCACAAAGCCGGTCATCGTGGAAAGCTTTGAGGAGGCCTTTGTCCAGGAGTGGACTTCTATAGGCTGGAGAAGAAGAAGAAATGTTATTTGCTTAGCATTTATTCATCAAACAAGTGTACATAGATAACACGGGGTCCATGTTTGCAAAACGATCCATCACCCTTTTGGCATATTGCTCTTGTAGAGGTAAGACAAATACTAGGTTCACAAGAAAAACTTTTATTCCTAAATCCCTTTGTGAAGTCCGCCGCATTAGTTAGGACATTACGGCATTAATGTTGGGATCCTTTATACAGACACCCATTTGTTTCATGTTTTATCTAAGCAAGTGAGACTTTGTAACTCGCCTCGTGGCCTGAATAGATTGTTGCTTATTTTTGTGTGAAGAACAAGATTTTGTACTTAAATCTATATTAATTTATAAGGCTGAAGAGTTTGTTTGTTTAATATAACATCACGCTGCTACCATTAGGAGCGAAGCATAACGCACGCGAAAGAAGTCGCTAGAGGTCGCTAGTATTACATTTTTTGTGTACCTAATGAAATCACTGTACATAAAGGTTGTATGTACACTTGTACAGTAATAAAGAACATTAAAGAGCATGAAAAACTGGCTGAATACGTTATTCTATTTTACTCTTTGGAAAACTTTTCAAGGTGATATTCAAATTAGATTAAGCATAAATAAATAAATAAATATATACGGACAAATCACACACAGATTGAGCTAGCCCCAAAGTAAGTTCGAGACTTGTGTTATGGGATACTAACTCAACGATACTATATTTATAATAGATACATATATCGATAAACATCCAAGACCCAGGCCAATCAGGAAAAGATCGTTTTCCATCATGACCTGACCGGGGATCGAACCCGGGGCCTCCACGACGTCGCAGGCAGGCGTGTTGACCGCTGCGCCACGGAGGTCGCATAAGACGGTGGGGTATAAATATAAAATGAAAACATGAAAAAACAAAAACGAAATTAATTTTATGCTTTACTTTTATCACTACCTACACATACCTACAATTAACATCGTCGGAAGGTATCCATAAAGGCCTCAACTATAACTCCTAAACTACCATGTTTATTTTTGCAGATTTTCCAGCCAGCCGAACAGCTTTTAATGGAGGATAGATGTTCTACTATGACCAAAAAATATGTGGTTTAAAAAAAAATAGCCAAAAAAAAATACTACGTGGTAATACGCATATGATAATAATAATATAACAAAAATCGCGGTAAGGAACCTTAGACTTGGTACGACTTTGTCTAGATTTCATTACTTTTTAGAGATAAACAAGCAGCTTGAGCGAGATTTGGCAAGTTTTTACACAATGATTTGGTGGGATTTCACTTCTTTTTGTAAGAACTTTTTTTTAGAAATTATAAACTGTGCTTGACGGCAATCCGCCTGATGGTATGCAGTGATGCAATCGTTGATGGTAAAGCGCTCCTTTATTAAGAACCTTGGAGGCAGACAGACCTAGCCTTGAAGACACTTAAATTGTAGTTCAACGGGAACACCGCCGCCGGCAAATTGTTCCAGTTCCTCGATAGTACGAGGTATAAAAGACGAGGCGAAACGCTTCGTTCAGATCGTTGTGGTGTCAACAACGAAAGGGTGGAAACTCATCGTACGACGGGTCGTCTGATGATGGAACGGAAAAGAGGGAATTAAATCATGAAATTCCCTCGCATACTCTCCAAAATGAATCCTATAGAACACCGACCGGCTATAGCGGTTTGAGCTAAGTCTGGGCCCCCTCTTCACACGCCTCCCCACTGAATCCAAAGTAGCCAGGTGGCATTTTGCAGCACCAGCCCAAATGTGGCCGCAGTACTCCACACACGAACGGACCTGTGCTTTGTACAACATTAGAAGCTGTCCCTGTGTGAAGTACGGCCGAATTTTACATCTACATTTTACATACAATTTACATTTTACATCTACATTTTACATACAATTTACATTTTACATCTACATTTTACATACAATTTACATTTTACATCTACATTTTACATACAATTTACATTTTACATCTACATTTTATATACAATTTACATTTTACATCTACATTTTACATACAATTTACATTTTACATCTACATTTTACATACAATTTACATTTTACATCTACATTTTACATACAATTTACATTTTACATCTACATTTTACATACAATTTACATTTTTTTTTAATAATTATAAACTAGTGCTTGACCGCAATCTTCTCAAAAACTCAGTGAATAGGAAGGAAGACGACAGATGAGGTAATGCAATGATAAACTCAACAACATGCCCAAAGATGCTGCGTCAGAAGGAGATTGATCTGGAGACCCTCCTCGACCAAACTCTCTACACAAAAACATTTGGTGCATCGTACCCGACACACATCGCAGCACAATTGCTCAGACCCATCCTCCTTTAGGCTTCACCAGACATCATGCCAGAACACGACGAATCGCTTGGCGGTAAGACTGTCTGGTGGGTGGTAACTTCTGCCTGCAGCCGATGTTATGGCCTACCACCGTTTGTAATTATTAAAAAAAACTACACAGCTTATAAAATCACTACACAGTTTATAATTATTAAAAAATCCAATAAACCGTAAAATCAAACAAAAAATAATAAACCGTGAAATCTGGAATTTTATTATAATGATCGCTTGCCAACAAAACATAATGGAAAGCGTCTATCAAAGAAAAATTATTTCCGGAAACAAAGCTGCCCTGAGGCGTCCGTACACACCGAAATCCTTTCCTTTTAATTAATTCTTACTGATTGTAGAAAAAAAAACTTTTATTACTAGCTCGTCTGAGTTTGTCAGTAGAAAACAATAAAGGAGAAAATAATTTTCTTACAACCTTTTTAATATAACTAAGTAGGTACTTCGTCACAGGCAAGAAACACCAGCATTTGATGAGAATAATGTAGGTACTAAAAGTCTACTTAAATCCTTTTTTCTTAGATCAACGACGTCAAGTTTCGTCTTATGACTAATTCATTCAATTTTTAAGAATATTCTTTTCACTACAAGGTTGAATTTTCAATGAACACGTGTTAACTAAAGCCCCTTTGCAATAACTCATAGCAAAAGGCTTAACGCTCTTCGTTGTTAAATGATTTTAAGCTTTTTGCTCATCTTCCAAGGTTCCAAGTTCCTTCATAAACTTTCTTCTAGAAGATAACGAACATTTTCTCCGAGGCGTTTTCCAAGTATTAACTGTAGTTTTTGCGGTGGATGGAATTTTGTATGAAGCTCGTATTGAAGAGATTTTTTCACTTTGAAGGCTTAATGTTCTGGGAGTACTTGATTTATATTTCTCTCAGTGAATAATTGTGTGAAACTCTTGGAAAATTTCCAAGGGGTTTACTTAGTGATAACTGTTGTTAACACTCCAAACAAAATATAGAAAAATAAATTATGCCTACATTCTTATAATATAGTTAAAACTCATAACTTTCGGCCATTGGGCCACAACTGCTAGCGGCCCAATGGCCGAAAGTTATGAGTTGTATGTAGTTCATATGGTTCAAATCAAGATAGTTACTTTACTTTGTGAAAATTATTTCATCAGCACTACTCCAAAGCGGTGAAAGAATATCTCTTGAGGTAACCGGTTGTCTTATAACAATAATATCTAGGACCTGTGACATCTACCAACCCGCACTGGGCCTGCGTAGTGAGTGACGGGCCATCCCTCGCACCGGAAGGAGGCTTGCGTCCCAGCAGTGGGATCTGTATAGGTAGATAATGCTGATACGTTTACGATGTACTAGTGTGGGCATAACCAGTAACTAGCAACCATGTTAACGTAACATGCACTAAACTGTGTGTACCTTACGCGTGTTGTACCACCCCGGGCTGTATCTACCTCAGTAAATCCTAAGCGATGTGTACATAGGTGTATGCGTGACGTCACAGCACCACACCTTCATTCCAAAGTCGTCACTACGATCAAATTTTATGTTTCAAATTGACGGTGTAGCGGTGTCTATATGCGAACAACGCGTCATCCTGGCGGCTCGCAAATCCTACATCTCGCAAGCAGAGTTTACTGTGCAACTAGCACGCATACAAGTTCACGACATCAACCGGCGGGCATAGTGTCCGCCAGACAATACAAGTCTGGTCGGAGGATCCTCCCTTTTCTATGGAGGATGAGTGAAGTTTACACGGTGTTCGTCATACCTCGACAACGGTATTTCAGCTAAACAAATATAAACCTTATTTTAATGGTAATTAACTTGACTTCGGAGTGACTAGGACCATTTAAAAAAGTTATAAAAATGTTTGCAGTTATCTACACTGTTGTACAATCTTTTTGTGTTATTTATGTAGCTTAATATTATTATTGTGCAGCTCTCTTAATCAAAAGATAACAGAAGTATCAAACATTGTAAAGTCTGCCCAAGAGGATATATTTATAGTTAAGCTGTGCGTAGAAAGCACTGCAGCAGTAATGCTTCTGAGAATAAAATTCCTTTGGAAAAGTGTTGATCTTCATTTCTTCAGAAAAATTTCGAGGTCTACCCCCCGCATACCAAAATATCAAGCAGCGTCATTAAGGGTTCCCGTTTGGCTAGTAAAGAAGGGATGACGCGGGATTATCACGAGTCCGCCCGCGGGATCCAGGGATTTATCGCGCAGATATTTCAAAACACAAAATGTTGACCTCAATGTTTAGTGAGCCAAACAAGTTCATGTGTAAACTGGTTGGTGTGTATAGTATATAAAATGTTTGTTCAGGACTTTTCATTTGGAAAATTCTAAAAAAAAAATATTCAAGTAGGCTACATATATATACAAACTTATAAAACTAAATAAATACAAATTACTAAATAAAGCTATTACCCTAAATAAAACTATTATTAAATTACAATACAGCATCAAAAAATTCTTCGTCATCGCTGTCGACTGGTAATGTACCCAAGAGACTGGCAGCATTGCCGCGTTGAATGGCAATACTTAGCCGCTGGCCAAGGTAAAAGCCAGCCCTTGGGTCACGGGAAGTGTCAACAAGCCGTTTGGACAGTTCTTTAAAAAGGCAATGAGCACTCGGACCCCACGGCCCAAGGGTTTCAACCCCAAACGGCTCGAAAATATAATTTCTGATAAGGTTGTTATATTTCCGCCGTTTGAGGTTTTCTGCAGCCGCAGCAGCAACGCCAGCACAGCACGTCGATCCAGGAAGATGGGATGGCGCAAGAGTATCGACGCAAGTTGCGTCCCACACTAAAGGCCTACCCATCTTCCAAGGAAATAAGGACATGCCGTCCGGTCTCTTGCCATCATCGCGCACCAAACCATTAGGTTATAAAACAGCTGGAACGCCGACAGTGACAAGAGTTCGTCGGATGATGTCGTTAATGTTTGCGTGCCGAGCTATGCGACCCGCACTCCGGCTGCAAGCCAGGCCGTGGTGTCCGAGCCTGTTGACATCTGCACCACAATGACAGCGATGAGGAAAACAGCAAGGAGCTCCTAGTCGTAAGGAAGCAGCGATGCGGAAAGTGGTGTCGTCGAACATAGGCACTTTGGTAGTGGTAAGGTAGTGCGTGAAGCCAAAGACCCGACTCCCACCTTCCCACAGCTAGCAGGCGCGCACGCTCCGCATCAGTAGCAGACGAGTCAAGTAAATTTTTCTGTACTACTTTGCAGAGCGGCTCATCCCACTGTCTCTGGGAAGACGGATTCACTCCTTCATTCCACTTTGGTTTCTATCACGTCGTCGTCACTATCATTTTGGTTTTATTTAGAGCTCTAATTTAAATATTTGTCCAACAGTAATAAATTATTGAAAGTAAAATAGATAAAAAAAAGTGTTTAATTGAATAAAATAACAGTGTTGTGGTGGTGTGTTGTGGTGTTGTGTTAGTTGCCGCATTCATCGATTCAAAATGTTTTGGATTACGGCCTGTTTTCAGTTTGTTTGGGGGAAAACTAAGTGAAATTTCATAACTGTTACCTATTTTGCACCATAATAATAATTAACGCTGTACGATTGTAATAAGACAGCAGCACCCTTGTAAACACTCTATCAATATCAATAATGTTGATAGATATTCCTAATCCACTGCTTCATATGATCGAATAATGGATACTTAACAACATAAATAACGCAATAAATGATGTTGAATTGTCTAAATTAATTAAACCCTTGCTACTAATAGTATCTTCTCTTCTTCGTCTTCAGCCTATAGATGTCCACTGCTGGACAAAGGCCTCCACCAAGGCTTTCCACGCTGACCGGTCTTGTGCTGCCCGCATCCGTCGGCTTCCCGCGACCTTCACCAGGTCATCGGTCCACCTTGTTGGGGGCCTCCCTACGCTGCCTCTTCCAGTACGTGGCCGCCACTCCAGAATCTTACTACCCCATCGGCCATCGGTTCTACGAGCAATGTGCCCTGCCCACTGCCACTTAAGTTTAGCGACTCGCTGAGCTATGTCGGTGACTTTGGTTCTTCTGCGGATCTCCTTATTTCTGATTAATACTAATAGTATGTTACCTATTTAAATCCGCAAATCTCAAGATACATGTATCACAAGTACTTACTTCTATAAAAAAAATATTTTGGTATTGATAAATTAAGATAAAGGAGTGCCTACATATGTAAGAATCGAAGTATGGTGGCGTTCTGCCTTCCCTCACAAAAAGAAAGCGTGAACTTATGTGAAACAGATTTTAATTGCTCCTTTATTATTTATGTTATGATCCAACATATTACGAAACACACAACTAAACACACACACACACACACACACTATTCTTCGCCTACACAAATTTTATTATGTATTAATGTTAAACTAAGTTGCTGTGCTTATCAAAATTGATACGTATTTCAGCAAATTATAAATGAATTTGAAGAGGGTGGCGCCTGTGTCTGTAACATAGTATGTACAAGCACGGACAGACACGTTCACTCTGTCTCAAATAATGCATGGCGTTGTAATCATTACATGTAACTTAGTATTGTTACGTCGTGTTTACGTTGCTGACTTCATTTTTACAGAGTATATCTTCTATACTAATATATAAAGCTGAAGAGTTTGTTTGTTTGAACGCGCTAATCTCAGAAACTGTTGAAAAATTATTTTTGTGTTGGATAGCCCATTAGTCCAGGATTTTTCATGTTGTTTTTTTTTCTATAGATACATTATTACATTAAAAAGAAATCGACTCTTTTGGGGTTAAACTAAAATGTTCAAATAACTAACTCCATACGATCGAAGTCGCGGGCGGCCGCTAGTTATAATATAAATTAAAAAAAACGAATTAATTAATATCACATAACTTAAAATAATGCTTCATTGTTTGGATCGCCGCTTATCTCTCTTCCGCTCTCCTTACTTTTGCCTGACATGATCCATATTGACCGTTTACCTTGTAAGGTGCAACACATGTTATTCAAACAACATTCGACTGTTGATGAACGTAGATTAACAACACCTTTATACAAATACCGTGACTGCTTCTGATTAACTTCCAATGTATGAACGCGCCAACGTAAATGTGTTTATCAATGTATTTTGTATAGCCACTTACCTGTTATAAAAGTAATCAAATTGTTTATCAACCGGCCTGATTGCCAGGAATTTGATTTAAAAGGAAATTTCCTACGTAAATCGAATGAAAAATTTATATCTACTGCATCGCCATTAACGTAATTTCCTAAATCAAGCAACACTTCTGGATTAATTTGTGAATGTCAGACACACATTACATGTGTTTGTGAATGAAATAACATTTAAACTGAAGCATAACTATGTGTGAGGTCACAAGATAACAGTCGTGTTTTAGTGCTAGGATTACACGGGATTGTCGTTACAGGATGCGGGTACCTCGTGATTTAGGGGCAGAGCGGAGCTGCACCCTACTTCGTCATTTGGAACTTTGATATTTTGGTATATGCTATGTGAGAATGAATTAGGAACTACTTACTTCCTATGTTTGAACACAGAAACGCGTTCTCAGATATCATTTAAATATTTCTTAATTTTTACTCTGTATTTTCACCCATCGAAAGTAATGCGTACTTCTATATGAAGCATGTTTGGTGAAATGGTAGGCTAATGCTAACACTAAGAAATTGTTAACATAACATATTTCACCACCCACATCACCTTTACAAGCATGCAGCGTGACACCATAAATTACCTTCAGCTCGGCTTTCAAAGAAAATTTCTCCAACATCCGACAAAGTTTCACATTGATGATTCATCTCAGGCATGGCGACGTCTCATTACCCAGGAGCGATTGGCAGGCTGCTCACGTACCATCTTACCTATATCTCATAGTAATATCTTTCTAAGTCCGGAGCGGTTCTCAATGTCTGTCAGTATAGATTGGAAAGTGGAGGTTGGACATTCCAGAATTAGAAGGATTATAAAACTTGTATTGTTGTCTCTGTCTATCGGATTGGTCAACAACTGATGTCGTCACGGTATATTTTTGGCTTATTGCCAATATTACGGACAACCCACTTTCTTTAGGCGGAGGCTTGATTTTGGACAGTGGAATGCTGTAGGATGAGTGAGACGCAACACTGAAGGTGCCAGTTTGTCTATTTTTTTCTTTTGTATGTCTTCGTAAGCAGGTTCCTCGAACAATTTGTCAAGTCACTTATGTAGTTAAATTCCATAATTATTTCAATATTTCTTATTTCACATCATAAACTCTTTCATTATAATCTCTGCTAAACTGAAATCTTTTGTTTTCCTCGGCTTTTATAGTAATCACTTTTAGATAAGCATCAAATAGGGTCTACTGTACATAGTTAAATAAAGTTTTAAAGAAGAAAAGATAGCACGCTTATTTGTAGTCAATACGACGTAAAGAAAAAACACAAAGGCGCTTTTTATCACAAAAGCTTTATTTAACTACCGCTTCAATAAAATATTCATATAGGACACTCAACTAGATTGATAAATGGAAAAAGAAAAACGTGAATTAAATTAGCAGCAATGACAGCTAATGTACAGTCAGAACAGTCATCTGTAGTGATTATCATTACTCAAAAAGACTTCAAACCCCAGATGTTAGTTGCAAAGTCACACGTGTCAATGTCACACGTGTCAATGTCACACGTGTCAAATTTAATTTCATAAAAAAATTTACATTGTGTTGTTCACTTAATAAAATGTTCAAATTTCCCGGTTATTTAAATCCCAGACTCATTAATACTGTGGTTTACCCTTCGTAGTCCAATAGGTAAAGTCGAGTAACGGTCACTAATTCCAAACAAAGCCAAAAGATTATTCAGAAACTTGTACAAATGTCCTAAATTGGTTGAAATAGGAACTTATTTTATTGAATAAATGTTAGTAATGACCTGTGAAGGTCAGGAAGGTTGATGGAGGAGAGGAAAAAGGTAATCGGACTAAAAGGCGGCTTCATGACAAAAAGGGATAGGTACATGATCCCAGACGTAAAGATGAGAGAAATTGGCATTAAGTTACATTTGAGGAATTTCCGCCGTGCAACATGACATGACTTGGTTTATATGCGATGCTTAAATTAAGTGACGTTTGTTTAAATATCAAAATTGTATGGTTTAACAGTCGCTAAACACTTCCTATTTAAGCATCGTTTAAGAATAAAGGGGTTAGTGACGACAAACTATTGCAACTACAAGCGTTAGCAAGTGGTGAAGGGCGGGCGTTTGGGGGAACATCTTTTGATTAGATTTGACTCTGACGGTGCACATTATTTCCCGACAACCTAAAATTATTTCTCCAGACAAACATCCAACATTCTGATTTATGGACAATAGCCAACTCATTCACGGCAAGGGACAAGTAAAAATGAACTTTTTAATAAAGTCTATTGTTTCATACAAAGAAGCGCAATTTAATAAAACCGTGCCATCTGTCACTAAATTTAATATTAAAGCGCGTCAACTTACCGTGTTTT
This sequence comes from Sesamia nonagrioides, assembly GCA_017933935.1. NCBI lineage: Eukaryota > Metazoa > Arthropoda > Insecta > Lepidoptera > Noctuidae > Sesamia > Sesamia nonagrioides. Next base: position 460,985 of record JADWQK010000028.1, read on the forward strand.
TAATAAAGACCTAACCCCTGAAGAGCTGGGTCGCTTCCGTTATTAGTGCTGGGAAAACACTGAGTAGTAATGTGCATGTAATATTAAAAAATGGTTCTGTAGGTTATTTTATTTTAAAAAAAGATCTATTTTTAACATTTGTTGAATAGATAGTAGAATGTAAATAGGCATATTTAATCGTGTATTATACTACTTTTTACACTTATATTCTTGCAAATAAAGTATTAATATGTCGTTTATTATGTACATTGTACATATTTATTTTAATTCTTCAAGGCTTGAATAGATAGACTCTTAATAAACTAGTGCGCCTTAACATCAATGATTGCATCACTGCTTACCAACAGGAGGGATCGCCGTCAAACATTGGTTTATAACGTTTAAAAAATACATTTTACATTATTTCAATTTTAAAAGTAGGTTAGTAAAAAACTGTAAGAAAATATAAAAAATTGTGATCCACCGATGTCGGGAGCAGGATCAAAGCCGCCGGTGGTTAGAGCTCCAGGGATAGGAACCGCCTCACGATGCGAGCCATATCGAGGAGTACTGCTTTTTGAATCAGGCCCTTGATCCAACTACCTAACGAGAGCCTCAATAGATGTGGACCAAGGCGTTTATGTATTATTATAAATTTCAACTGTCTATCATGGTTCATGAAATACAACCTGGTGACAGACAGACAGACAATGCAGTCTAGCGATAGGGATTTTACTCTTTGGGTTCAGAATCCTAAAAAAAATTACCATTAAAAAGAATCAAATGAGACAACAACTCTCAAAGTTCACGGTACTCTAAAAAACAGCAGTAGGTACAGTGATAAATACGTCTGCTGCCGGGCAATGGTTTTGTGACGAAAGAAATAACTTAGTGAAATGCATCCCGCATTCATTAAATACTACTCGGACCGCTTTGAATAGCAGTGTGATAGACGTTCCATATTTTATAGAGTTTCATTATCACAACGGGTATTGTAGCTTTTGTGATGAAATCTTCATAACTGTCAGATCTATCTACGGAATAACAAATACATTCTATGTTTAATTATTGCATCATCTGGCCGAATCTTCGATGCTATCTATATCGTATCGGTATCGTCAGAGTCAAAAATACAGTGGATTGATATTAATAAGAGTAATACATCAAGATGGATCTTACAAGATCCTCGGAACATTATATTCGTTTATTATTTGATGAAAGCTTTTTGTGGTGCTTACTTTTCCCTCTTTTTTGTGGTGCTTACTTTGCCCTCCTTTTTGTGGTGCTTACTTTGCTCTCTTTTTTTGTGGTGCTTACTTTGCCCTCTTTTTTGTGGTGCTTACTTTGCCCTCTTTTTTGTGGTGCTTACTTTGCCCTCTTTTTTGTGGAGCTTACTTTGCCCTCTTTTTGTGGTGCTTACTTTGCCCTCTTTTTTGTGGTGCTTACTTTGCCTTCTTTTTTGTGGGGCTTACTTTGCCCTCTTTTTGTGGTGCTTACTTTGCCCTCTTTTTTGTTGTGCTTACTTTGCGTGTTAACTTTTTTTATAGAACTATAGCACAAGGGCCATTTTCCGGGGTCATACCATTGCCTCAATGAAGTTAAAACTAATAACGAAGATAGAGTTAGAGGGCGAATTGAAGGAAAGAGAAAAATACTCTCCGCGAATTATTCTGTGTTGATATAATTAATATGACTGATGAATGGCCACTAGCCCCACTAATGTGAAGTAGAATTATATATTGAACTGCCAATGTAGCATCGCATCAGGGTGTATTATGTGATATAATTTATAAAACTTGAGATGGCAAAAGCAACGCGCTTCTTCAAATATAAATATTTTTTTAAAAACCTGGAGTACTGCAGCCACATATGGGCTGGTGCTGCAAAATGCCACCTGGCTACTTTGGATTCAGTGGAGAGACGTGCGTAGAGGCTAATTAGCAAGCTAGATTTAGCTCAAAACAGTCTCCAAAGCCTGGAGCAAAGGCGTAGAGTAGCCAGCATGTCGGTGTTCTATAGGATGCTTTTTGGAGAGTGTGCGAGGGAATTGCATGATTTAATTCCCCATCTACGTTCCACCATCGGATGACCCGTCAGACGGCGAATAGCCACCCTTACTTTGTTAACACCACAACGATCCGAACGAAGCGTTTCGCCTCGTCTTTTATACCGCGTACATTGAGGGACTAGAACAATTTGCCAGCGGCGGTGTTTCTATCGGACTACAATTTAAGTGTCTTCAAGGCTAAAGTGAAAAGGCTCTTAATAAACTAGCGTGTTTTATCATCAACGATTGCATCACTGCTTACCATCAGGCGGGATGGCGATCAAGCACTAGTTTATAATGTATAAAAGAAAACCGTATGCATCGTAACATCTTAGTCGCAGGTTAGAAATTCTACAGTCATCATATTTTTTATACTACAAAAATACAGAAATGTATTGTATCATTCCATGTTTTGTTGTAAAGTTAACTTGACATTTTGATAACGGTGTATGTCGACATTTTTTAACCGACTTCAAAAAGGAGGAGGGTATGTTTGTTCGCGCATAACTTCGTCGTTTATGAACCGATTTTGATCATTCTTTTTCTGTTGGAAAGAAGACGTTCCCAAGGTGGTCCCATGATAAGGATATCAGGGTTTGATTGTGGAAGACCAGAGAAAACAAGGGGAACTTTCAAAAATTGCAGGGTTAACTAGTGCATTTCTTGGCATTTTCATTAAGTATTTTAAAGCACTACAATTTAATAAAGGTCTGGAGTAGATCTGATGATGGAGCCGGGAGACAGTCGAAGGAACTCCTCAACAATTCACAGCAGCTACCTTGTGTTTGGGCTCGATTAATTTGTATTGATAAGAACTTTACACCTAGATGGGTTGTGACTGTCATAAAAGCTCTGATGATGGAGACAAAGGCCAGTTCCGGGAACTCCTCAACGGTTTACAGTAGCTACTTTGTGGTTGGACTTAATTCATTTATATTGATGAGACCTTTGCACCCATTGGGTTAAAATAATGGTCTGCAGTAAATTTGATGATGAAGACCATAGGCAATTGAGGGAGTACTTAGGTACGGGTAAAAATTAAAGTAAACAAAATTACGTCGTTTCTCAATTACATTTGCGTCAGCTTCCAGTCTGACCGGATGCAACTGAATACATAGTACTTTTAACAACTAAAAAGTGTAAAATATAAACTTTTTTACAAAAAAACAACCGACTTCCAAAAATCACTACAAAGTGAAAAATAACTAATTTCGCAAGTCGGTGTCTTTGGTTTTGTATATTTTTTTTTTGACACCGACTTCCGAAATTAGTTATTTTTCACTTTGTAGTGATTTTTGGAAGTCGGTTGTTTTTTTGTAAAAAAGTTTTTTGTTATAAATGACTATATAATGTACCTGGATTTAATCCTGATTGTTCCTCTATGGATCAAAATATATAGCTAAGTACACAATTAGTGACGTAACACAACTGGCGAGGTGTGCTTACAGAGTAATTAGGGACGCCTATGAACAGCCGGGAAATTAATTAACACAACTACCAGAGATATTGATGGACGTTAAAACTGGGGTCATAGTTGAGCTTTAATGTCTATGTAGCATTTTACAATAGTTAGAGGAACATAAAACACACAACCGGCCGTCCCTGGCGCGATGTTAGCTGAAAAAGGGATGGTTAGTGTTATTTCAACTATCTTTTTTCACTTACACTTTATCATCATCATCATCATTTCAGCCGAAAGACGTCTACTGCTGGACATACCTAAGCCTCCCCCAAGGATCTCTACAACGACCGGTCCTGCGTCTCCCGCATCCAGCGGTTTCCCGCAACATTCACCAGATCGTCGGTCCACCTTGTCGGGGGCCTACCCACGCTACGTCTTCCCGTGCGTGGTCGCCACTCGAGAACCCGTCGGCCCCATCGGGCACTTACACTTAAGAAAAGTCAATAGTTACAGACTGATGATTCAAAATTGCGTGTAAGTAATTTAAGTTTGTTTGAAACTAGGTTTCCGCCTGCGGCTTTTTTTTTAATAATTATAAACTAGCGCTTGACTGCAATCCCGCCTGATGGTAAGCAGTGATGCAATCGTTGATGGTAAAGCGCGCTAGTTTATTAAGCCTATTCACTTAAAAAACCTTAGTGGATAGGAAGGAAGACGGCAGTTGAGCCAGATGGTGCAATGTTAGACCCAATAACATGACCAATGATGCTGAGCCAGAGGGAGATTGATATGGTGACCCTCCACGACCAAACTCCCGGCACAACAACATTTGACGCATCGTACCCGGCACACATCGCAACACAACTGCTCAGACCCGTCCTCCGTACGGCTTCACCAGACATCATGCCGGAACACGACGAATCGCTTGGCGGCAAGACTTTGTCTGGTGGGTGGTAACTTCTGCCGGCAGCTGATGTTATGGCCTACCACCGGGCTTCGCCCGCGTGGTGTTCGGTTATACCGCGCTGTTTAGATTTCCCTTGGGAATAACATTTTTTTTATATAAAAAGTACCTATTTAATCCGGACTTCTAACTTTACGTCTACAAAATTTCAGAGCAATCGGTTCGGCAGCTTCGACCTGAAAGCGGAACAAACAAACAAACAAATCTTTCCGATTTATAATATTATTAAAGATTAAATATTTTATTCAATTGAATGCAGATCTTTACGAAGAAGTTCACTCCACCTAGCGTGAGGAGTGAGGGAGCGTGCTGCAACACGTTCGTCGATACCAAGCCACAAGAACAAAACAAAGTATAAACAAAAAGCTGTACACGGATTACTATCAAAGTAATTAACACGCTACCTGCTTGAATGAGCTCGCCTGTGACTGAAATACCTGAATTACACCATAGAACATGCACACGTGCTGTAATGTATAAATAAATATGTACTTTTTATTGCGTTTAGAGTATAGTTGCATGTGTTCTTAAGTTAAGTAGTAATCCATACTAATATTATAAATGCGAAAGTATCTCTATCTGTCTGTCTGTCCCGCTTTCACGCCAAAACTACTGAACTGATTGTAATGAAATTTTAAACAGATAGTCTAGAGCCTGAGAAAGGACATAGGCTATATAACATCCCGCTATGACCAATAGGAGCAGAGCAGTAACAAAAAATGTTGCAAAAATTGGAGCGAACGCGGACGTACATATTGCTCCAATTATTTTAACAGGTGCTTATGAACTGAAATTCATGCGGATGGAGTCGCGGGCAACAACTAGTTACAATATAATACACCCTTTTATAAATCGTCGAAGGCATTGTGCCCTCATTGTAACAAAGAGAATATTATAAATAAACTAGTTGAAGTTTTAATAAAAAGATTTAATCAAATTATTCTACTGAGTTCAAACGAGCGCCCGTTTTTTATAAAATCAAGCGTCATTTGTTCAAATTAGGCTCAGAATCAGCACCTTTTGAACGTCAATATTATTATTATGACAGTCCCCCAAAACGCCCGCCCTTCGCCACTTCCTAGTGCTTTCGTTGGGAATAAAAAGTGACGGAACAAATTCCCCAGCAGCACAGCTGTCTGTTCATTTAAATTCCCCAGCAGCACAGCTGTCTGTTCATTTAAATTCCCCAGCAGCACAGCTGTCTGTTCATTTAAATTCCCCAGCAGCACAGCTGTCTGTTCATATAAATTCCCCAGCAGCACAGCTGTCTGTTCATTTAACAAAACATATGATTACACAACATTATTTTTTGTTTAAGCGAAACCCGAAACACGTGTCCAGTATTTATAAGTAAAGAATCTATGTACAAAATTTCAAAAAGATACATATAATGAAAAACCACAAAGTTATGAGCTTGCTATTCTACTTGGTTCTCCCAACAAAAATATGGTCAAAGTACCGATCGGGCGGGCGAGCGCGGGGCGTTGACCTCTGGCGTCAGCTGTGGCGTAAAGTGTCGCTCGGTAACCACTCTGCAACAATTTCTAAATGTATTTGGTAAAAAAATATAACATGGTGTAAAAATGATTGGAATCGATTCAGTTGCTTATTCTGAACAAACTATAATATACAGGTTTCGCATAATAAAATAACGTTGTATACAATACTATTTATAGTAATGAACACAAGAAAATACAACAACAATGAAATTATTTACCATGTGCCAGCTAGCCATGCCAAGATATTAGGAAAGTAAAAAAAATAATATTACAATGGATAGGTAAATAAGTGAAAACTTATTACCTAACCCCCAGATATTTATATCTGATTATATATGTATATCGGGCGTGATAGCTCACATATTTATGCATTGTAATAAAGCAAATTATATAAATTCATATAACGTGGAAATAAGCTAATTCTGGAGAAAAAACTTGAATTAATCAGAGCGACCAGCTATTCTTATCATTTAAATAGTCGTTTACAGAATAATATGCCTTTGAACAAAGCTTGGATTTGATTTGTGCTTTAAATGCATTAAAAGGCAAGTCTAGCAAGGCAGAGGGTATCTTGTTGTAAAAAGTTAAAATAAACCCAACAAAAGATCGAGTTATGAACCTTTTGAAGTCACTGAAAAGTTTATTACAATAAGAGCATAGGAACCTGAATGCTCTTTCAATTTTTATTTAAAATTGACTGTCACACATCATGTAAGTTGGATTGTACCGAATTGTATTTTTTTCTAGCACTTTATCTATTTAGAATTTGATAGCAGATTTATCTACAGATTCATTTCAAACAGATGATCATAAAGCAGCAATATCAAATACCAAAAGAGTACAAATAAGTGATAAGTATCTATTATTCCTGGAGATACTGTCATGTACCGTCTTGTCTCAGAAACAGAAATAGCAGGCATGGGTTGTTTATGTGTAAGGTGGTTATTCACTAGCACCTTGTGTGAACTGACGATTAAGTGAAACTGATTAATAAATTAATGTCGTGGTGGCCTAGTGGTTAAAACACCAGCCTCTCAAGTATGAGTGCGTGGGTTCGATTCCAGGTCAGGCAAGTACCAATGTAACTTTTCTAAAGTTATATGTACTTTCTAAGTATATCTTGGACACCAATGACTGAAGGTGAAGGAAAACATCTTGAGGAAACCTGGACTTTAAGTCTGAAATCGCCAACCCGCATTGAGCAAGCGTGGTGATTACGCTCTATCCTTCTCTGTATGAGAGGAGACCTGTGCCCAGCAGTGGGACGTTAAAAGGTTGTTGAAAGATTAATAAAAGAAATTGGCGAAATAAATAAACTGTCAACTAGAAAACTGTTTAGTCAAACGCAAACTCATTGTACATTGCAGCTAAGTGCGATTTAGGATTTACAAGTATTGTTATCCGTTTCCTATCTTTTAGTTTCCTCGTTCTTTCTCATCTACTTCACAAATCACAATCGACTTTTTCAGAAGAATCTTTACCCCCAAAATCCAGCTCACAAACAACTTAAATCCAAGCCATTTCTTCTTCAAACTTCCTAACCTTGTTACATCATTTATCATTCGTTTTACATACCAGCCAGTTTCAGCGCGGCCCTCGTTCAGTATCGACCAGCCAAGAGCCACGCCCACCGACCCCTCACCAGCCCCCCTCCATCCCCCTCGCCCACCGCGGCTCCCCCTCCCCGCCCGGGGGACCGCAACCCCCGCGCCAGTTGCAATCGGATGATGAACGGTGGTTGTGGTCGAGATTGATAATAGCATAGACAAGCAAAATCGGACTCAACATACAATCATGATTGGTTCGGGGTAGTGGAATAGATTGGCCATCTATAACAGTTATTCCCGCATGTATATCATGCTCGTATGAGTATAATAAGCATCGACGATTCTCTAGTCATGGGCGAGAAAAAAGGAATGTTATTAAATAATGAGATACTTTCAACCTTTTCCCAAATCTATTTGCGGAGTACTAAAAGCAATGTACGAAAATAAAAACATGTATAAAGCATCTACATTTAGCAACAGCATAAGATCTATCAAATGTAGTGTCAGTCCTACAGTAGATGGCGCCACTTGTCACCTGTGTGTTATTAATACGAATGGTGTACTGTTAACCCATTTACGGTCACCGTGCCCAATGGGCGCACCTTCAAATCCACCCTCGTTTTTTTTTTTATTTATTACCATGGAAGTTTCAGTTTATCTGCATTATTGTAGAGGTTATTACTGTATATTACATTTTATTTTTTTATAATTTCGTTCATAAAAAGTACGCGTCACGAAAAACAATAATTAGTGTTTTTCACTTCACTGCCAAACGTAGATAGGATTTTTTTATTTGTTAACTTTGTAATAGTACTAAGATAATATAAAATAAAGGGGACTTCTAAATCGTGACCTATACCTATTTTTATATAAATGTCCCCAGGTGGGGACAATGGGCACATAAGGGGTAAAATATTCCTTTTTTATGTACACAAACCATGTCAAGACGGACTTTTGCAGTAAACGACCACTACTAAGATGAGGACTCAAATGCTGAAATTTACCTTGTGACCTTTCCTCTAGAACCCAGTAGGTATGCTCACTTTTTTTTATAAGTTATAAACAAGCGCTTGACCGCAATCCCGCCTGATGGTAAGCAGTGATGCGATCATTGATGGTAAAGCGCGCTAGTTTATTAAGAGCCTATTCACTCTAGCCTTGAAGACACTCAAATTGTAATGTGACGGAAACACCGTCGCTGGCAAATTGTTCCAGTCCCTCGATGTACGCGGTATAAAAGAGGAAGCGAAACGCTTCGTCCGGGTCGCAGTGGTATCAACAACGTAAGGGTGGACACTCGCCGTACGACGGGTCGTCCGATGGTGGAACGGTGATGGGGGAATTAAATCATGCAATTCCCTTGCACACTCACCAGAATGCAACCTATAGAAGACCGAAAGGCTGGCTACTCTACGCCTGTGCTCCAGGCTTTGGAGACCGTTTCGAGTTAAGTCTGGGTCGACAATCAGCCTCTCCACTGAATCCAAAGTATCCAGGTGACATTTCGCAGCACCAGCCCAAATGTGGCTGTAGTACTCCACACACGAGCGGACCTGTGCTGTCACTAATGAAGAAAATGGCGATGGTTATAATACATATTATATGCCAATGATCTAATCTCAGGATGTGTCGAGGTTTTGCACACAGAGATGAAAAGCAATGGGAGAGTTCCGATTAACACAGCCAAGAAACGATGAACTGATCTTCTGCTGTCGAACGATCATCCTCCTTTTTTGCCAAAAGGTTACTCCGGACACTTACCGATTAATAGAACCATCAAACCTAAAAGTTTCTGAAACATGATTGAATATAACTTATTAGTGATTCTCTTCACAAGTCATTTCACAAGAACATATTATGAATAATATTGTAAATCGTAAAATGATATAGGTGACTTCCTATTTCGCAATTGATTTGTTTGACAGTTTTGTTTACCAATATAATTACGCATGAGTTTATTTCCTATGGGGACAGAATAATTGAGCTAATGAGGAAATAATATAAATAATTTACGTCACGGTTGGCGCAGTGGTTAAGTGATTGACTGCGGCGCTGCGTGTCGCGGGTATATACCTACCTACTGCTAATGTAAGTTTATATATTTGTAAACGCACCTATGATACAGGGGACTCTCCTAGTGTGGGTTAACGTTTTAATGTTTTTGGTACGATACACCAAATGTTGTTGTGTCGGGGGTTTGGTTGTGGTGGGTCTCCAGATCAATCTCCCTCTGGCGCAACATCTTTGGCCGTGTTGTTGGGTTTAATACGGCATTACCTCGCTCAACTGCCGTCTTCCTTTCTATTCACTCAGTTTTTTGAGTGAATAGGCTTAATAAAGTAGCGCGCTTTACCATCAACGATTGCATCACTGCTTACCATCAGGCGGGATTGCAGTCAAGCACAAGTTTATATCTATTTAAAAAAAATCTTTATAAATAAGCATCATCCTTACTTTTTCTTTATAGGGTTACTAGCTGACCCGGCGAACTTCGTTCCGCCTTAAAGGGAATATCACATGAGTACTTTTTAAATCAGGATAATTTTAAATAAATAACTATTATTATTCAATGATTCTTTATTTGGGAGCACAATCCTGGCGGTTCTCCGGAAATCTTTAATGTGCTACAATACTCGCAAACAACATCCATTGGCCCAATGCGAACGTCATTGCGCTATATTATATGCGTATTGAAACGCTGCCCGATTCAAATCAGTATTTGATGAATTTCTTCTTGTGCTTCGTAATGCTCTGGTGAGTGAGAAGCACGAAGTCGAGCCATACTAAGGCTGCGCTCTTCAAGTGCAATTTCTTGCTCTTCTTCAGTTCTTTTTTTTTTTTTTGTTAGGATGGGAAATCATCAAATGACTTCTTCCGCTCTGGGCGGAGCGGAAGGGCGTGTCAGACTAAAACCCAGACTAAAACATGCATTGACTAAAACCCACCCGTGTTACTTCACTTGCCTGTGCAACGGCCAGTGCCATGGTTTATTTTTTAACCAACCCGCAACCCTGTGGAACAGTCCTCGTGGACCCCGTCAAGGTGTGCTGACATCCCTTTGAGGCGCGTGTGAAACACAACGCGCCGTCAACCCGGACCTGGTTCTTACCAGAAGGCGAGCTGCCTATAGCTCGCCGCCCGCAAGCCCGCGCCTACGGTGGTCAGGAGTCCGATGTTGCCACCCGACCAGGGTGCTTCCTGCGGCGGTTAAAGGCGTGAGGGTAGTGGGATTTCCGTCCCTCACGCGCTCCGCCTCCTCCTTTGCCAGCATCACTGCTTCACAGAAGGAGGTAAAAGCTTGCCATGCACTATTGTTCCGGACTATGGCCTGGACCAGAGTCGGACGCGAGAGATGAGATCGCCGCCGATAGCCGCCACGAGGACACGGCTGTGCTCTACCCAAGCCGGGCAGACCTCCACCATATGCTCCACCGTGTCCTCAGGGCGATGCACACATGCACACATGCACGATGCACACGCCAGGGTGACCACCCTGGCGTTTCTTCCCGCCTTATACGGAACAGGAACCTCCCGATTCAGCCGTGTGCGGTGAGAACCTACGTCAGTCGGAAGGTGAGGACGCCGTGGCGCCTCTCTAGCTACTCCTCAAAGAGAGGACTTACCGCCGCTATTGTGGCGTGTTCAGTGCTGGATTGCGACAATCACACTTTCCATGTCGCCATGAGGTCCCGCCGGAGCTCTGTCCGCTGTACTGCGATTTTTCGCGGCAACGGAGTTATGCCTCCTCTCGTCACTCCCACATGTGTTCGAGGGATAGTGTTTCTCCACAATTTAATGGATGTTATTATACATATAAACGTTTCTTTTTAATTACTCTATCTATTAAAAGAAACCTCATCAAAATCTGTTTCGTAACTTTAAAGATTTAATCATACAAAGGGACATCGGGAAAGAGAAGGTAACTTTGTTTTATAGTATGTAGTGAAGTGGTAAATGGCACAGCGATACAATATTAGAAACTTTGAAGTTGAAGTTTGCTTTGGGGTTTTTATTAAATAATTAAACCGACAGAGAGTATTTATATTTCTTGCTTTAAATGAATGCATCAACATTCAACCGGTTTTTTTTTAATATGCTGAGTTGTGCAGCAGTATGTTTGTACCATTTTTAACAAATGAACCGCTAACTGTATATTTTGACTGGGTTGTTTTGTAATTCCATGTCAGTTGCGTTTTGTTATACCATGTCTTATGTCACGTCACACGGGAACGACGGGAACAACGGGAACGGGATAAAAAGTATCCTATGTGATATTTCCTTCTCCCAGTTCTTATCTACCTCCCTAGGAATTTTGAGCCATACTGGTTAAGCAGTTCTTGAGTTATAAATAGAGTAACTAACACGACTTTCATTTATATACATAGACTTCATTCAAATCGGACCAGCCCTTTAGGAGGAATTCAGTGACGTACACAGGTACAGCAGATTTAGGAATATACCCATGGAAAGCATTGTCATCCACATTTGTAACAAATCTAGAGCTCTTGTTTCAGTCTCTTAAGGTTAAATAAAAAATCTTAAATATTTATTTATTTCTAATTATTTTTTTCTCTTTTAGTTCATACCTAAGTACAATTTTAATAAATAAAAAAAATTAAATAGGTATTTTTGTTTATTTTTCCCCTTTTAGTTTTTATGTACAATTTTCTTTTTAAGTAATTACAAAAATTAAAAAAAAAAACTATAAACTTGTTTAAAATAAAAAAAAAGACTTGTGATTGCCCGGGATTGAACCGAGGAACACCAGCCATCGCAAGTAGACCATACCACTATCGACTACGCCACAGGGGCTATGTCAAGCCGCGCGAAATAAGCGCCCATATTATGCGGGAAATATTGCGAAAGAGAAAACTCGAAAACATGCGCTTACCCAGAGATAAGACCCATCTAGATCGATTTCTCGTCCCCGAAAACCCCCACATATCAAATTTCAGCGAAATCGTTAGGGCCGTTTCCGAGATCACATGCTTTTTCAAGCAATCAGCGCCATCTGCCGGGCTGATTTGTGAATCTAAACAATTCAGGGCGCCACTCAAACGCATACATAAAAATTCATTAAAATCGGTCAAGCCGTTTAGGAGGAGTTCAATGACATACACACGTACAGCAGAATTATATATATAAAGATAAAAAAATATTATTTGAGTACATAAAAAGGTACTCTTTGAATGTGTGATTTTTTTTTTTTGTCAAATCACACATTCAATGTGATTTTTTTTTTATTTTCACTAAGTGTGTACATAAAAATATTAATGTAATATTTACAGTAATCATAAATAATAATTATATGTGCGTAAAATCAAGTTTTTGAAAAACATCTCTTGTCGTTACACGTGCCTTCTAAGCTCAACAGATAATAAAGTCAAAGTCAAAAATCTTGATCCTTGCGTAATTGAACTTTCTCTCGAGTGCAATATGTGTTCATTATGAAGTAACAACTTCTTAAAAACTAATTTAATTGCTCATTTGACTCTATATTATTTAACTAAGAATTTAAGAGTACCCTCATCAAACTATAAAATTCCTTATTTTAGCTGCCCTCGCATGGTAAGTATATGGAAAATCCAGGATAGATGCCCCACTTTTCGAAAATGCTTAATAACTCCGAAATTTATAATTTTAGAGCATTGTGTTCTTTCCATTAAATTAACTGAATCGTTTTTATATTACTGTATATATTTTGTGTAAATTCTAATTTACTGGACCTTTTAAAAACGAGATAAATGCCTACTGTGGGCGTCACACAGACGAAACGCATATGCTCCCTTCAACAGTCCACCCGGCGTCGAGGTTTGCAGGAGGACTCGTTACTTATAGAATGCGTCACCAGTTGCCGAAAATGCATGCGTTGCAAAGTGTGCCACGGCCGTCCCTGCCTCGCCACAGGTGGAGACGATGACTTGTGTAGGTTCGGCGACCCCCAGACGAGCCTACACAGCAATTGTAGCCGCTAAAATGCCTGTTGAGCCACAAAACTCGCAGGTAAAACTAGCGGATGAAACTAAAGGGGTTAAACGAAGGCTGTAAAGGCAGGGTCCAGTAAAGGACAAGTGCGACAAGGATGGTTTCGATAAGGTAGTGAAGAGGAAAAAGAAGCCTCCTTGTCGGAATCAGTGCGGAACAGCTCCGACAGGACCCAACATGCTCCTGTGTCCAGCAGTACCGACGACGATGCTCTATGTGTCCAGACTGCAACACTTTACGAAGGTTGTGGAGATCGTGGAGTATCTGCGCGTCAAGACCAACTGGACTTTGAGGGTCGAGAGTTCCAAGTCACGAATTCCAAATCGTTCGTGTTGCGTGTTCCGACAAATCATATCGAGAAGTACCTCAAAGAAGAGTTCTGGTCGAAAGGTGTTGTGTACCGCCGGTTTCGTGGCCAGCTACATGATACCAGTCAGCGAAACACGACGCCGACACTTCGTAGTTCGTGTAGTGTATATAATAATTTTATATGTATTTATAGTATTTTAAGTTTTTATATGCCTGAAATAAATGAATAAATAAAATAAATAAATAAAATAGTAAAATTTTGCTCTCAGAGTACTTCTAACACAGTGAAATAAAAATCGAGTCACCTATCCCAGTGGGGCATCTATCCTGAACTTACCCTAGCTTTAGCAGTTTATACTGGTTATGTATAGCTTAATGTGTAGCCGATGCAATTTATTATACTTAACAAATGTTAAGTACACACACAGTAACACATTGAAATGTCGAAATATTTTTTTTAACAATTTTGTAATAAATTTAAATAAATTTATTACAAAATTGTTAAAAAATTTATTTCGACATTTCAATGTGTTTTAAATAAAACATTAATTATGATTTTGAGATTAGGTAACAAACTAATTAACTCTATAACTTACGAGTAAATTGGCTTTACCTATTAGTTCTTCATGATGATTACTTTTTACAATGTATAAAATGTAGGAAGTGATATGTAGGTGTTATGGTTATAACATATAATTATTATTCTATACATACATTAACTCAAGCCGTCCTCCAGTGGAGGCCAGAAACTGTAAACCTACCTCGTGATGTAACTCCCCATCATTGTTGGGAACAGTTGTTTCAATCTGGATGCACTTGTTACAGTATTTTACATGGAGCACATGATTATTTGAACTCCACCAAACAGTTACTAAGTACATAAAACGATACCTCATGGTACACTGGCTAACAGATTTGCAGGCTTCGGACTTCCCGAAACGACAGTTAAGGATCTACAAAACACTGCTGGTACTAACGGCTAAACGCACTTTCTGAGACGCAAATGGTTTCGGCGTCTAAAAATCCGATTGAAGGAGACAGACTTCATCCACGGACCCACAGCGGCAAGGGAGGGTTAAACTGATGAATCCGCAAGATCTTCAAAATCGAATGTAATCTAACGATCCGGTGGCAGTCCGACGGCTACGTACTAACTCGCCACTGTCTGCAAACTTGTTACTTTCTTTGTTTCTGCATATTGTGCAAGTAGGTATTACATACGTTTTAATGAATTCTCACGTAATCATTTAGACATATAAAAAATAAAATAAACTCACAAAATAAAAACGCAACGTTTTGAGATATTTATGTTAATTAGCATTCACTTTTACACTTTTTTTACATCTAGATACCTAAAGAGAGTTTAGATAAGATTTTTTAAAGAATATACATCATAACTCTTTGCTTCTGCGAAATAATTGTTTCACTTTACATAATTATTACATTTTTCAAATTTCATAACACAAATTATCAATTTCAATTCAATTCAATGTATTTATTTGCTTACTAAGTGTACACCAGTGGTCTTATATATAACTAGCGGCCGCCAGCGACTTCGTTCGCGTGGTTTAGACTTTAGTTATGCTCCGCTCCTATTGGTCGCAGTGTGATGTTATATAGCCTAAAGCCTTCCTGGATTAATGGGCTATCCAACGCAAAAATAATTTTTCAAATCGGACGAGTAGTTCCCGAGATTAGCGCGCACAAACAAACAAACAAACTCTTCAGCTTTATATATTAGTATAGATATAACAAGTAGTCCTTACAACTTAGCGGCCTAATTCAGGCATTGCAAAATTTGAGGTTTGAGAGGCTAATAATATTTGAATATATATTTAACTAACTCTAAATCGTCATCGTGATTTACTTATTTTAGCTGTTTCTCGAGCTCAAGCTGTGTTTCGTGTGTTTGTTGGTTGCAATATCTTCGAAAAATGAAGTCATCGTCTGCACGTCTTACTAGTTACTTCTTAGTGCATTTTTGTTTATTTATTGACGATTTTTTTTTTATGGTGCGGTCAGCTTCCAGTCTGACTCGATGTACCAGCACCACTACTACTACACACACTTACTTACTTTACATGGGGCGACATTCATCAGAACTCTTCAACTCAGTTACTGGGCAGCAGTTGGTAAGACTGGGTTGCTACTGGACTTCTGACAACCAAATTGTGACAAAAAAAAATTCTTAGGATTAAGTACCTACTAATTACCTACTAATATTTTTAAGAGAGTAACATTATTTAGTTTTGTATGTAGGGGTGATCTCCGAAACTACTGAAACTACTGATGTTCTCGCGCACTAACTCTCGCAGGCAAAAAACAATCATTGATGTAAAGGAACATAAATAAGGTCACATTTTCAACCAAAAATATTGCCACTCATAGATACTCAAAATTACTAATGACCTCATGACTTGTGAAGCAGTTATTTCCGCCATCTTGAATCACTATTGTAGTAAACAAGGTGTGCGCCTCGGGCTCTGCCCGAAAAAGCCGTTCAATTCGTACCGGCCGATCGTTACGGGATCGATAATTTGCCATCACATTCTTCAATAATTACAAGAGCTGATTCATGGGGTACCTACTAGTTGAACTTTTACAGATTGTTATAGGAAGCTTGTTCGGGATTTATTTTTACTTATTTTTATTTGCTAGTGAAATCACATTACAACGTTTCACGAATAATAAAAAAGCGAAGGAAGATTTTTATATGTTCGATTTTTATTCAATGAAAGATACCTGGAACGGTGAAACATCTTGACTTTACAACTAAAATGTTAAAATTGGAGATTTGCCCACACTTTGTGGTTAATATTATTCAGAAACTGTTTCTTAAGTGCACGATCAATTTATTTTAAGCACGCATATAATATTATCATTATTATAATATATCGAAGGTGTTCGATTGTTCCAGGGCCACACTATATTGTCTGCTTACATCAGATTTCGATCAATCGTGAACTTGTAACGGGATTACCATTAATGTTCGGTATGCAATTCATCTGACATCACTAAGAAGATACATATAACACAGATTGCATACCAAACATTTTGTTATCTGAACTCGATATCTTTGCAAATAACTTAACTTAGTTTTTGATGTTAAACATGCTTACTGTTTCATGTTTTTATTTATTCCTTTTTTTTTACATTGTCAAAACATCCTGGATAATTTTTGCTTATATATATACTTAATATAATAACTGTTCTTATCTGCTTGTACAAAAGATGAATAAGTAGGTATCTAGAAATATATAAGCAAAACATGGAAGCAAGAGCAATTTAGAAAAGAAATCTGTATTATTTTAAATAAATTTAACATAATAGCCAGTGTTAATTATCATTTGTATACGCGTGCAATTATACATATATCGACGCTTGAAAGGCAATCATATCTAAGCGACAAAAATTCGTAAATTGAGTTATATACACCAAACGACGCAGAAAAATCTGCCGGTTCGAATGGTGTATATAACTCAATTTACGAATTTTTGTCGCTTAGATATGATTGCCTTTCAAGCGTCGATATGCTTACAATTTAATATTATTTAATTTTATTAGCATGTAATTTTAATCTGCCTATATTTACACAAAACGTCGACTTCTGTACCTACCTAGGTTGCAATATCTTCGAGAAATGAAGTCATCGTCTGCACGTCTTACTAGTTACTTCTTAGTGTATTTTTGTTTATTTATTGACGATATTTTTTTTGTAATTCTAACCAGTGCTTGGCCGCAATCCCAGCTGATGGTAAGCAGTGATACAATCGTTGATGGTAAAGCGCGCTAGTTTAGGTAGCCCAACAAACTAAACACCATCTAAGTAGCAGTCAACAAAACTGTCGCTGACCTTAGCGGTGCCATCGTCGGCACTATAATAACAGGATGCTTCAATAATTAACTTCGATAAACATTTAACATTAATTTACTACAAGCACCAACCTACTTGTTAAGTTATTATCTGTAATAAATGTTTTTTTTTTTTGTTATAAACATAAGGTCTTATGAGCTCGGTGACCTCATGCATCAATGATAAAATTAAAACTTAACTTCTCATAAGGGGTGGGGTGTGAGTGGCACTACCATGTATGTGTCAGTCAGAGATTCTGAATACTTTCGATATGTATGTAAATGAACCTTTCCATTTTGTTGGCCATTTCTACTTGATGAGAAGGATTAATACACATGGTCAGGCACAAAGTTATACAGAGAGTTGCAACATTTGTGTCCCATTTCTTGCAATAGTTGTCATGAGAACAAGACCACACAAATAAATCGTGTTAAATCGTGCTTAATAAGAATCTATTTAATCCTTTATTGTTTATTTTTTAAATCATTGTAATGTTTGCGATTCCCACTTTCTTTATTATTATGAAACCTACTTGATAAAAAAAAAACTGTTAAACAACACACAGTGATCTAAAATATTACTCATAAAATTTGCACAAGAACTCCCCAGATACAACGAATGTTACCACTAAGAACGGATTAAAGAAAACTCATTTCCGAAAGGCATTCAATAGGGTTTGAAACTCTGTATGGAATTACAAAATTTTTGCCAGTACTTAGCTAATTCCATTAGATAAGCCGCTTGTATATAATAAGAAAACTTAACAAGGTCCAAAACTGGGGAACCTCTCCTCTACGTTTCTGGAATACTTATTTTCTACCTAATAGCTGACAAGAGAACCCAAAATTTAACCCTATTTTAAGAACAAAAGTGTTAATAAGCAAGCATTATAATCACTTCGTAATACAATGGGCCTGGCAGCGCGCCCGCTGCACTGGAAAAGGTCAGGCTTCATTAATAATTACAGTTTTGTCAGGAAGCTCATATAATAGAGCCCGCTGTTGATAAAAGCAGACCATTCCGTTGCTCTACTCGGCTTGGAGCCAAATGCTCTGTATAGGTTATGAAGACCTCACTAATATCAAGCTTACTATTCGAATAGTTGTTTAAATACTATGGCGGTCGCAATATATAAAATACTGGTATGCATCTGTTTTTTTTTTTTTTACATATAAATTAGTGCTTGCAAGCAATAAGCAGTGATGCAATTGTTGATGGTAAAGCTCTTTACTCTAGCCTTGAAGACACTTAAATTGTAGTTCAACGGAAACACACCCCCTGGCAAACTGTTCCAGTCCCTCGATATACGCGGTATAAAAGAGGAGGCGAAACGCTTCGTCCGGATCGTAGTGATATCAGCAACGTAAGGCTGGAAACTCACCGTATGATGGGTCGTCTGATGATAGAACGGAGATGGGGGAATTAAATCATACAATTCCCTCGCACACTCTCCCAAATGCACCCTATAGAACACCGACAGGCTGGCTACTTTACGCCTGTGCTCCAGGCTTTGGAGACCGTTTTGAGTTAGACTGGAATCCGATTTCCATATAGTTGAGAAAAGGCAGATAATGATCTTACTTGTACGTTACAATCGGCTCGTCGGTGTCGACGACATACCTATGTGCTGTTTATGCTCTTTGGGCCCAGGGCTTTGGGTTCAGGTGAACGAACATTTGGGAAATACTAGCAGAATATGTTTGACATTATGTATCAGCTGTGGTTAAACATATCTTATGTTTTATTTTTTGGATGCATGGGACTCCAAGATAGTTGAGAAAACGCAGACAGATGATCATATCTTTTGGACGCATCATCATCAACCTGTTTTTTATATTGTCCCACTGCTGGGCACAGGTCTCCTGTCATACAGAGAAGGAGTGAGCGTAATCACCACGCTTGCTCAATGCGGGTTGGAGATTTCAGATTTAAAGTCCAGGAAACCTGGACTTTAAATCTGAAATCGCCAACCGAGATGTTTTCCTTCACCTTGTAATCAGTCATTGGTGTCCAAGATACCCTTAAAAAGTACATATAACTTAGAAAAGTTTCATTGGTACTTGCCTGACCTGGAATCGAACCAACACACTCATGCTTGAGACACTGGTGTTTAACCACTACGCCACCACGAATGTTTAGACGCATAAGATCATTTAATTATTATGATGTAACTATAGGCTTGCCGCTATCACATTGGTCTTCAATTTATCTATCCAAAAGTGGTAAAAACCTCTTTCTAACCTCTTCAGGATATACCTCCAAACATGATGTTGTAAGGAACTAATCACTTCTAATCTTCAAGATGCATTATTTATTCATATTGTTTAAAATCAGGTTTTCTGTTCAAACCGAGAACTTGACCTCCTCAGGAGTGACGGTGTGTCGGCGACAATGAACTGGAGCGTTAAACTAAGCAGGTTTTTTATTAGTTTAATAAAAGTTGAATCACCTCTAGATGTGAGTCAAAGCAGTAGCTGCCGTGATTTATTGTGGGAAAACAAATTACTTGCAGAAAACAATGAAAAAAACAAATATGTCGTCGAAAACATTGTGTTTTGTAAAGTTTATAGTAACACTAGCTTTCCGCCCGCGGCTTCGCCCGTGTAGAATTCGGTTATATCGCGCTTTTTAGATTTCCCTCGGGAATATCATTTTTTTTTTCAATAAAAGGTAGGCTATGTCCTTTCTCACGATCTAAAGATTGTCTGTGCCAAATTTCATCAAAATCGGTTGAGAAGTTTAAGCGGAAAAGTGTAACAGACAGACAGACAGAGTTACTTTCGCATTTATAATATTGGTATGGATTTTTGTTTTGGAGCTGTGCAATTAAATCAAATTCGGTCTCTCAGATCTCTCATACAATATTGTTATTCACGTTTCTTATAGGTATAGTAAAGAAATTTAAAAGATAAACGTTTTTTTGGTATAATGTATAAGTCATAGCTCCAGTCTAGTACAATCTATTATAACATTTACACTAAATTGATTGGTTCCTTACTTTCTAGCTCACCAAACAAATATTAGCTTCGAACTCGGCGCAACTCCCGAACGCACACACAAGTACCTACATAATGTCAAACACACAACTTACCTAATGCACAATACTAACGTACGCGGTCGGGTCACGTTACGTCATATACCAATATTTGTACTTAAGAAAGTTTTGCGATTATGTGTGATTGCTGTAATTTGGTGTTTCAATTTTGGATAAGTGTATAAAATAATAATTATGTTTTGGTCGAGACGATGTGCCGACTCGTAGAGAGAAGTATGGAAGAAACAGACACTTTGTACCCATCATAAATAAATTGGTATAAGAAAGGAGAATGGTGGTGATGGGCGATACTTTAATATAATCCTCGATCGAACTGTGATGCTGGCCTGAGATTCCTCAACCAAAGAAAAGATGAGTATTGATCGCTGTGATGCTGCATGAAATCCAACTTTTATTACAATTCAATAGAATAAAATATACACACATACATACTTTACTACACATACTACTCTATTATCCATACTAATATTATAAATGCGAAAGTAAGTCTGTCTGTCTGTCTGTCTGTTACGCTTTCCCGCCTAAACCTCTCAACCGATTTTGATGAAATTTGGCACAGACAATCTTTAGACCCTGAGAAAGAACATAGGCTTTTATCCCGGAAAAATTGGATGTTCCCGAGGGAAATTTAAAAAGCGGTATAACCGAACTCCACGCGGGCGAAGCCGCGGTCGGAAAGCTAGTATCTTTATACTTTAGATATGCCGCAGCCAATTTGTTTAAATAGCAGTTTAGTTAACCGCCCGGTTTTTTTATTAAATGGCGACCGTTTAAGTAACAAATGCTATTCAATAAATTATAATTCAGGTTGAAGTTGGTACTTAAGCCACCGTGTGAGTCGAATTGGTCGCAGCAACTAACCCAAGTTGTGCCTGAACCATTTTGTGTGTTCTATCCTTGTCAAGGGGAGTGCTAACCGTCTCTCCTTTCAATAGACACGCAGCAACTAACCCAGGGCACCCCGACGAAATGGATTAGATTAGAACTGTGATGAACCACGTACGAGCCGAGAGAACGAAGAGAGGAGAGCACTTCTTCAGAAGGTCAGGGAATTTATTATAGACTGATTTGACCAATCCCAAAAAAATGTATCCGAGCAATCTGTGGAGCTCATTTTTTTAGACAGCTGTAAGCCACTGTTTCAAAAATTAAACATCCTGCCTTTACCATGTCTATACATTTTTGAAACATGCAATTTTGTAAAAAGAAATTAAAACTTATTTGAAACTTTAGGAGACAGGCCAAATAGCCGAACACGACATAAAGACAGACTTTGTTTACCGCGAATAAAATTAAAATTATTTAAGAAAAATGTATATTGTGTGTCCATAATCATTTATGATTTAATTACTAAATTGTTTACAAGAATTACCTTTGACATTATAGAAAATGCTCTTTAAACTTTTGTTATCAAAGAATTACTAAAGTATTAAGGACTACCTATTTAGAAGATAAAATATTATTATTACGATAGAATCTGGATAATGTAATTTTTATCATAAATATGCACGCCATATATGGCAGGATACGCTGGAAAAAATGCGCTGTAACACCCTTTGTACCGTATTTTTAACCGACTGCAAAAAGGAGGAGGTTACTCAATTCGACCGTATATATGCTTTTTTTTATGTTTGTTCGCGCATAACTTCGTCGTTTATGAACCGATTTTGATAATTCTTTTTCTGTTGGAAAGAAGACGTTCCCAAGGTGGTCCCATGATAAGGATATCAGGGTTTGATGGTGGAAGACCAGAGAAAACAAGGGGAACTTTAAAAAATTGCAGGGGCGACAAGTGCATTTCTTAGCATTTTCATTAAGTATTTTAAAGCACTACAATTTAATAAAGGTCTGGAGTAGATCTGATGATGGAGCCGGGAGACAGTCGAAAGAACTCCTCAACAATTCACAGCAGCTACCTTGTGTTTGGGCTCGATTAATTTGTATTGATAAGAACTTTACACCTAGATGGGTTGTGACTGTCATAAGAGCTCTGATGATGAAGACAAAGGCCAGTTCCGGGAAATCTTCAACGGTTTACAGTAGCTACTTTGTGGTTGGACTTCATTCATTTATATTGATGAGACCTTTGCACCCATTGGGTTAAAGTAATGGTCTGCAGTAAATTTGATGATGAAGACCATAGGCAGTTGAGGGAATACTTACGGGTAAAAATTAAAGTAAATAAAATTACGTCGTTTCCCAACTATATTGGCGCCAGCTTCCAGTCTGACGGATGCAACTGAATACATAGTATTTTTAACAACTAAAAAGTGTAAAATAAAAACTTTTTTACAAAAAAATAACCGACTTCTAAAAACCACTACAAAGTGAAAAATAACTAATTTTGGAAGTCGGTGTCAAAAAAGGAATATACAAAACCAAAGACACACTTCCGAAATTAGTTAAGTATTTTTCACTTTGTAGTGGTTTTTGGAAGTCGGTTATTTTTTTGCAAAAAAGTTTTTTAGCAAATAAACATTTTTGATTTGATTTGGTTGAAATTTTACTTCGGATGACATAATGAGCGATCTTGTAAAGAAAATCTTTTCATGTATTTAAAGTAAGAAGAGATCACTGCAGTCATTAAGTATCAATATAGTTATACAGTTCAAAAGACAAGGAAATGGTGAAGCATAGGCGGTTTTGAAAGTATATGAATCTTATGTAAATATATACACAACTGTGTAATATTTTAATACCCAATATTTATTAAATGCTTATTGACTTACAGCTATGAATTAACCCATTGACTCAGTACAAGTGATTCTCACGCACAACCAATCAACATTAACAGTTTAGACATCTTACTCGAGTGCATTTCACAACTCTCATAAAGACCAGCTCTCAACTTACATTATTATTTTAACTCTTTGCCAAAATTGGATACTCACACACACTAACTATTTCACAGTCACTATTTTACGTCGATAAACGTTTCGAGAAGAAACATATTTTTTTTTCTTTGTAATATTAATTTTGTAATATAAATCGGACCGCATGGTTCTAGTTATTAGAAATTTATGAATGAAATTTTATTTAATTTTGATATTGGAACTGCACTGTTGTAGTTTTTATTTTCCTGTTATAAAGAACCATAATTGGTGATACTTTATTTATATTACAATCTAGCCTAACTAATTAGAAATTTAAATATAGTTTAAACATAGTTGGGTTAGTCTTTTTTATTGACTTGATTGTGCTCTGGCTGTTGAGAGTATGTCATGCTCACTCAAATGTCTCGCTGGTGGTGGCGTGTGTGTTGGGTCATTGGGTTCCCTTCAATATGGTTGAGGTGAATGATGCTGATCTATACGTCATGTTCGTGAATGGACGCCGTCAGAGGGGGCTGGTCATCTCTTAGCTGCCACGGCGTATTTTAATTTCTGAATTGATTTTTGTATGTTTTATAATGGACGCTCTCAGCGTACAATATATTTCTGCATCGTTCTCACACGGTTGATTTCAACATGAATGATGTAATCAAATATTTGTAACAATAGCTTGAAAATTTAAAAGAGTGTCCATGGAGTTTCTTGCCCGTTCTTCTCCATAGGTACCTACTCTTTGGAATGGGCGACTACCTTCATCTTACTGACTGACCGACCTTCTGACAATTCAAAAGTGCCTGTAACTGGTTTATTTGAAATAAATGCTTTGATTTTGATTATAACTTAAACTGCTAAGTGTGTAATAACGCTTATCTCATTCACTTTATACTGAACAAGAAAGCCGTTATATTATGATTAAAAAAAAAAAAAACAACTACTAGTAACTTGTAATATGATATAAACACTAATTGTTTCACATGACCTTTATAAGATACAGCACTTGCACTATAATTTACACCTACTGCACGACCTAAACTCTGTATTGTCGAGGAGTTGGATCGCCTCGGTATCACGTGATGGGGAACTTTGCTATTTACAAGATCCTTCTTAAAGTATCTGTTTCTAATGTACGTTCACTATACCCCTCAATTTATACAATACATGTTTTAAAAGCGCTGTCTAATTTTGCGGTTTAGCTAAATACCTACCGTGGGCCCATACAGATATTATTGTAGCAGTGGTACAAATTACGTTGACAATAAAGTATTAACTATTGATATATTTATTACTTCTGAAGAGTAAAAGTTCAAACAAACGAACGATAAGGAATTAAGGACAGAGGCAACTGCAAACGCCTGCAACGAGCCGCTCGTTGCATTTAAGCACCGGATTCACACAGAGCGACAGGCGTTGCTGGCTGGCGGCGACCCACGTCGGCACTTATAGTTACCTCTATCGTATTTCGTATCTGTGTACACACTAAGGCTATTTCTAATACTAGTCAATGTACAGCCGCGACCACCAAACTTGACAACACTTGACATCTTACAAAGCGATTTTTTGCGAAATAACGAATACAACATTGAAACACGACACATTACATAAAACTGTGGTTTCGAAAAGTCCATGTTTACATACAATTTCATTCAAAAATAAAGGAGTAAATCGTTTTCGAATAAAACCGAATGTACCTATACAGATTTTTAGTAATAGGTACACCATTTTGCCTTGTGAAAGCGTTACCCAAAAATTTCAGTTCTCATGCACACGTATTTAACCCATTTTTAGGGTTCCGAAGTCAACTATTAACCCTTATAGTTTCGCCAAGTCTGTCTGTCTGTGTAAAAAACAATGTTTTATTAGTTGACCCCCATACACGTAAAGTGGGGAGTTCTTTTTTTTTTCATTTTCACCGTAATGTGTGATATATTATTCAATAGAAATGTATTGAAAAAATTAATAGAATAGGGGTTCACTAAAATCATTTTTTGATAATGTTCAAATTGTTCATATTTTCAAAAATATTCGCTCCCCCCTCTAACTTTTGAAGCATATGTTTCAACGGAAAATCTAAAATGTAGAAATTTTTACAACCTTTCTAGGAAAATTATTGTGAACGTGATGAGTTGAACAGTTAGGCTATCTTTTATTGAAAAAAATATGTTATCCCCTTGGGAAATCTAAAAAGCGCGATATAACCGAATTACACGCGGGCGAAGCCGCGGGCGGAAAGCTAGTTTCAAACAAAAAAAGAATTATTAAAATCAGTTCAGTCATAACCTGTCTAGTTTGTATAAATTAGTAAACTAATTTCCCGAGCGATAGCGCTGTACTTTGAACTCCTTCGCGCTGTTAAGATTTTTCCTGAACTGATGGGGTCAGGACGGGTAGGGCCCGTTTTTAGGATCCCGTACTTAGTATGTTAAGTTAATGTAATAAATACCTAGCCTATTTTTTATTTTATTTAACTCTTAAGTGGGGTCACTTGTTGTGACGGACAAGAAACTACGGAACCTTACACTGAGCGTCGCCCGAAACGCTCTTGGCCGGTTTTTTATTTATACATACATTCCACAGACGTTGACTGTACACTGTATTTCTTACATAATTCTTGTATTTCTTCTCATTTGTTTGATGGAATGTCTGACATATAATCTTCTGCTATTAACATACTATCTTCATTAGTTTCCGTAATTAGTAATGAAAGAAATAGAGTGCATCTGATTGTTACCGACACCATTACTTACTGGTAACAAATACACATTGTTTCGAAAGGGCAGTATACATAAATGTGGGTATGTTGTGTGGTGCAAGGAATTACTTACTTGAGATTGAACAATATTGTAATGACACGTATACACTAGTCTACGTGCTGTCTATTTTAAAGGATAAAAGGTCGGAAATGGTTCCAAGGTTGTAGCTACATGGACAGTAGGTTTTAATATGGTAATTAGTTTGGTAACACAAAAAAGTACGTGCTGGTAGACGGAGATAATAATATAATATTTGCCGTCCTCCGTGGCGCAACGGTCAACACGCCTGCCTGCGACGTGGAGGCCCCGGGTTCGAACCCCGGCCAGGCCATGATGGGAAACGATCTTTTCCTGGTTGGCCTGGGTCTTGGATGTTTATCTATATATGTATCTATTATAAATATAGTATCGTTGAGTTAGTATCCCATAACACAAGTCTCGCTACTTACTTTGAGGCTAGCTCAATCTGTGTGATTTGTCCGTAAATATTTATTTATTTGCATAAACATGTGTGTACATACAGAAATTATTATTCGTATAAGTAGGATGACAAATATAAATTGGCTCTACATGTTTGCCATTTGACAAGGCATGCGAACATTAGAAATAATAAAAATTTACTTAAAGAAATAATATTTACATTCAACTTGATCAATCACATCACAAAAAAAGCAAAGTCATTAATAATAATTTTAACAATTTTCAAACAGCTGAGAACCATTAAAAATTATAAAAACAAAAATAAATATTATGAGAAATAAGATGACGGGATTATCCTTAATGGCAGCTCTGGACAGAGTGGTGGTGTGTGTGTATTGAGGCCTTTGACCAGCAGTGATATATTAATGACTAATTAGCATCATCATCAACCTATTTATCATCCCACTGCTGGGCACAGGTCTCCTCTCATACAAAGAAGGATTGAGCGTAATCACCACGCTTGCTCAATGCGGGTTGGCGATTTCAGAAGCCACGGTTTAGTAATAATCACTGAAGACTTGATGGCCTAGTGGTTAAAACAGCAGCCTCTCAAGTATGAGTGTGCGGGTTCGATTCCAGGTCAGGCAAGTACCAATGTAACTTTTCTAAAGTTGTATTTACTTTCTAAGTATATCTTGGATACCAATGACTTCAAGATTACAAGGTGAAGGAAAACATCTTGAAGAAACCTGGATTTTAATAGAATAGAATAGAATAGAATAGAATACTCTTTATTATTCTTTATTATAAAATAATATAAAAAAGTGTGTGTCTCAGCTCCGACGCACGACTGGAGTTTACTCCTTAAGTACGAGAAAAAAAAAATAAAAATAAATAAAAAAAATATTTAAAAAAAATTATAATAAATACCTAAATAAAAAAAATATTATTATTATTTTAAAAATTATTTATAAAATAAATCATAAAAAATTAAAAAAAATATAAATGTATATTTATGAAAATTTTAACCAATTTTAAGAAAGTTAATAACAAAAAAAAAATTATAAACATTTTTTTTAAATTATTATAATTAATTTTTTTTAAATATAACATTATCTTAATAACTAACAAAATATAGTTGTAAAAAGATAATTATGCCACTTTTTTAGATTAGAAATTTCGCACCAAAGGTGCGCACTAAAATAGTAACGCTTAAAATTCGTTACTCGTTAGTAGGTTTTACCCCTCGGATTTTTCTCATACCGGGCGCCTTATATATGAAAATCGATTCTTAAGGAGTAAACTCCAATAAATGCGGATACTTCAGTCCAGTGGAGTCGTAGCAAATGCCAGCAAGCGATAGTGGGAGATGGGTACTACACACCTCTGTGTACATAATTAAACAGATTATACACTGACTAACACTCTTAAAAATGTTTGAACTTGTAGGTACCGTTAACCTGTTACGTGGGAGTTAAAGCTTTTTTCCATAAACTTATCATCATTAACCTTTTTATCATCCTACTGCTGGCCACAGGTCTCCTCTCATACAGAGAAGGATTGAGTGTAATCTCCACGCTTGCTCAATGCGGGTTGGCGATTTCAAATAATTCGCTATTGCAGATTAGTTAGTTTGTCCTAGTTTCAGCTACAAAATGTGCTAACTCATGCGAAGTTCAAGTTTTCTTGGATAAGCGCCAACTTGGGGCAGATTCTGATGCAGACTGAACAATGAACATGTTCGATATTATGTTATATTATTAATGTAATAATGGCACTCATTGGTCTGGAAATAAATAAAATAAACACAATAAAAAAAAATACTGAAATAAAAGTCCGCCTCTGTAATTTTTTTATGCGAAAGTAAAGTAAATAAATAAAAAAAAAGATCTGTTAAACTCAGAAAAGTTATCGCAGTGTTGCTCTTTCATTTGCAGACAAACACACATGGATACTCGACAAAAGTAATGTAGGTAAAAAGAGCACATGAAAAGGTGATAAGTAACAGAAAATAATTTAAACACCTCCTTTTGTGATACCAGTTTTACTCGTAATTGCACCTCGTTTACATCCATTCAATACCTGTTAATCACCTTTATAATCACAAGCATTCCATTATTTTCGGTGTTGTGACATATGTGCCCGTTAACTATAAAATCTTGACCGGGTCACCGGTCTAGTAAGACATAGCGTTTGCAACTCTCTGACTCCATAAACAAGGCGATAAATTCCAAAATTTTGATAAATCGAAATGAATCAATTTGTCCGTGTAACGTATACTCGAGCTTCCAATTAATTATGTTGATATGTTCACATCTAGTAGCGCCACGTTCTACGTTGAGCGCGTAATGAATGGTGATAAATTGTGAGCTTGCGCGGGCGCACTACCATGAGTTACATCACCAGCCAATGGGGACAGGGTGCTAAAACAACCAATTATGACACACATAATGTTTGTGGTTATGGAATTTCTAATGGGATAATTAATTGAAGACACAGTAGGCAGTTAATTGCCAAATTGTTTGATTCCTAAAAAAATTAAATGTTAAACGTTTGACCGCTGGCTTTTAACTAATTTTACATAACCTGGAGTACTGATTGAACAGCTATGAGTCACCATCGACCTGCCTTGTCCCAACTATCTTAGGGTGAGTATTTTACGTGAGGTGACTGCCTATCTGACCTCCACAGATTAGTTACTGGGTAATACAATACCTGTGGCCTAGTGGTTAAAACACCAACCTCTCAAGTATAAGTGTGCGGGTTCGATTCCAGGTCAGGTAAGTACCAATGTAACGTTTCTAAGTTATATGTACTTTCTAAGTATATCTTGGACACCAATGACTGATTAAAAGGTGAAGGAAAACATCTTGAGGAAACCTAGACTTTAATTCTAAAATCGCCAACCCGCATTAAACAAGCGTGGTGATTGCGCTCGATCTTACTCTGTATGAGAGGAGACCTGTGCCCAACAGTGGGACGATAAAATGGTTAATGATGATGATTGCATTCTGGCGTCAAAGAACCATGAATGTCAGCCGGGACCAACGGCTTAATGTGCTTTTCGAGGTATGGAAGAATCTCGATATGTATAGTTGGTCACCCATCAACAAACGAATAGCGACGAGGGTAACTTACCCTGGTCGACCGACCTGAGCCGCTGTCATTATTATGACATGGATCCCCATTAACAGCTACGAGAAGGTATTTCGTATAAACCCATCACGTCGTCGTCACATCTTCAGAATATTTAATTGGAGGATCTTGTTATTCCTCATACCACTTAATCCGAAACGCGTAGAAGAGCCTAAACGTTGTTGCAACTGTCATTTGTAGGCGAATCATAGAGTACATTGTGCGGACTGAATACACTGTCAAGTGGACTTAATTGTGATGTGAGATGGTCAGCTGGATTGCGAGTTAAGTATGTATGTAGATGGCTGAAAAGGCCTGATTAAAGAACAGATGCGTGGATTGTCTGAATAAATATGTGACGGGCACTGCAAGGTAGATGGTAATACATATCTAAGTTGATGAGTAATGTAAATGTGGAATAAGGTGTAATATAGGTTAAAGGAATCTGACAACACAGAAATGAATGACAAAGCAAGGAGAATGATTGTACGGCAAAACGAAAAGACGTTCTCTCTCGCTTATCAGATAATATTATTTGAATTGTGCTTGTAGTTCCCATAAATATCTTCAAACCCCAAATAGAAGACGTGCGGATAAGAAAGGAACTCACGAAGGATCCCGTACCATTGTCTAAAAACCTAAAGGAACAACTAAAATGTTTTGTTTTTAGCATTAGTTGTCATTCCGGTAACAGAAATCTGTGAACATATCAACAGTCTAGCTGTCACCGTTCATGAGATACTACATGGTGACAGATAGACAAACAATGGCGTCATAGTAATACGGTCTATAGGGTCCCGTCTTTACGTTTTGTATACAGAACCCTAAAAAAACGTAAATCTTCCAGCGCGGACCTCAAATCACTTGGGATGAGCCCGATAGGAGATGGTCTGCTGATTGCATTCAAAATGGTCCACTTTTTTATAAACAAACCAACAACTCAGGTGACCAGTTTTGAATCAATCCAAACAAATCAGAATGTTTTTACCAGAATTTCCCTTTTCGTGTCACATGACGTATCAGCACAACATTATAAGTTCATAAAACACACTAGGTACAGACGACAGCAGATCAAGCTACCCCAAACTATCAAATATTTCCAACAAACTTGAAAATCTAGTAGAGAACTTTGACAGATCGTAGTAGCTTGATGTTCTGTCGTCTGTACTTACACTCCTTTAAAGTTTTACTAAATCATAAATCGTATGTAATAAATCATAATAATTAACAGACAGACCTTCAATGCTGCTTACCTTGCTAAAGTACTGAAGCAGTGGGTAAGTGTCCCTTGCACCTCGGATGAGAGTGTTCACATAACGAACATGAACATTATCAGAACTAGTAATTAGCACTTGTTTTACCTTCAGATATAATAAACTCTCCATAATAAGTATTTAATGATATCAAGGAGCTTTTATCTTAATAACGTTTTAAATGAATATCTGGAGAGTCTTGTTGTTATTAATCATTCCATATAAGATGATCTTACAGTTTACCTACCGATGTAGGTACGTACGGAAAAATTCGCGTAATTTTGTTATTGATTAAAGAGTTTCGAAGATACTTGTGACCAAAATAAACGAGAAGGCCGAATATCAACGTATCATATGTATGGTAGGTGTGCAAGTTCGTATATTTAGTCAAAACTGTAGTTTGTAGGTGGTGTTTAGAAGACTAAAGTAACTCTCCTTTAGATTAGAATTATTTTATTAATAAACTAGCTGACCCGGCGAACTTCGTTCCGCCTTAAAGGCAATATCACATGACTACTTTTTAAATTAGTGTTACGGGCTAGGGATACTTAAACGCCGGTTAAGGGTTACGAAGTTTATTAGCAACGAAGGTACAGTCGATTGTAGCCAATGACAAGTAGAATGTCGCTGACGTTGCACCGAAGTCTTCCCTTATGTCCACGAAGTCCGTGTTGTAAACACACAATGACGCTATAGATGTTACCTCACGTAGTACTCGAAGTTCTCGTTATAATTGTCGCAGTAGGTCTTCTTTAAGATCGCTTCTTAACTGCCGCTGTTTTCGTATCGCTAGTCGAGTGTAGACTGACTCTTCGCCGGCGTCGCGGCGGTATATATAGGCCAGCTGATCGAACATTCCAGAATCCTCTAGGCGTAATAATAATACTGCATAACTTCGAGGTCACCGGCCAAGTAAGTACCTACGATAATTCCCGGAAACGGGTTTCTAGAAATTTCGATGTCGACACTTTGTTGACAAAACTGTTGAGACCTGCACCATTCGATAGGCCGTCCTAAGTCTAGTAATGCGTTTTATTATTGTACCTAGAAAATGTCTAGATCTGGAGGAATAGGACTTAAAAGTGACACACTGCATGTCACGCGATATTGAACCTTATGCCATCGACATAAGGTCCATTCGTAACATTGCCCCCTTCTTAGTCATGCTCGTCCCGAGCATGATTTGATCCATAATAGCGAGCTAGGCAGTCTACGTGTACGATCTTCAGCTTCCCTCTAGGCCCTTTCTTAATCCTGTAGGTGACATCGTTTATTCTGGTTACTATCGTGTACGGACCCTCCCATTTGGCTTGAAATTTCGGACTCTTTCCTTTTCTCCTTGTGGGATTATGTAACCATACCAAAGTTCCCTCTTCAAATCCGGGCACGTTAGCTTTGCGGTCGTATCGGATTTTCATTTTCTCACTGGTTTTCAGACCATTCTTTCTCACTAGCTCATGTATTCCATCTAATTTACGCCGTAGGTCGGCCACATAGTCGACGGCTAGGTTAGGAGTATCGGGAGGTGTTCCGGTTAGTGCATCTATGGGTAGTCTAATTTCTCGGCCGAAGTTGACTTTCGCCGGTGTGCAATTTGTGCTATCATGTGTTGCAGAGCGGTATGACATTAAGAAGAGTGGAATGTATTGGTCCCAATCCCTCTGGTGTTCTTCCACTACTTTGGCCAAATGATTCTCCAACGTCTGATTGAATCTTTCGACCATTCCATCTGACTGTGGGTGATACGGTGTTGTACGAGTCTTATGTATCCCGAGTAGCTGGCAAACCTCTTGAAATAGTGAAGACTCGAAGTTTCTACCCTGGTCAGAGTGTAACTCCAAGGGAACGCCAAATCGACAGAACACCTCGTGAACTAGCTTTTTGGCGACTGTATGAGCTTCCTGGTTAGGTACTGCAAAGCTTCTGGCCATTTGCTGAAATAGTCTTGCATGACGATGATATACCTATTCCCTTCTTCAGTAACAGGGAATGGCCCAGCTATATCGACAGCAACCCTTTCCCATGGTGCACCAACATTGTACACTTTCAGCCGACCTCTGGCCCTCGTTTGCGGTCCCTTTACTGAGGAGCAAGCTACGCATTTTCTACACCAGTCCTCTACGTCTTCGCGGCAATGCACCCAGTAGAATCTTTTCCTCACCTTCTCCAGGGTTTTCTTTACTCCTAGATGTCCTCCGGATACCCCGTCGTGCACCTGTCTTAGCACTGACGCGACTTTATCGCAGGGGACAACTATCTGTAAGGTGACCTCCTGTCCACTGGGTGATTCCCATTTCCTCTTGAGAACTCCATTATCAATTATCAGGCTGTCCCACTGAGCCCAGTAACTTTTTACTGTTGGGCTAAGCGCTGATATTTCACTCCAAGCGGGCCTCTGGCCACGTTGTTTCCATTCGATTACTGTCTTCAAGTCACTATCTTCCTTTTGTGCGTCTTTCAATGATTGATTATCCCAGTCTTCGTCCAAAGCGTTCACCTGGATAATCCTTACGTTCTCTTTCTTTTCCTGTTTGGCACAATGTCGGCAAGACTCTTCGCACGGTCGTCTAGACAAAGCATCAGCATTATTGTGTGACTTGCCTTT
This sequence comes from Sesamia nonagrioides, assembly GCA_017933935.1. NCBI lineage: Eukaryota > Metazoa > Arthropoda > Insecta > Lepidoptera > Noctuidae > Sesamia > Sesamia nonagrioides. The sequence continues at coordinate 494,619 of JADWQK010000028.1, forward strand.
CCGATGTTCAGTGACAAAGTCAAATTCTTGCAGCTGCTCTATCCACCTTGCTACTTGTCCTTCTGGGTCTTTGAACTGGAGGAGCCACTGTAAGGCAGCGTGATCGGTACGAAGCGTAAACTGCCTCCCAATCAAATATTTCTTGAAGTGTTGTAAGGTCTTAACAACGGCTAGAAGTTCTCGGCGGGTAACACAATAATTTCTTTCTGGCTTTGAAAGGCATTTGCTGAAATATGCGATAACGACCTGCCTATCTCCTTGTGTTTGAGAGAGAACTCCTCCAATACCCACATTGCTGGCATCTGTGTCTACCAAAAATCGGCCTTCCCTACTAGGGTAACCTAGTACAGGAGCCTCCCACAAGTGAGTTTTCAGTAGAGCAAATGCCTGTTCGCAGTCAGAGTTCCATTCAAATAGACACTTTTCCTCTGTTAAACGATGCAACGGTTTCGCTAACTCGGAGAAGTTCTTCACAAACCGACGGTAATATGCACATAGACCCAAGAAAGAGCGTACCTCAGTTTTATTACGAGGGGTAGGCCACTTCGACACGGCTTTTATTTTTTCAGGGTCTGTTCGAATTCCTTGCGCCGAAATAATGTGTCCCAAGTATCCAACTTCTTTCTGGAATAGTGTACACTTACTAGGACTGAGTTTTAAATTCGCTTCACGCAGTTTCTGGAACACTTTCTCCAAATTGCGTAGGTGTTCTGCGAAGTTTCGTCCCATAATGATGATGTCATCCAAATAGACCAGGCATGCATCACCAAGCAACCCCACCAAGATGCGCTCCATTAGGCGCTCAAATGTAGCTGGAGCATTGCACAGTCCAAAAGGCATGACATTGAATTGCCAGAGACCGTTCCCAGGACCAGTGGAGAAGGCGGTCTTTTCTTTATCCTGCTGACAGATTTCCACCTGCCAGTATCCACTTTTTAGGTCAACTGTGGAGAACCATTTCATGCCACTTAGCAAGTCCAAAGTGTCATCTATACGTGGCAGGGGTTAACTGTCCTTTTTCGTGGCATCATTCAACATCCTGTAGTCAACGCAAAGCCTTGTACTGCCATCCTTTTTCTTGACTAGGACAACTGGAGATGACCAAGGGCTGGTAGACGCTTCGATAATCCGATTTTTCTCCATATTTCTTAACATTTCCGACACTTCCTGTTCTCTTGCAAAGGGGATACGACGTGGTCTCTGTCTTATCGGCTGTGTATCGCCCGTATCTATATGGTGTTTGACGAGCCCGGTCCTTCCCACGTCACTGTCGGTCTTAGAGAAGATGTCATGGAAGTTATGCAACAGTTGCTTAACTTTGTGACTTTCGAACTTGTTTAAATTGCCCTTACAATTTTCGAGTAGTGTCGATACATGTTCCTGCCACTTCTTATCACGTTCCTTTTCGTGCGCCTCTGTTTTTCGCAATGATGCTACATGGTCGCACACACCCACGATGCAATTCTTTTCAAGAATTATTTCCTTGTTACTAACGTTGATAATACGTACTTTTGGTTTATCGGAAATCATCATCAGTGTCCTTGCTGTTATCCAGTCTGGGTGATCTCCAGAATCTTCTATTAAAATGCAACGTTTACGGCATCCTATTGGTGATAATCTAATATCTACTAAGGTTTCTGATCTTGGTGGTAATATCGTTCTCCTTACACAGTACACTGACCCCTGTTTTCCACCTTGAAGAAATACTTCTTGTTCTGGAAAACTCAATACTCCTTTTGCCACATTAAGGACGCACTGCTGTTTCTTCAAAAAGTCCAGTCCTATTATGCAATCATCTGTAATATTCGCTACTAAAACAGGGTGCGTGAATGTCTTATCACCCATTTTCAAAGTCACGTTCGTTTCACCAAGGACGAGTACTGGTTGGCCAGTGGCGGTTTGTAATCGGCATTGTGAAGATCCTCTTTTCCATACTATGGTCCGAGGAAATAGCTCCGGTCGTGCAATGGTTCTTGATGCACCAGTATCCAATGTGAAACTGCAGGATTTACCATTCAGTTCTCCTTCTATAATGAGACTGTTTCCGTCACCCACTTGTGATACTGTTATAATGGGGGCTACATGTCGACCAGCCAGTACTCGCCCCATAGCCCTGGCTGTTCCTAGTTTAAATCCTCGGCTTCCACCTGTGTCCCAGAAGTGCTTCTTCCCTTAGCCTTCCTGGGACAATTGATCCGAATATGCCCTTTTTCACCGCACTCATAGCATGTTGGCCCTTGTCGGGGTTTCATTTGTGCGGTTACCTCACGAATACGGTGGTGTGGTCGGCCGTCTTGGCGTACTGCTTCCACCTCCAGAGCGTGTGTCAAGGCTGCCTTCAGAGTCTGATGGTGCCCCAGACGAACCGCAGCCCTGACTTCCGCATCTCGAATTCCATCAGTAAAAGCTTGCACCGTACTAGCATCAATTACTCCCGGCGTTGAAGCATACGCCCTCCGAACAATACGTTCTATTTCCGATGCCCATTGTTGCAAACCCTCACTGCTTTTCTGTGTGCGGTCGCGGAGTTGAGCCCTGTAGACATGTTCCAGGTGTTTCTCTCCATATCTAGACTCCAACGCTTCTAACAGACAGGCTAGGGTATTGCAGTCGCCGGAAATATTTTCGAGGATTTGTACCGCCTCACCACGCAGAGCAAGCGTAAGGGCGGTTACAGCTTGATCGTCGTCCCAATTGTTGCCTTTTGCGACCTTTTCAAATTGAAGACGGAAGGCCACCCATGATGTTGTTCCGTCAAAATGAGGTACCTTGAAGGTCGGCAAAGCACTGGGTACAGGTACCACACCTTTAATGCCTCCTTTCTGCACCGTTTTATGGAGAAACTGTATTTCTTTCTCACACTCCATGATGGTATTGTCTAGTTTCTCCATACGCGCATCTTGTTTGTCTATACGCATGTCTTGCTGGTCCATACGGGCATCTTGTTGTGCTGTTTTTATTTTAAGCTCATTAACCTCTTCTTTGGTTTCTTTCCACTGTTTATTTAGTTCTAATACTAGTTGCTGGGATTTTGCCTGGGATTCATCTATTTTTGCTTGGGTTTCCACCTGGGATTGTTTTATTTGAGCCTGGGTTTTTTCTATTTTTGCTTGGGTTTCCACCTGGGATTGTTTTATTTGAGCCTGGGTTTTTTTCTATTTGTGCCTGGGTTGCTGCCTGGGATTGTTCTATACTCAGCTTTATTTGCGCCGTCAAGTGAGCCAGTAACGCCGAAAAATCGGGTCCGCTGGCTCCGGCAGTGGTGGTGGTAGTAGGCGCACTCACATTCGTCGGTGTTACGACGGCCGCATCTTCTACGGGTGCAGGGACACCAAGTGATACTTCCTCTTGACGCGCCAAATCCATCGCTGCTTGTCGTCGCGTGCGAACTCTTTCGTCTTCCCTTGGCGTGACCGGCATGCCGCTTCTGACACCAATTGTTACGGGCTAGGGGTACTAAAACGCCGGTTAAGGGTTACGAAGTTTATTAGCAACGAAGGTACAGTCGATTGTAGGCAATGACAAGTAGAACGTAGCTGATGTTGTACCGAAGTCTTCCCTTATGTCCACGAAGTCCGTGTTGTAAACACACAATGACGCTATAGATGTTACCTCACGTAGTACTCGAAGTTCTCGTTATAATTGTCGCAGTAGGTCTTCTTTAAGATCGCTTCTTAACTGTCGCTGTTTTCGTATCGCTAGTCGAGTGTAGACTGACTCTGCTGCTGCTCGCGGTCCTCTCTGCGACCCCGAGTTGGGGGCGCGAGGAGACGGTTTGGGGGCTCCTTGATGGCCCCATGACCGTGGGTTCGGTCTCTCGGCCTCCAGAAATGAAGACCCGTCGTTGGGTTGCACCCTAGGGGTGCTGTTCTTCCGTCTTCGCACACCTAAGTCGACGCCGCGAGGGTGTGCCATCCCTCCGGCGGTGGACGGTGTGCTTTGTTGTGTGTGGCTGTAGGAGCGCCTGAAGTGTTTCACGACGCCCGTGCGATCAGACCCCTGCCAGGTTGGATCACGGGTTGCCCCCGTGAAGGCCCAGCAAGAGTCGATCAGCGACCGGGCGTCGGCTTTGGTTGGCGCTCTGCTACAGCGGGTGATTACCCCGACCCCCTAACAGCTCAACCAGCTATGTACGGTAGGCTGCGAGGGTGCGGGGGGTAGTGTGTGTTACGAGCGGTTTGTAGGTGTGTATTCACCGCTCGTGTGGTATTCTGAGTGTGTACCTGCATGTGGAGTAGTGCATGTGTGTTCGTCGTGCGCATAGCGCCTATATAAATACAGTCCGCAAATGCGCACGGCGGCGTCGTGTTGCGAATGAATAGTGTCTATCCTTGTCTGAGTAGGTCACGTGTATTTGTGTTTGTGACCTACCCGGGTGTCAAGTCCGGTAGCGCGACGTCTGCTATGAGGTCGCGCGGGTATCTCTTCTTATCGGGAGGCCTCGCGTGCCAGGGCGCGATGTCTTGGATGTGCTGGAGCTCGGAGATGCTGGCACGCGAGAACATCCCCTTCGCCAGGCGGATAGCGAAGTCGTCGATGCTCTCGACTCGCAGGTCCCTGCTAATTACCGAGTTCCTCACGTACCGGGGAGCTTTGACGATTTGACGCAGCGTGATGTTCTGCTGCGTCCGGAGCTTCTTCCTGTGCGTCTCGGCCGTGAGGGCGAGCCAAGCCGGGGCAGCGTAAGTGAGCTGCGGCCGCACGTAGGTTTTGTAGATCCCCAGCTTGACTCGCGTGGAGAGGCGTGACGAGAGCACCAGGCGCAATAGGTTTCGGCTTACCTTAACCCGCGCGACGGTGTCGCAGACGTGCGGGCCCATGGTGAGCCGGCTGTCGAGTGTGACCCCCAGGTATTTGGCGGTCTTGGTCCACTCGACCTCGGTCCCCATGAGCTGAAGGTTCGGTGGATGACGTCCGCCTCGTGCCGTGACGATTATAGCCTGCGTCTTACCTGCGTTCACCGACAGTCTCCACTTGCTGAGCCAGTCGGGGAGGTCGTCCAGAACGCGCTGCATTTTGATGGCCGCGTGGTCAGCCGACAGCGACGTGGTGATGTACGCGGCGTCATCTGCGTACAGCGCGAGGGTTGCAGTGTGCGTGGCGGGGATGTCGTCGTTGTATACCGAGTACAACGCAGGCGAGACGCAGCTTCCCTGCGGCACGCCCGCTCCAATGGGGCGCGCGCTCGATGACACGTCCTCCACCGATACCTTGAAAGTCCTGTCTTTCAGGAAGGAGGAGACCACCTGTATCAAGCGACGAGGCGCGGTGGTCTTGGTCAACTTGTAAATAAGGCCGGCGTGCCAGACCCGGTCGAATGCCTTTTCCATGTCGAGGAATACTGCAGCGGCGTACTCCCTCTTATTCATGGCCGCGGTGAGTGTGTGCAGTACCCTCGACAACTGGAGCGTCGTACTGTGTTCCGCCCGGAAACCAAATTGTTCCGGGCGGGGTGTGGTGTGCGGCAACAGGTGTTGCAGCAGTAGTACCTCAAACACCTTGGAGGTTGTGGGGAGGAGCGTGATCGGCCGGTAGCTTTCCGGCTTTGAGACGTTCTTCCCGGGCTTGGGCAACATGATCACCTTCCCCTGCTTCCAGCAGTTGGGGAAGGTTCCGGTGCGGAGTATGCCGTTATATAGGCGCGCTATTGCCGCCACCGATTTCGGTGGCAGGTGTCGGAGGGCGGTGTTTGTAATTCCGTCCGCACCGGGTGCCTTTCTGGGCTTAGTGCTCCTTATTGCCCCCAGTACTTGGCCCGGGGAGAAAACTATGGGGTCTTCGTCTGGAGCTACCGGCGTCTTGAAGTACTCTCCAAGGTGTTGCTCCACTGCTGCGACATGGTCCAGGGCGTCTGTCGGGTTCGGCGTGAACTGACGCCCCAGGTGCTCGGCGAATATTTCGGCCCGGTCGGCCGCCGTGTAGCGTAGCGCCCCGTCGCTGTTGCGTAGCGGGCGCACCGGGGCTGGGGTATTCTTTAGGCGTCGGCACAGCCGGTGTACCGACGCCCAGTCGCCGTCTGCCGAGTCTATAATGTACTCCCAGCTCTCCGATGCGTGCGCGTGTAGCTCGGCCTTAACCTTGTCCGTTACACGGTTGAGCTGGTTCTTGATGGTGGGGCATCTTGTTTGTTGCCACCGCCTGCGCAGACGCCTCTTGTCGGCGATCATGTTGGCGATGTGAGCGGGGAGCTTCTGGTAGCGCCCCTGTGACGCGGTGGATGTGCATGTCGCCGCTTCCAAGGCGCTCTTGATGCAGGCGGTGAGTCCCTCAGCCAACTCGTTCACGTCCAAGGCGTCGGCGACGGGCCGAGGGGGCGTGGTGGCCTCCATTACCTTCCTGAATTTGTCCCAATCCGTGTGTCGACGTGGCGCCGGATGGGCAACTCTGGTGGTGTGGTCAGTCAGGCGGACGAGCACTGGCTGGTGGTCGGACTTCAGCTCGTCGTCCAGCACCTCCTGCGCGATCTGGCAGGTGAGGCCCTGGTGTATGACGATGTCCAGCACATCGGGTGTGTGTGCTATGTTGTCTGGGTAGTGGGTCGGCGTCTCCGGTCCGGACACGTCGTACCCTTTGGCCTCCGCGTCGGCGAAGAGTCGTCGGCCCCCCTGGTTGATGGTTCCGCTGTTCCACGCCGGGTGCTTACAATTTAGGTCGCCGGCGATGATGGTGGGATGTGGTGAGGCTAGCAACGTGTGTATGTCGCTAGTGTTGAGTGGTTTCTGAGGCTGCTTGTATGCTGCGTACATACACACGTGCCTACCGGCGACATGCAGCTGCACACCCAGCGCTGAGATGCTGCTGAGTGTTGGGAGCGGTAGCTCCTGGTGGACGACTCTTCGCTTCACCAGCACCACCAGGCCTTGGGAAATCCGGTGTCGCTGGCTATTGGTTTCATTGTATTGCCCATCCTTTTGGTAGACGTGATAACCTGGGAACTTGACCGTGTCCCCAGGTCTCAGGAGCGTCTCGCTGATGAGCGCCACGTCGATGTCCTGTTCCTGTAGGAGAGGACGGAGGAGCACGACCTTCTCCCTGAGGCCGCGGGCATTCCAGTGGAGTATTCTCACCGGCTTAGACATGTCTGTTCAACATGATCAGGTCTGTTATGCCGGTGAGAACAACTGGCACCGGGTCCTGACCCCTGCTGAGCGCCAGCAGGATGTCCTGGAGGACCCGGAGAGCGGCCTCTATTATTGTGGACCCGGGGTGTCTTTCCCCGGGTGCGCCCGCCGACATGGCGGTTTGTTGTTTTGGTGGCGGCGGCCGACTACGCCTCTCCTGAGCGGAGCTGCTCGGCGCGGGGTCGCGGACCATCCGACTCTCAGTCCTTTGCGAGCTTTGTTTGTTTTTGGTCGGCGGGTGGGAGAGGTCGTCGATTCTAGCCTGTTTAGGCCCCGCCTCCTTCTGTGGTGGTGCATTCACTGTCACATTGACAGCGGCGGGGTTGGCAGCGGCGTTGGTCGTGTTGACCTTTCCCCTCTTGCCGCCGCGTCCTTTCCTCCTCCGTCCTGAGGAGGTGGTGGCCGCGTTGCGCGCTGGTGGGTCGTTGGCGGCCGCCATCAGGGTCGCCGACTGGGTTTCCCCTAGCGGCGTCGGCTGTAACGGCCTCTCTGCGGCCGTGTTTGACCGGCGCGTGTTTCCGGTGATGGCGACCGTGCCCGCTCGCTTGTTGCGCACCTCCTTGCGCATTACGGGGCATTTGGTGTGGTTTGCGGGGTGCGCCCCCCCGCAGTTTATGCAGGTGGCGGGCTCCTCCCTTGGCCGCGGGCACTCTCTGGCCACGTGACTCCCGCCGCACCTGACGCAAGCGAGCGGTCTGTGGCACTGTTCAGAGGAGTGCCTGAACTGCTGACATCTGTGGCATTGTGCAGGCCCCCTCTTGCCACGCCACGCCTCGATCCTTACACCGGGCATGCAGAGGATCTCCCTTACCTCATAGATGCCCGGCAGAAGGTTCGGTGTCTTCTTCAACACGGCGTGGAATATACAGCCGGGTCGTCCTTGTCGCGCCTTGATGACGCGAACGTACTCCGGCTGGAACCCCAGCGCGCGTAAGTCCTCCTCAATGTCTGCCGGCGCCGTGTCCGCAGGCAGCCCCCTTATGGCCACCTTGTGGCTCCGCTCCGCTGGTAGGGAGTAGGAAAACCAGGGGATGTTTTCCTCTTTTTCGAGTACCGTCAGATACTTTTGTATCAGACGGTACTCGGTGTCCGTCTGCGGGGTGAATTTGACCCCCTCTCCGAAAGGTCTGGCACTGGGAGCACGCCCCAGTTTTCCCTTAAGGACGCGGAAGTGGTGCGCCCACTGTGGGAGTTTCTCCACCACCAGTGGAGGGTAGCGCAACTTTTTTTTCGTCGCTGTTTTTTCCTTTCCGTCGGTAGATTTTGCGTCTACCGTCGGATTATTTTTTTCCTCCGCTCGGCCAGGAGGGGCTGAGGGAGGGGGGGCTGCGGCGCCTGTTGCTCCTACAGGATTGCGCGTCGCTTCCGAGAAGGTCTTGGGGGGCGACTCACCTTTGCACTGTCGCTTCGGCGCTTCTTCCTGCTCGTCCGGGCTGCGCTGTCGGCGTTGAGCTGCGCGGGCAGGGGGGGCGACTTTAGGTAGCAAAGTCCTTACCTCTATGCTTCCGGCCGTGGACAGGTCCGGTAGCGACGCGCTGGGTGCTCGGCGTTCGAGACTGACTCTGCGTCGGCGTCGCGGCGCTTATATAGGCCAGCTGATCGAACATTCCAGAATCCTCTAGGCGTAATAATAATAGCACATAACTTCGAGGTCACTCGGAAGTACCTACGGTAATTCCCGGAAACGGGTTTCTAGAAATTTCGATGTCGACACTTTGTTGACAAAACTGTTGAGACCTGTACCATTCGATAGGCCGTCCTAAGTCTAGTAATGCGTTTTATTAATGTACCTAGAAAATGTCTAGATCTGGAGGAATAGGACTTAAAAGTGACACACTGCATGTCACGCGATATTGAACCTTATGCCATCGACATAAGGTCCATTCGTAACATTAGGATAATTTTAAATAAATAAATATTATTATTCCATGATTCTTTATTTGGGAGCACAATCCTGGCGGTTCTCCGGAAATCTTTAATGTGCTACAATACTCGCAAACAACATCCATTGCGAACGCCATTGCGTTATATTATATGCGTATTGAAACGCTGCCCGATTCAAATCAGTATTTGATGAATTTCTTCTTGTGCTTCATAAATTATCTAGCGCTTGATCTCTGAGGTTTGCTCGACGATTTCGCATTGCCAACCGAGCCGTTTCACGAGCTGCCTCCCTTTGCTCTGGTGAGTGAGAAGCACGAAGTCGAGCCATACTAAGGCCCCAAAGGTGGCCCCAAGGTGTGCTCTTCAAGTGCAATTTCTTGCTCTTCTTCAGTTATTTTTTTTGTTTTGGATGGGAAATCATCAAATGACCTCTCTCGCTCTGGGCGGAGCGGAAGAGCGTGTCAGACTTTTATTGACTAAAACCCATCCGTGTTCCTTCACTTGCCTATGCAACGACCAATGCCATGGTTTCTTTTTTAACCAACCCGCAACCCTGTGGACCAGTCCTCGTGGACCCCGTCAAGGTGTGCTGACATCTCTTTGAGGCGCGTGTGAAACACAACGCACTGTCAACCCGGGTCTGGTTCTTACCAGGAGGCTAGCTGCCTATCGCTCGCCGCCCGCAAGCCCGCGCCTACGGTGGTCGGGAGTCTGATGTTGCCTCCTGACCAGGGCGCTTCCTGCGGCGTTTTGAGGCGTGAGGGTAGTGGGATTTCCGCTCCCTCACGCCCTCCACCTCCTCCTTTGCCAGCATTACTGCTTCACAGAAGGAGGTGAAAGCTTGCCATGCACTCTTGCTCCGGACTATGGCCCGGACCAGGGTCGGACGCGAGAGATCGCAGCCGATCGCCACCACGAGGACACGGCTGTGCTCTACCCAAGCCGGGCAGACCTCCACCATTTCCTCCACCGTGTCCTCAGGGCGATGCCCACAGTGGTCACCCTGGCGTTTCCTCCGGCCTTATATGGAACAGGAACCTCCCGAAACAGCCGTGTCCGGCGAGGACTTACGTCAGTCAGAAGGTGAGGATGCCGTGGCGCCTCTCTAGCCACTCCTCAAAGAGAGGACTTTGATATTTTTGGCGTGCTCAGTGCTGGATTGCGACAATCACACTTTCCATGTCTCTGTCCGCTGTACTGCGATTTTTCGCGGCAACGGAGTTATGCCTCCTCTCGTCACTCCCACATGTGGGCGAGGGATAGTGTTTCTCCACAATTTAATGGATGTTATTATACATATAAAAGTTTCTTTTTAATTACTCTATCTATTAAAAGAAACCTCATCAAAATCTGTTTCGCAGTTTTAAAGATTTAATCATACAAAAGGACATAGGGAAAGAGAAAGTAACTTTGTTTTATAGTATGTAGTGAAGTGGTAAATGGCACAGCAATACAATATTAGAAATTTTGAAGTGAAGTTTGCTTTGGGGCTTTTATTAAAAAAATTAAACCGGCAGAGAGTATTTATATTCCTTGCTTTAAATGAATGCATCAACATTCAACCGGTAAGACTTTTTTTAATATGCTGAGTAGTGCAGCAGTGTGTTTGTACCATTTTTAGCAAATGAACCGCTAACTTATATTTTGACTGAGTTGTTTTGTTATTCCATGTCAGTTGCGTTTTGTTATACCATGTCTTATGTCACGTCACACGGGAACGACGGGAACAACGGGAACGGGATAAAAGTATCCTATGTGATATGTCCTTCTCCCAGTTCTTATCTACCTCCCTAACAATTTTGAGCCATACTGGTTAAGCGGTTCTTGAGTTATAAATAGAGTAACTAACACGACTTTCATTTATATACATAGACTTCATTCAAATCGGACCAGCCCTTTAGGAGGAATTCAGTGACGTACACACGTACAGCAGATTTAGGAATATACCCATGGAAAGCATTGTCATCTACATTTGTAACAAAGATATCATGCCTCTCTCTACCCTAGAGCTCTTGTTTCAGTCTCTTTAAGTTAAATAAAAAATCTTAAATATTTATTTATTTCTATTTATTTTTTTCTCTTTTAGTTCAAAAGTACAATTTCAGTTAAATAAAAAAAAATAACATATTTTTTTTTTGCCCTTTTAGTTCTTATGTACAACTTTCTTTTTAAGTAACTACAAAAATTACACTATAAACTTGTCTAAAAACAAAAAAAAAACTCATGATTGACCGGGTTTGAACCGAGGAACATCAGCCATCGCGAGTAGACCATACCACTATCGACTACGCCACAGCCGCTATGTCAGGCAACGCGAAATTAGCGCCCATATTATGCGTGAAATGTTGCAAAAGAGAAAACTCGAAAACATGCGCTTGCCCAGACATAAGACTGAGCTAGATCGATTTCTCGTCCCTGAAAACCCCCACATATTAAATATCAGCGAAATCGTTAGGGCCGTTTCCAAGATCACATGCTTCTTCAAGCGATCAGCGCTATCTGCCGGGCTGATTTGTGAATCTAAACCATTCAGGTCACCACTCAAACGCATACAGAAAAATTCATTAAAATCGGTCAAGCCGTTTAGGAGGAGTTCAATGACATACACACGTACAGCAGAATTATATATATAAAGATAGAAAAAAGGCCCATGAGAAGTCTTAGTAATAACAACTTTAAATAAACCACATTTCTGCGGTTCCGTGGTTCCTCACATTATTACAAAACGCCTGATACCTCATGAACCCATCTTCCTTCATATGTAAACAATTTGTAAAAACAAACGATGATATCATAATATAACCAAGACGTAAACTCTATGACAGTTGACCCTTTATCATTCCATAATCTATCGTGCGGGGTCATATATTATCGCATAAGTAGTTAAGACAAAGAATTTCGTTTTTCTCGTGGGTAGGTCACAACACAACATCGGCTGCCGGCAGAAGTTACCACCCACCAAACAAAGTCTTGCCGCCAAGCGATTCGTCGTGTTCCGGCATGATGTCTGGTGAAGCCGTACGGAGGACGGGTCTGAGCAGTTATGTTGTGATGTGTGCCGGGTACGATGCGCCAAATGTTGTTGTTTCGGGAGTTTGATCGTGGAGGGTCTCCAGATAAATCTCCCTCTGGTGCAGCATTGTTAGTCGGGTTTAACATTGCATCACCTCGCTCAACTACCATCTTCCTTCCTATTCCCTCAGTTTTTTTGAGTGAATAGGCTCTAATTAAACTAGCGCGCTTACCATCAACGATTGCATCACTGCTTAGCATCAGGCGGGATTGCGGTCAAGCATTAGTTTATAATTATTAAAAATAAGGGAAATTATATTTTGTGAGAAATGAGGTGATCCCTACATATTTCATAATATGAGAATATTACAAGCTCCTACATACCTTTTTACTAGAAGGCTGAAAGTTACCAGAAAGGGCAATGGAGAGGGCTTTGATTAGAGTTTTCCTACAAATAATTAATCATGAAATCCACAGGTGAATAAAGAAAACTGACATATTCCGAAATATAGCTCGCAGAATAGATTGCCAATCGGACCCAAAGATGCTGGAGCGATGACCGCGAACTGGAAGACATAGCGTTAGAAGACTTATGTCTTGAAAAGCACAGCAATCCACTGGAGGCAAGAAGAACAGAACCAACCCAAGTGACCTATGTCCAGCAGTGGAGGTCTACAGGGGGAAATGAAGAAAACAAACCTTTTGCAAGTATAGTTTAATTATACGGTCAGAAAAATAGATGCCAGTTGTACGCATGACACCATATCAAATTTTCCAATATAAGTTGACGTACCATTTAAAGAAAATCCTATGCAATGCAAGGTCAGCAAGCACTGGAAATGTATGGTTTGATTTGTAGCCTGTAGGTCCTCTAACAAAAATTGAGTATCAACTAACGCTATTCCCCACGGGGCTTTTGAATAAAAGCGTCAATCAACTGGTGATTATGTTCCTCCTGTCTGTTTTGATTCTACTAATTCATAAAAATGTATTTCTAACCTCCTACAAAAGTTATTGTCTTATAGATTATTGAAGGCACCTACACGTGCCGACCTATTCTGTAAAATCTCACCATAAAAAATGTGGAAGTGAGGTTATAATGAGTGTTAATACCTTACCATTAGTTGTAATGTCAGCTCACTCAACGGTCACTTCACCTAAGTTGTCATGGTGGGATAGTTATAAAATCGCACTGCAGTAATAAGAATACAAAGGTATTATTCTATTTTCGCCATAATTAATGTTACGATTCTAAAAATTTGGCTCTACACTGTCATGTCACCATCGTTACCAGTGACCATATTTACATAACAAAATGTGCTTCGGAATACATGTAAATAGCTGACTGTCATTTGTGAATTTTGGCAGCCGTTATGGGTCTTCAGAAGTCCTGAAGTCTGACAACCAGTCTTATCAATGTATCGTATTACAAGCAGTCTTATCAATGTATCGTATAATAAGAAATCTTATCAATGTATCGTATTACAACCAGTCTTATCAATGTATCGTATTTCAACGAGTCTTATCAATGTAGCGTATTAAAACCAATCTTATCAATGACAGAGTCAGACAGGCAGGCGTTTTATGTAAAATACTAGTATCAGCTGCATCTGGTTAGACTCGAAGCCGCCCTCGATATAGTTGGAAAAGGCAAGCAGACGAGGGATCAAATCCTCATAACGTCACTTCCTCAGTCCCCCAACATACCATAACCATTTCCATAGATGTACACATGTCTACATGTCTAGAGTGTATCATGTAAACACTGCTTACGTCACCATTGCGCCACGACGAGCGTCTGTGTGCGTATGCATAGAATTACCCTACTGACGATCACATTGAGGCTAATGCCGGTTTTATATGCAAAGCTTAGTTGTTTTGGTATGCGCAAATTGTTTTATTGATGTTTATAATGGTACTGTTGTAGAAAAATGTTATTACATATGTTTAAGATGTAGTAATCACATAATATTTAGGTACTCGCCACTAACTCACATTATCGCATTATATTGACTGCCGCGCTTTTGTGTTATATTGAGAGGTTTGGCGTTCGTGAAACGATAACACTATTTCTATCAATTTGTACCATTTTGAAGCATATTGCTAATCCAGTGTTCCATTTGTTCGAGAAATTTATCTTCCCCACAACGTAAATAACGCAATGAATGTTGTTGAATTATCAAAATTAAACCCATTGCTACTGCGTGTGTAACGCAATTACCATACTGGTCTACTACACTGATGTTTAGATTTTGATGTGAAAATAATATTATGTAAACTATTATGGAGGTTTTGGTAAGGAACAGGGAGTAAAGTTCACTCATCCTCCGACCAAGCGGGTGATATGTCTGGCGGGCACTTACCCCACGGTTGAAATTGGGAAGTTGCACCTATGTATGCTAGTTGCACGGTAAACATTGCTTGCGAGATGTAGAAATTCGTGTGACGTCAGTATGACGCGTTGTTTATTTGTGGCGTTTGTAGGTACCGCTACACTATTTACATTTCTTTTTTTTTTAAATAATTATAAACTAGTGCTTGACTGCAATCCCGCCTGATGGTAAGCAGTGATGCAATCGTTGATGCGCGCACTAGTTTATTAAGCCTATTCTCTTAAAAATGTAAGAATAGGAAGGATGACGGCAGTTGAGTGAAGTGATGCAATGTTAAACTCAGGACCAACACGACCAAACGAAGCTGCGCTAGAGGGAGATTGATTTGGAGACTATCCACGACCAAACTCCCGACAACAACATTTGGTGCATCGTATCCGCCACACATCGCAACACTACTGCTCAGACCCGTCCTCCGTACGGCTTCACCAGACATTATGCCGGAACACGACGAATCGCTTGGCGGCAAGACTTTGTCTGGTGGGTGGTAACTTCTGCCGGCAGCCGATGTTATGGCCTACCACCGAGAAATTAAAGAAAAATATAAGATTTTTCGCTATACAGAGTGGTGCTGACAATACGACAATAAATGAAAACACGAACAATGCTGGTTCATCTGGAATAATCCTAAACCATAGAAAAAACCTAGCATCTAAAATAAAAAAAAAATGAAAATTTCAAACAAACTAAATCGCATAAAATTGCAAACGGAATAGAACATCCTTTAAAATATTGGTTCAATGACCTCCGATCAGCGGGCGACAGCGCGGTCCTGTATCGACTTGTTTTTTGGCACTATTATTAAAGTTTAGGACCGCGGGATGCGGCGGTCATTAACCTGTAAGCATTTCCTTATTAACATGTACATCATGTAGAAAATTTGAAAAATGAAAAATGGTTTCCTGTGACTAAACTAATGGATATATTTATATAATTTTTTATGGGTAGATTGAGAATGTGTTGAGGTACGCGATGTTTAATTTATTGTTGTATTGCCAGCGCCACTCTGTATAAAGCTGATAAAGACTAGTGCTTCTTGAAGGAGTCCATCTCATCTCACCACCTCCGCCAGCACAGTCATGATGTCACTTGCCTCTAGGAGGGACCCACTGGGTCTTAAGTTTGGGTCATTTAGTCGTCTGACATGCACCAGATATTTTCAGCCCAATTATATTTTAGCGTCACAGCTTTCCAAATGACATCAGTGACCTATATTTGTTATGGAATAGATAGTCGTATTCATACCCCGGTCGGTTAGTTTGATATCTAGAATACTCCGTTCCATATCTCTCTGACAAAGTGCGTGAACCTCCGCTGATTGGTCACGTCGATAAGTCTCCTCCTAAGGGACATCGTGGACGAGTGAAACTAGTAAGTGTATTATCCTACAAAACTAAGTAAGTGTACCTATTATTGTAGCGTAAGTCTAAGAAACTGTTTCTTAGAACTTTTCTTCAACATCTCGTTTAATCACGTTGTCGGTATTTTCATTCCATAAAGCATTACTTATAGATATAACAGACCTGTAAAATTAACTTTACAGATTGTAACGGAAATGGCATTTACGTTATCCGGACGTAGCGTTTCGCCTCGTCTTTTATACCACGTATATCAAGGGACTGGGACAATTTGCCAGCGGCAGTGTTTCCGTCGGGAGCCCGAATAAGCTCTTAATAAACTAGCTCCCTTTACCATCAACGATTGCATCACTGCTTACCATCAGGCGGGATAATTATTAAAAAGCATACCAAGGGCACGGCTTTTTTAGATAATATCCAACAATAATGGAAGGGCTATAATATATCCTATATCTACACGTTCGGAAGTACACCACCTGCGGTAGGCTACTACAATACTAGGCGCGCAAAATTATGGAAAAGATTTATCATGATATTGGCGTGTAATGAGTATTTGATTTTGAGTTAACATCCTTCCAATAACGTTTGATTCTATGGAAAGAAGCCGTTCTCTATACGTCACTAACCCAACCCGACTAATTCTGTTACACCCTGTTTATTACTCAAGTCATCAATATCACCATTATCTACCTTTAATATTTATGGACATAATCCTCATGATTATTTATATTCATGATATTTATCATAATGTACCTAATAACTAAAACCAATTCTTAAAAAAAACAGAAGTAACGTAACACTTAATTTAAAAACACTTTCCGTTTCTCAGGTATTAAATAATCTTAAAACAGCCTCGAGCTAGAACTGACTAAAATAGCAACGCATAGTTCACACCCGTTCCAAAACTATCAATCCATCATATAGGCGCGGTGTCCGCCCACAGAGGTCACTCGGGGTCACACCAAACAAATGCTACGCAATGACCAATCGCCGTCACATTGATTTCTCTATTTATTTAGGGGTCAATATCCAACGGATGAGAACGAGACACTATTGCTAATGCTGTCATTATGTATATATAACGACATATATATGTATATATATATATGTCGTATATATATAATGTTGCCACCATAACACCAAAAACTAGCAGAATATTCAAAAACTACCAGAATATTTTTGTGTAGGTAATGGCACGGAACCTTTCGTGCGCGAGTCGGACTCGTGCTTGGCGGTTTATTATTAATTCTTGTGTTCGTACCAGCCTAATGAGGTATTTTTATTCCATAATGACTAACAATAGAAATACTTACGTATCGTGTAGCAGCAGACAAAAATATCTATATATTTTTGATATATAAATGTCTTCTTCAATTAATTGAAAGTAAATAGTAAGTGATACATATGGAGCGCAGCAGTAAGCGGCAACAGCCGTACAGGCCCCGTCGTCAGGTAAATTAAGCTTACGCATTTAGTCTGTGAATCGATAAGCTCAGAAAACACGTTAGCGTTGGCCATCAATAATAATTACTTAATTCGTGAATCTTTAACAGTCGTCACGTCGTTACGAATAGTCAGAAACTAAAAGTCTGATTAGTCTTACCAAAAGAAAGAAAGACAGAAAGAAAATATATTTGAACATAACATACATTTAACACAGACTAAAAGACGCACAATGGACCAGACAAAATAAAAAAAAACGCTAGGTGCTAAGTTGTGGAGATCAGACAGTTGCTTCACGTAAATATTAGTATTCAACTGATTCTGGTTAAACTGGAAATCGACCCCGGCGAAGTTGGGAAAAGGCAGGCTGATGCATGACATGTGCAGCAGGTGACGCACTCTCACGGAGGAGAGGGTGGAGCTGGAAGGTGAAGCCGTACGGAGGACGGGTCTGAGCAGTTGTGTTGCGGTGTGTGCCGGGTACGATGCATCAAATGTTGTTGTGATGAGAGTTTGGTCGTGGAGGGTGAGTCAACTTCCCTCTGGGGCAGCATCCTTGGTCGTGTTGTTGGGTTTAACATTGCATCACCTCATTCAACTGCCGTCTTCCTTCCTATTCATTCAGTTTTTTTCAGTGAATAGTAAAAGCTCTTAATAAACTAGCGTGCTTTACCATCAACGATTGCATCACTGCTTACCATCAGGAGGGATTGCGGTCAAGCACTAGTGTATAATTATAAAAAAGTAGTGGTTGTTTTTTCTTCAAGTAAAGGTCTCGCGAATGCAACCCGAGGGATGGGCAAAAATCGACATGTACTGGATGGTTGAGGGAATGTATCGCCGATGAGATGACTGACAATCTGAGAGAGACGGTCTGACAATGTCTGCAGTGTTAACATGAACAGAGATAGCGCAAGACATAGGATATTTAGAAGCGTGCCTTTGCTGAGCAGTGAGACACAATATACGTTAAAACAAAAACAACTGGTAGTTCAAACTTATTCTGCCCCGATGTTAGCAGGAATTACGAGACTGCGAGACCAGTCAGACCAATACAGAAGAGAGAGCAATGTACTGATACGGTAGTACGTGATCTTCAATCGTAAAGAAATGTATTCAATCCAAGACAAATGTACAAATAAGAAGTTTTTCGTTGGAATTTTAATAAGTTCGTGTCCTCTACTAGTAACGTGGTGGCTAGGCCATGATGAGACCGTGACCTTGTCGTCAATGACCCACGAAATTGACCGAAATCGTGATGAATCTACGTGACGGTTTTGACGAAACAGGATATGTGTAATGGGCTTTAAGGAAGTGATAACCAATAAAATGAATAAGACGAGAATAAGTAATGCAGAATATGGGGACACACACCAATTTAAGGAATGGTGTTGGCTAACACACTACTTAGTGCTTACAAGACAACTGTAACTAAATGCAGTCTACTATAGTCACATGTTATGACATGAAAAATATTCCTAAATGAAGCACAATCAACTTCATCGATGGTCAATCGTTGTGCAAATCGACATCTTACATCAATTTGGCTTTTTCAGTTAAAGAATTGTCAATGAAATATACAACCAGTTTTAGTTGGTAGTTTAACATTTCACCTCCTTGACTATGCTTTTTGGGTTTGTAAATCAACAAGATAAGTGTAAACTATTTTGTAAGTAATTTAGAAATATTTTCTCAGAGTCATTCTTTTCCTGTACTCACGTAAATATCCACAACAACTTTTCTGTACGATATTGAACAACAATCAATGTTAACGTAGGAGTCCTGAAAACCGCCCATCGCAAGTTATCTCAAGCACGATCTCAGTCGAATTACATATTATACAGTAATTATAATAATTCAACTGAGATCGTTATGAATAATAGTTATTATTTCTAAACTTTTATTCTTAGAGTATTAGTAGATTAATTCTTAGAGTTCGACAAGGGAATAAATGAATTAAAAGTTTATTTTAGTTCCTTCCTCCATGAGCCTCATGGGAATTTTATAGGCTGAAAACGTATATCCATAGCTAAGTGAGAACATTATCTAACATACGTGCTTCGCATCACACTCATTGTAATCTTACAGACACCAACAGTAAGTAAGGGTAATTACCAACTTGTGTTTGGCGATGCCTCAAAATTCGGAGGTTCTTTTGTGAGATTCTCTTGACCTATTTGCGTAATTTAGGAGCTTAATCGTTTATGCCTATGGCTAGTACTTGGCCCCATTTTGAGGAGCTGTAAACCCTCCTTGTACTATAACTGCTCTCCATATAATGACAGTCACGTTGCGCCGAGCGCATCACGCGAGCGTCCGAATTGACCTTTATAGCTTGGATCCTATTTGTGAAGTTTTGTAATACATTATGTCTACCATTATTGCTGACATTAAAAGAGGCTCAAATGTTTGCAGTCACAATTGAAACTTGATTGAATTTGGTCCAGAACAAATGTTCTGAACGAACACTGAATAGCTAGTGCTACCTGGCGAACTTGGCCGTTGCGGTCATCTAAGGTGTGAACACACTTATCTGACGAGCCTAAGTACGATCACAGTGAAGGAAGGAGATGACTTGACCATTCTTTGCCCTCAATCTGGGTTAGAGAAAGTCGCCCCAAACATCTGGACCCGAGGTGGCGGGGGAGTAAAACAAGTCACTGTGGGCCAGCACCAATCGGGGGTTGCGGAAGCAATGTTCGTTCTCGCAACCTCCGGCGTAGGTGTGAGATGGAACACCGGGGTGGTTTATTTTAGCCAGTAAGAGTCTGACAGACTCAGACCCAGGTGCTTCATGGTGGACTCGGCAGCGATCCGAGCCCGACCCGACTACGATGTGTTAGACAGGCGACGTCGCACGCCGAGGGCCATAAAACACGATGGCCTTCGACTCACGGAGACGTAGTTGTCAAGAAAGTATCGGCAACCCTCAGGTACCGCCTAGGGTTAGAGCCCCACGCTCCTCGGCTATAGTAATTACGCTGCAGCCCGGAGCCATTGAATGGGGCTTGACATACAAGGCAGTTTTGATGGAGGCCAGATCAAAAGTCGCGTTCCCCGATCTTGACACATAGACCGACCTTAACATAAGGCCGGCAATAACGGGGACAATGATTTTGCGTTCCTCTACCGGCGAAGAATAGACGGACATCCTGGGCGCCAGATTGAGGAATGGGCGTATTTTAAACCAATATATTGGTGGGCCAGCAAATCATTTTTGAAAGTCCCCGGTATACCATGCGTGGAGATAATAATAGAAATCTAAAGAAGTCGTGGCGTGCTCCTCGTCTTACAAGATTTATGAGCTGTGAACACAACGTGTTACTAATTAACGAAGGTTCTTTATATTTCTGTACCTAGAGAATGTACTACGAATCTGACAGTAGTTTCTCTTGAGGTTAAGGTAAAATTCATCCTTATTATAACTGCAGCAGGTACTTAGAGAATTCCTTTTATAATATGCTTTATCGCTTTAGAGTTTCGACTCTGAAACCAATTTGTTAAATACATGTGCATTGGGATTTGCTACACATTTTGACTGCTGAGGCAACCGACCGTTTGCCTCAGCAGTCAAAATCTGTAGCAAAGATTTTTACGCGGTTGTTTTTGCTGTTTTGTATATAATATTATCTTCATATAAGTTTCCACAGCCAGAAACTTTCATGTTATCCGAAATAGGTATGCAAGCTCCTTCACAAAGAGCTATCACAATACATCTTGCCATATCTCAAAAAAAGTATATTATGCACTAATAAAGTGATAAATTTAAGATCCCACTTCCAAATAACATCCCATCGCTTCTAACATACCTACCCCTCTCCAGAATTACTTGTGGCACTGATGATATTTATCCGCCACAATAATATAAAATTATAATTAGCTTTGTCTAATATTTTACGTTTGGATATAGTACCTATATGTATGTGAATTTGCAATTCTAACAATTATAATTAGTATTTTTATCTTTTTGTTTGTTTCATTCCTCCAATAACCTCACCAGATATAAAAAGATGAATGCCAATGTGACGTCGTAATTTTTGTTTTTATTATTATTATTGTTTATATACCCTCTTGCTTCTCCAATCTACTTTTGACATTGCCAGAATAGTCGACATCGGCTTTACTTGACATACATAAAAATAGAATAGAATAGAAAAAAGGAGAGTTTTGACGGGAAAGCTAAGATGACTGTCACGCGCATTTTTCATTGGACTTTTAAAATTTTTAATAGTGTCGTTTAATAAAAAATAAAAGCGCGTGATTTATGTAGTAAAAAGTGCATTCAGTAAATAATTCTTAAAGAATATTGAAATATCGCAGCATAGTAGCGACATCGTGACTTTGCCTCAAACCTCCTTCATAGACGGTTCACGCGGCCATCTTTTTCAACTGTCATTGGCGATATCCGCCATTATTGTAAAAAAAAATCAAAGAATTAGGTATTATAATTTGTTACACGTGTTATTGGCAAAATTGTGGTATATATTCCACAGAGGCCATTGATCAAGAGTTTAGGTTAAATCTCACCTTGAGAAAAGGAAGAATAGAAAAAAGCGATGGTAAATACAGCGTGACGATAAGGTGGCCGCAATACATAGCACAGCGGCTTGTACAAGACTCTTAACATAAAATAAAAATGTAATAGGCCGTTGGCACCAAAACTCAACACAAGCTTTATGGTATTGTTATTGTATGTGTCAATGTGCGAATACTAACAACGAAAAAGGTCCCACGACTAAAATTATTTAATAATGTATTTATCTAAAATACGTTATATAAAATACGTGTTTCAATGAATGTGATAACCTAATCGGCACACTTTATAATAACATGCAAAATGACACATATCTCACCGACGTGATGCAGTAATTAGCAGCACTACATGATGTAACGACCATTATAGTCGGTAGTTACTTTTCTTTGGCTGCTGTTTGGAGTGAAGAAGGCCAGGGGGTCAATAGCTAAGTATTTTAGAATGTAAGAATACTTTTACAATAACTCGGAATTTATTTCCTTATAGCTATTACCTAGGAATCCGTAGGTCAAGAGTGAACAGGTTTCATCAGCCGAGCGTGCACTCTTGTTGAACATGCATAATGATCTAAGACTTTAAAAGTAGTATACCACCTTGTAGAAAAGATATTTATATGAAAAATGTGTATTTTAATATTTATAATAACATTCCAAGTAACTTGAAACTGTTGGAGGGCGGTGTTTTTAAAACGAAATTGGATAGAGTGGCTTCAAAAGTATTGTATTAAGTATTAAGAAATTTATGGAATATAAAATGTTTAAGGATAATTTGAATAGATAAAATTATAGATATAAATAGTAAATAAAGAGGAATAAATATTATTACATCAAACATTTGCATGCTTGCATGCAGGCGGAGTAAGTACTATAACCTCCCTTAACATTATATCCTATAATATCCATTTTCACGGCCATTTTTACTTTTTTCAGGATTCGTGTATAAAAAATAAACCTTTAGATTTTAAGAACTTACCTTTATACAATGAATTTATCTCTAGCAAATAAACGTATGATTATGATTATGAAACCTTGCTGAATAACTATGGCTCTTCTAAAAGCTTTACAATAAACTGATTGAGATTTGTGATCGCTATGGGCTATGCGGCTGTGTGCTGTGACTCGCCCCACAAAGCCTGATTTACACGGTTCGATTTAATCGCATGTGTATAACTGTATATACCTAGCTGTAGCAGCGTTTAAACCAGGAATGTTACTAATATTCGCGTTCGAATCAAATGATTCCCATAATTTTAAACACTCACATCAACACTCACATTCGCATTCGTCACCTACCACCTGCCGAACGGGTTACTGTAGATATTAATTACTGTAGACGGCACATTTGTTGGGTTAGACGCCACATTAAGTATTGTAGACTGCACATTTGCATAGTAATGTTAAACGCACAGCCCAAACAGGCCGCAGTGCAAAGCAATGTTTTCATACAAAAAAGTGCGGTGCGACCCGATTGTAGCACGTATTGTTGGTTCATAGAAAACGTATAAAAATACTAGCTTGCCTGCGACTCCGTGCGGGTGAATTTCAGTTTATAAGCGCCTGTTAAAATAATGGGAGCAATATGTACGTTCGCGTTTGCCCCCGTTTTCGCAACATTTTTTGTTACTGCTCTTCTCCTATTGGTCATAGCGGGATGGTATATAGCCTAGACATTTCTCAACCAAATTTCATTTTGTACCAAATTTCATTACAATCGGTTCAGTAGTTTTGGCGTGAAAGCCAGACAGACAGACAGACAGACAGTGATACTTTCGCATTCATAATATTAGTATGGATTGAAAACGATTTTGGAGCCCAATGAGCCTAAGCTCACAAAATGTAAAACTTCGGGAAGATGTGATTTAGTAAGACAAATAACGGTCAACTTGTGGAATCCCACGACTGAAGGCGGTCAGGAGGTTACTTCGCACCTCATTGTAACATAGGTGACATTTGATCAAGAGCCTATGATGTGGCCATCATTAAAGAACTATATGGTCAACAAAGTGTTGTGTGTTTATGTCACAAATTAACACCACGCTGCAGCGAATGTCAAGTCACATAAGAGTAAGCTTGAAGCATGTCTCCTTGCATCTAGTAGAGTGTTTGATCAACACACATAATAACATTAATCCTTCAAATTAGAATCGCTGTAAAAAATCAATTTGGAACGTCGAACGATTCAACCAACCCGCACTTTAATTGTGTAACAACACGCTATTATTCTTATTTTGAAGCATATTGCTAATCCAATGCTCCATATGTTCCAAAATTGTGTCTGCTCAACAACGTAAATAACGCAATGAATGTTGTTGGCCTGTCAAAATAAAACCCATTACTACTGACAGTGTCTTACGCAATTACCCTGCCTAAGTCTTATTGGATTCGAAAGTGAGTCAAAAAGACTGCATATAAACTCGAGGACTCAAAAACTCCTTTGCTGAGACATCTTATGCGGAATCATTTTGCGCATGAAAGGCCTTCATAAGTACATGACTAATTAACCTTATTGTAATTATTAATTTAAAACAAACCCTATGTATAGTATATGCTTTATAGTATTGTTACCATATTAGAAGCTGTAATATCTATATAAAAGCCAAATTGGATAAAGAATAGAGGTAAACAAATCGTTGCTAGGCAACGAACTGTTTACACCCAAAAGACAAATGTTAAAAACCTCTCTAGATGGATGATTTTCATATAAGTAATAATCCCACTTCCTACCAATGTAAACAGTTTATTTATATTTAGATATTTATGATTCGCATAGAATGCCCATAGAATAACCGATTTGACACACACATCTAACCTAATTTCCTAATAGGTTAAATTTTTGATACATAAAAATATATATTATACTTAGTCCATATTTGAAAGTATTACAATGCATGTGTGAACTACCGGTGGAAACCTGTAGTTTCTGAGATTACCGAGTTCAAACAAACAAACTTGAAATGTGTTTTTTTTTATATTTCTATTTCGGTAGCTGTTGAATAGAGTACGAACAATAGTTTACACTCTTTCTTTCCAGTCTTTTTTAAGAAGTGATGTTTATTTGGCCGTCAAGATCACATACTGCTAGCTGTAAGTTAGCCATATGTAATAAATATAAGTAACATTACTGAAAACAGGCTGTTATTATTAAAGTAAAATAGCAATTCTCACGACTGTGGCTATATTTACATTTTGTTATTATTTTTACAGTATTTATTTTTTATTTGCACATTTACTCTCTCCTCATAACAGAGCTCTTTTACAGTGTTACATCACCATTCCCCGGTGATATTCACATAACATGTAACTTAATAGGCTTTGCCATAAGTTACAGTTAAGCAACCTCACCCACTGATCTGATCAGCGTGTATACTGTTACTTACGACACTCGAACACTTGACTATTTGAGTCCAATGTGTTTCATGGTCAAGTTCAACTCAAACTTAAAACTATAGTTGAGCCAAATTCGATAAAGAATAGAGGTAAACAAACCGTTGCTAGGCAACAAGTAGTTTACGCCTAAAAGACTGATGTTAACAACCTTTTCTACAAAGATGATTTTCATAAAAGTAATAATCCTACATCCTACTAATCTAAACAGTTTATTTATGTTTAGATATTTATGATTTGCATAGAACGCTTAACCTATTTGAATGAAATATGACATACATGTAAGCTAATTTCCTAATAGGTTACATTTTTTGATACATATATATTATAACTAGTCCATTTTTGAAAATATTCCTGATTACTGCATGTGTTATGTAATTGATATAAAAGTAATTAAAATACGCAAAATTGTGTTGACAAATGCCTCAACTTTATTCATTGGTTGAATACTACAAAATGTGTTCAATATCTGGATTTCATCCATCTTTCTTTTTTTATAGGGCTATCACGTAAAATTAATGTCGACTTTTTAATGGTTTCTCGAAATACCCAGTTATTATGCATGTTCTTTCAGTGATTCAATTGAAATATGCTGCAATAGGAATTGTTAATAAATAGTTAGCATGTAAAAGACGATAATCATGTAAATAACAGGAGATTTGTAAAACGTGAGTTGTGATAACCCTAAATTGGCTTGTTTACCTGTATTCTTTATGGAGCTTGGCGGGAATATAGATTGTTGTATCGAATGTGCATGTCGTCGTTGTAACATGTTAATTTAAAAACGGCCTGTGTTGTTCCCTTTCAGACTTTCGTAGTTTAATTGAGAGTAGACGTATAGTCGACCTCGTCGTAACTTCACCACCGTAAAGGATGTGTTTTACATGTATTAAGAAAATAAATAGCAATCAGTAGTGGGACTGACCGACAAGTGTAAACTGAAATCATTAAAATACACACATACACACATATTTATATATGTCACAACATTTTTTTTTATTTCATCATGTTTGAGTTTTTCTATTGTTTGGATTACTTTTATTTTCTATGTAAATATATATTTTTTTTATTGCTGACTGAAAACTGTAGAAATAGCATATCTGTGTTTTTGTAATTCTTGCTTATGGCACTCGTGGGTTGCAGCTGAAAACCAGCATCAGATGGCACATCTTGTGTTGTCATCTGACATTATGCTGAGCTGAGGCCCTTTTTAAATCCTTTTTATTAGCTTCACTTGTATGTTTGCTTGCTTGCTTGTTTGCTTGTTTGTTTGTCCATCTCTAACTCTTTGGACTACGAGTGATTGGCTCATTACTATAAAATGTCCCACCGTTTTCAATACGTTCGTTCGTTTTTAAAAAAGAAATAATATTGAACTAAAAAGTTGAAAATAAATATAGTTTAAAAAACTAAAAAAACATGCTTTTAAAAAATATCAAACTAAAAAGTTTGCCAGCGGCGGTGTTTCCGTCACACTACAATTTGAGTGTCTTCAAGGCTAGAGTGAATAGTTTCTTAATAAACTAGCTCGCTTTACCATCAATGATCGCATCACTGCTTACCATCAAGCGGGATTGCGGTCAAGCAGTGGTTTATAAATACTAAAAAAACTGACTTGATATTTTTCGGTGAATTTACACTACCTATTAGGTGTACAAGAAAATTTAAAACAATTTTATTCATTTTCGATGTTACGATGTCGGTTCTAGGAGGTCCTAGGGTATATGTACCATATGTAATTTCGTATGCACGGTGTACAAAAGTAACACTGTCAATACATTTTTGTGTCTGTCTGTACCATTCACTCCTTAGTTCACTCTTTAGTTCACAAAAGCGGAATACTCTGTACCGCAGCATATAACAGTGACAGCGCGGTTCCGGTCATTACGAGGTTGGAGCAGTCGCCGTTTGAAAGTACCGCACTCATTTAGAAAGGATATCAACATTATCTACTTATGTAATGTTCAGTTTAGGTACATTAGGTGTGTTATGTGAACTTAGAACATTTACAACTGTTGGTCACTACAAAACGGAGGAGGAATATTCATCATCATCAACCTTTTATCGTCCCACTGCTGGGCACAGGTCTCCTCTCATACAGAGAAGGATTGCTCGTAATTACCATGCTTGCTCAATGCAGGTTGGCGATTTCAGACTTATAAAGTCCAGGTTTCCTCAAGATGTTTTCCTTCACCTTCAGTCATTGGTGTCCAAGATATACTTAGAAAGTACATATAACTTTAGAAAAGTTACATTGGTACTTGCCTGACCTGGAATCGAACCCGCGCACTCATAATTGAGAGGCTGGTGTTTTAACCACTAGGCCACCACGACATAACGAGGAATATTACTGATAACTAATGTTTTTGTGTTTTTTATATATTGAGGACAAAAAGGCTTGGGCTTGAGCTGCGTCCGATTTCTATAAACTGATTGTTCTCTGATTTTTCCTCTTGTAGTTTGAATATGTAATTGTTTATGTTATTAATTCGAAGCCTGTATTACACACTATGTAGCCAAGCATATTGTACGTTACGGAATTGTATCGCTGACAGAGGTGTTCGGCACTTGTGCAGCTACACAGGAGCTATACCTACTTAGTATTCGGGAACACTGTTGGAGCTGCTGAACCTTGGGCAAAACTATCTTAGCATTGTGTAGATTCAATTTCTTAGTATTGTATAATTGCATGGCAAACGTGTGAGCACAATGTACGAATGTGCTGTAAGGCATTTTTTTGTTGGGTTAGTCTTTTTTATTGACTTGATAGTGCCCTGGCTGTTGAGAGTATGTCATGCTCACTCAAATGTCTCACTGATGGTGGCGTATGTGTTGGGTCATTGGGTTCCCTTCAATATGGTTGAGCTGAATGATGCTGATCCATTCGTCATGTTCGTGAACGGACGCCGTCGGAAGGGACTGGTCATCTCTTAGCTGCCACGGCGTATTTTAATTTCTGAATTGATTTTTGTGTGTTTTCATAATGGACGCTCTCGGCGTACAATTTATTTCTGCATCGTTCTCACACGGTTGATTTCAACATGAATGATGTAATCAAATATTTGTAACAATAGCTTGAAAATTTAAAAGAGTGTCCATGGAGTTTCTTGCCCGTTCTTCTCCATAGGTACCTACTCTTTGGAATGGGCGACTAGCTTCATCTTATTGACTGACCGACCTTCTGACAATTCAAAAGTGCCTGTAACTAGTTTATTTGAAATAAATGCTTTGATTTTGACTTTTGATTGTGCAAACAGTGGAATGAAATTACCATACATATATGACGTAAGTAATTCACATAATCACCTAATGGCGTCCCCACTGCTGGGAAACAGGCTCTTCTTTCTGGAAGGGAGTGAGCCGTAATAAATCACGCGGGCCGTAATCCATGACGCGGGCTCCATGGGGGTTGGTGGATGGACATCACATGTCTGTGAAGTTTTGTTTCTATTCCATGCAGTTTTCCTTACAATGTTTTTCTACATCGTTTTGAGAATCAGTAGTGATAAAATAATTCACACTAAGTAAAGCGCCTGGGTTTGAACCTACGACCTGTAACTCACAAGTCGTGGCCGTTCCAACTGAGCCACTACTACTGCCCCAAAAGGTATCTTATGAAGGGGAGTAGTAGTAGTAGTTGCCTAAGTTTTTCGACTGACCAGAAATTAATTACTTTAATTAATTTAATACAGAATAAAATTATAATTAACTAGTGGCCGCCAGCGACTTCGTTCGCGTGGAGTTAGTTATGCTTCGCTCCTAGTGGTCGCAGCGAGATGTTATATAGCCTAAAGCCTTCCTGAATTAATGAGCTATCCAACGCAACAAGAATTTTTCTAATCAGACTAATAGTTCCCGAGATTAGCGCGAACAAACAAACAAACAAACTCTTCAGCTTTATATATTAGTATAGATTACATTCACATTTATAATGAATGTTAGATTTTAGACTTTGACTTTAAAACAACAGTATTAGTGAATCATTAAAAGATAGGTACACATAAGTACCAAAAATATCATCATCATCATCTCAGCGTTAATCCCAGTCGCATCTGAAGCTTTTTCAGCTTTGGAGTTTGGGGTCCGCTTTACCAGTCTAACTGCTGATTTTGGCTAAACTTTGATATTTTCCGTGAAGTGACTGCCGTCTGATCTCCACAACCCGAAGGCGATATCGAAGCATTGCAGTTAGACCAATTGTTGGTCTTTCGAGGGCTCCAACAACCCGTAACGACTGCCACTAGATGTTTGTATGGAAACCGGGACCAACAGCTTAACGTGCTTTCCGAGGCACGACCAGACCAATGCAAATATTTATATTCATGCCTACAAATATTTGCACTTCGCGGGAATCGAACCCGCGCCGCCTTGAACAACCGCGTTCGCTACCGCTACGCCACGGAGGCTGTAATTACCAAAAATATAGACAACCTAATTCGAGAACACGAAACACGGCAACTCATTTAAACAAACAAGAAACAATTAAAACATAATAAGCTATTTTAATCTATCAATCACCGGGTCACAGTGCACACGCACACGCAACACCCTCACAAAGTGCTCACGCACGCACCGCACGCACCGCACGCCCCTCCCCCGTGCGCAGTGTGTGCATCGATTAGGTACTATGCGGCCACAATACACCGTGAAATGTAAAATGCTTTCGATACGCGACACGTGGGTCACGCAAAATTCATTAGCGACAGATTTTGGCACGGTTAACTACATACATGTATTACATAGGTAGGTATGTGTTTGTTTGGCTATGTAACTCACCTGCGAGATTGGCCTGCGGCGCCATCCTTATAAAGGTTAAACTTACGTTTGAGTGTAGCGTAATAGGAAAAAGTGTTTGTAAGGAATTTAAGGAGAAATCTATACTAATATATAAAGCTGAAGAGTTTTCGTTTGCACGCTATAATCTCAGGAACTACTGGTCCGATTTGAAAAAATCTTTTTGCGTTGGATAGCCCATTAATCCACGAAGGTTTTAGGCTACATAACATCACGCTGCGACCAATAGCATCGGAGCATATAAAAGAAACGCGGGTGAAACCGTGTGGCGCAGCTAGTCGTACATAAAAACCAAAGAAATGTTATCAATGTCTTATTTTTGGGTGAGGTGGAAATGTTATCAAAAAATCTTATTTTTTGTCTTAGTGTGAGGGACAGGGGGTAAAGTTCACTCATTTTCCATAAATGGGAGGATCCTCCAACCAGACTAATGTGTTGTCTGGCGGGCACTTGCCCAACGGTTGATGTTGGGAAGTTGTAGATATGCAGGCTAGTTGCACGGTAAACTCTGCTCGCGAGATGTAGAATTCTTGTGACGTCAGCATGACGCGTTGTTTGTATGTGGCGTTTGTAGGTACCGCTACACTTAATATTAACGAATTAATCTCAGGATACCAGCTTAATTTATTTTCGCAAAACGTGAAATATCTCTAAGATCACATTTACTTAAATAAATAAAACAAAAACATCCATTTATAGTTACAATAACGCTCACTTTTTTAATCTATCTTTGTATCACATCTGAAACAATTATGTAATAATTGCTAACTAACTCTTTAGATGTAAAGTTATCACAAAAACAATCGGCGAATAGTAGACTCAAGATGTAACAATACCGCTCAATCGTGACTCTCGGGAAATTAACCTCAAAATAAGTGTCGAAACGACACATTAACAATATCACCATTATACAGAAAATCGATTGAATATAATAACATTGTATTGCGAAATGTTACCAGCAGTCTGAAGACACGCTAACATTTCTATTATTATTAATTAGCACGCATATTTTAATAATACCCTCGTTAAACTTTTTAACAAAGCTAGTTCAAGGTCACAGTTCAGCTGTGTTTAAAAAAACCTTCGTTTACTCGGTGGTAGGCCATAACATCGGCTGTCGGCAGAAGTTACCACCCACCAGACAAAGCCTTGCCGCCAAGCGATTCGTCGTGTTCCGACATGATGTCTGGTGAAGCCGTACGGAGGACGGGTCTGAGCAGTTGTGTTGCGATGTGTGCCGGGTACGACGCGCCAAATGTTGTTGTGTCGGGAGTTTGGTCGTGGAGAGTCTCCACATCTATCTCCCTCTGGCGCAGCATCGTTGGTCGTGTTGTTGGGTTTAACGTTGCACCACCTCGCTCAACTGCCGTCTTCCTTCCTATTCACTAAGTTTTTTTTAAGTGATTGGGCTTAATAAACTAGCGCGCTTTCCCATCAAAGATTGCATCAATGCTTACCATCAGGCGGGATTGCAGTCAAGCGCTAGTTTATAATTAATAAAAAAACCTGTATTTTTTTAACAAATCTTTATCTGTGTTGGTGAGGTTTGTTTTCATCATCATCATCAACCTTTTTTTTATCGTCCCACTGCTGGGCACAGGTCTCCTCTCATACAGAGAAGGATTGAGCGTAATAACCATGCTTGCTCAATGCGGGTTGGCGAAATCAGACATAAATTCCAGGTTTCCTCAAGATGTTTTCCTTCACCTTCAGATTTGTTTTGCTTAGGTTAAATTAAAACCAAATACGTTAGACACAAAACAACAATCAACATCACAAAATAATGTATCGTTTGCACTATGTCCGCGCCACCACAAACGTACCCACTATGTGAGTACTAAAACAGACGAGCGATCTGTAATGAATATCGTGCAACAGACCATATCGTTACAATCTCTTATTAGTGACCGAACTATTTAATATATTATGTACATCATAAATCATATCATTGCTGTAAAATAGTGTTCCAAATTATTAATAGGTACTTGTACTGTATTGGAAGCCTTTATGCCTACAGTCTGGCTTTAGAGATGATTTCAGGAGGATGAGTAAAGTATTATGTAGCCTAAACACTGCTAATTTTTCACAGTATATAAAGAGAAAGACAAGAAGCAGATTGTGAAGCATTGGACCGCGACCGCTCTCTCCGGCCGGCTGAGTGCAGTGCCTTTTAAGACGAAGCAGGCATTTCATGAGGTATATATATGAAGGTAAAGGTCACGGAGATGATAATGCCTATGATGTATAGCAATACCCTATGAATTACAAGAGACTGCGATTAACATGCAAATAAAGCATATAAAGCATGCTGACATGAACAAACTCTAGCATTGTGTCATTATTTTCAATGTGGGTGTCGAAATAAGAACATCGAGATTTTGTACCAGCGTATTAAATCAGTGCGTCATGAGAAACCACAAGTTTACAGCTTCACTGACATTATTAAAACAATATGTTTCGTTATAAAGGATCTCTATCGGGTGCAATACTGCCAATTATTATACAGACTAATTGTTATCATCAGGTACTCATTTATTCATTTGTTATGATCAAAGGACTCTGTAGAATCATCGCGAGGATACTCTATCAGGGTTCAAAGTATATTATCAACTTAATTATTCTTGTCACCGCCATACAGTGCCAGCTGTTTTAGAACCGAACGCCTAGCGCGAAAGATGGGAAGAGACCAGAAGGAATGGCCAAAATGCTTCTTTAATATATGCATTGTAGGTATATACTATTATTTTAAGTATTAGTTTATATTATGATGTTGTGAATATTAGCTCGAGATATGTGTAGACATATCTCATTCACATTCACCCTCACTCTCTCACGTCACAGAACGCAGCGATAAAAAGTTACCGTAGGTGCCTTTCCTGTTGCCTTTGTACCTTTACGTGCGAAAAGTTTAAATAACTTTTTAAGTAAACATAAATATCTTGTAATGTTATAAGTCTTTTCTGTTGTATAATTGTAAATTTATGTTTAAACTAGCTTTCCGCCCGCGGCTCCGCCCGCGTGTAACTCGGTTCTATCGCGCTTTTTAGATTTCCCTCGGGAATATATTTTTTTTCAATAAAAGAAAGCCTATGTCCTGTCTCAGGGCCTAAAGATAGTCTGTGCCAAATTTCATCAAAATCGGTTGAAAGGTTTCAGGGGAAAAGTGTAACAGACAGACAGACAGAGCTACTTTCGCATTTATAATAATAGTATGGATGTAGTATGGATGCACCCAGTACGGGTTGGTGGACGTCACATGTCTTCGAAGATAAGATATGGCGGTGTCCTCACTATGTTTTATAATAATAGTATGGATAGTATGGATGTAGTATGGATGCACCCAGTACGGG
>JADWQK010002509.1:0-55814 GCA_017933935.1 Sesamia nonagrioides
AACCGGAAACCATAGATACAAGTTATGTTATAAGTTCTGATACATTGAACGTTTGTTCGGCGACTGTAAAATCTGGATAAACATTATATGTATCATCATCATCAACATTTTTTGTCGTTCCACTGCTGGGCACAGGTCTCCTTTCATACAGAGAAGGATGCGGGTTGGCGATTTCAGACTTAAAGTCCAGGTTTCCTGAAGATGTTTTTGTTTATCTTTTATTCAGTCATTGGTCTCCACGATATACTTAGAAAGTACATATAACTTAGCAAAGTTACATTGGTACTTGCCTGACCTGGAATCGAAGCCGCACACTCATACTTGAGAGGCTGGTGTTTTGACCACAGGGCCACCACGCCTTCCTTGACTTCCTGGTCTTCCGATTATATGTATAGCGCAGCCTATTTGTATAATAAAACGCTAACTTTTAAAGCCATTTACTCATGCATTTTAAAGTACTACTAAAGAAAGAATTACGTACAGAAGCTTGTTGTAAAATCTGTCAAATTTCTTTAATATGTACTTTTTAAATTTTATCGCTGTAGCATTAAGTTCATGATTGATTGGGCAAATCTGACAGTATCGGGTGGCTTAACCTGCTGGTGAAAAAAGGGTGCTAATTTATGTTCAAGAACAACACTTGGCTGCACGCTGTCAATGTCCCAATGCCACTCAATGATTTAGCATGATGTACCACTTGAATTTCTCTAATGTGCACTGCACATGTGCCAATGAAGAACACGTGTGTTGACGACTGGCGCATTGCATTCAATTGTTTGTTTCTGCCCCTTTGTGTTATAGTTGATGCATATTGTACATAATATTGTCTTAACTTTTAAAAGGCATAGTAACGGGTTGTAGTTTTGCTATTAATTATACATTTTTTTACTTCAATTCTTGATTTATTTAATGACACGGTTGGTGCAGTGGCTGGGCGATCGACTGCTGCGCTGCGTGTCGCGGGTTTGATCCTCGCATGAAACAAATATTTGTATGTCCTACAGGTAGTTGTTCCGGGTTTGGCTGTTAGTGTATGTCAATTTAAATATTTGTAAACGCACCCACAATACAGCAGTAATTCCATGCGAGGGACAAAGATTTTTTTAATAAAAAAAAAATATAAAAAAAAATCTCACAATAATGCAGATAGCTATTCAATTAGTTTATTAACCGGTAAAGGGCTTCGAAAATGTGGCGAGTCAGGTCAGTTTATGAGTCAATTTAGGGGGTAGGTGAATCAATGGTCTCCAATAGCAAAATATGAATTTCTGTATTTGAAGACAGTTCAGTATCGATAGACTGATTCGTGTCCTAAATTGCTGCTTAGCCTTTTGCCAACTATGCTGGAGTCATAAAATTCCAGTTTGAAAGAAATAAAATACATTTATTTATGCACACAATACACCAGAACGAAAGTCGTCCACATAGCCTAGTCAAAGAGCTGGTCCTGGAGCTGGGTCCCAGGGGATTAGCCCTTTGAAGTGGCTGTGGGCGGGAGCACATAGCACGTAGAGCCGATGGCCGATGGGACATGAAGGTTCTTGAATAGCGATCACGTACAGGCAAGCGTAGCGTCGGTCCCCACCGACTAGGTGGTCAGATGACCTGACCAAAATCGCAGGGAAGCGCTGGATGCAGGCCGGTTTTTTTGGACGGTGCTACTTCAAGCATAATTCCTGACTTTTTCAATGATGCTGGTCACTCTGTCATTGTCATTGAAATGAAGTTAAAAAAAAAACCCCAGGCTGTCCTATGTTCAGTCGCGGTGGGCCCAGTGGATTAGACTGCTGTAAGCTGATGATGATATGTACGTGGCGATCCCTGCATTGATTTCCAAACTGCCGTAGTCCATAAAGCCAGTGTTATGTTTCTAGTCAATACTTTTTTGTTTTGTAGGCCTCCTACAGTCGACCCACTTTTTTATCTACATAAAAAAGTTCTCAATAAAAAAAGAAAACAATGTAAGGACACTTTATTGACTATGAGTTATAGCACCAATTGACCTGCATCATTCAGTTTAGACACTTCGGCCATTTTACTTCATTACAATTGACCCCTGGTTCAACTGACACATAATAAAAAGCTGGCGGTTGATAAAAAAGAAATAGTTTTTAGGAAATTATAACGTAATTACTCATTAAAAATTTTTTCACGTATTCTTTTTTCAATTATCAAACAGCACAATCAATCAATCATCAAGGAATCATCTTCATCAAAGAAAACAATGTAAGGACACTTTATTGACTATGAGTTATAGCACCAATTGACCTGCATCATTCAGTTTAGACACTTCGGCCATTTTACTTCATTACAATTGACCCCTGGTTCAACCGACACATAATAAAAAGCTGGCGGTTGATAAAAAAGAAATAGTTTTTAGGAAATTATAACGTAATTACCCATTAAAATTTTTTTCACGTATTCTTTTTTCAATTATAAAACAGCACAATCAATCAATCATCAAGGAATCATCTTCATCAAAGAAAACAATGTAAGGACACTTTATTGACTATGAGTTATAGCACCAATTGACCTGCATCATTCAGTTTAGACACTTCGGCCATTTTACTTCATTACAATTGACCCCTGGTTCAACCGACACATAATAAAAAGCTGGCGGTTGATAAAAAAGAAATAGTTTTTAGGAAATTATAACGTAATTACCCATTAAAATTTTTTTCACGTATTCTTTTTTCAATTATCAAACAGCACAATCAATCAATCATCAAGGAATCATCTTGAAGCTTATTGCTAGGTACATTGTTTCATAAGTTCGAAAAATTTAAACTATTCACTATCTATTGTCATTGAAATTTCATTTCTAATTATACAATATATTATTGAACTATCAAAATGAAACGCATTATTAGTAATAATTTGTTACTCAATTACCCCGCTCAGGTTTGGTAATGTTAAGAAAGTTATTGCAATATTTTAATATTCTCAGCAGTAATTAATTTTAAATACATTTTAACCTTCTGACAATCGGCTTCGTGTCCAATGTACCGTTTCCTGATTTCCTGAATTAAGCCAAAGCCCAAGCGGGATTCAGGAATCTCAGGTGTTGGACGAAACTCTTAGCTACTAACCCATTAACTGCCACCACTACCGACACAAGGATCACTGAGTCCACAACCCACATGTCGACAACCTCGCAAGCCAAGGCAAGATATTTGATTAATTTATTCATTTGGAATTCTTTGGGATACTGTTATTATTTGATTTCTCTGTAGTTTGTAGGGCTTACGAGCATTGTACAATGTGTAATGGTAATTAGAAGACACGCTTGGTGCAGTGGCTGAGCAATCTTCTATTACGCTGCGTGTAGCGGGTTAGATTCCCGCACGGCACAAATATTTGTATGGCCTACGGGTAGTTGTTCCGGGTCTGGCTGTTTGTTTATCTGCGTCTAAATGTTTGTAAACGCACCCACGATACAGGAGTAATTCCTAGTGCGTGGCAACGTTTTTTTTTTTTTAAATATTTAATTAGGAGCTACTCTTCCACATTGCACCTAAATTGAACTTTATAGGGTATTTCTACTACAGCTGGTATATTCTGTGACAATCTCACCATGAAGTCTTACGTGATGGTAGTTGAAAATAAACTATGAATGTGAACGGATTGCTTGGGATTGACATCTTATTTTCTTCTTCTTCTTCCCCTTCATCCCCAAGACTTTCCACGATGACCGGTCTTGTGCTGCCTGCATTCATCAGCTTCCCGCGACCTTCACCAGCTCATACGCTGTCTGTGTCTTCCGGTAAATGGCCGCCAATCCAGAACCATATTGCCCCATTGGCCATCAGTTCTACGAGCAATGTGCCCCGCCCACTACCACTTAATTTTAGCAACATCTTACTTAACGATGATATTTTTACAGAATACGGCCGGCAGCAGAATCTCCCGCTCCAACGGCGTAATTGCGTAACAGTCTAACCAATGGCGATCATTTTGACAGTTCAATAATGTTCATTGCGTTATTAACGATGTTGAGGAAACAAATTGTTGGAACATATGACGCAATGCATTAGCGATATCCTTCAAAATGTTTCAAATGAAAGTGTATTACGCAATTAGGGCGCAGCTGATCTAATACTTTTACTAGTTGATGGGCACCGAAACTATGTTTTACTAGCGGCCGCACGCGACTACGTTCGTAATAAAATAAAATGGTCAAATAACTAACTCCAGTTAGTTATTTGACCATTTTATTTTAACTCCAAAATATACAGCATACATTTTAAATTTTGTTATGCTTTGTTCCTATTGGTCGCAGCGTGATGTTATATAGACTAAAGCCCTTCTGGATTAATGGGCTATCCAACGCAAAAAGAATTTTTCAAATCGGGCCAGTAGTTCCTGAGTTTAACGTGTTCAAACAAACAAACAATCTCTTCCGCTTTAGGTACTTATACATTAAGTGTAGATATTGATAAATATTATCTGTCATCTACAATAAACGTACATACCTACCTATAGAAATTGTGAAAGTGAACCTCTCTTAATAAATAGTAATCTGTAATGGACATTTGAATATACGAGTACTTCTTTATTTTGTTATCAGCTTCAGTGTAGTGTAAATTTTTTTATAATAACTGTTATAGCATCAAAAGTTACGCAATTTAAGGTAAAATGGTTGAGAAAAATCATGAATCAATCACGTAGTAACTGATTGAAATCATGAATACGTCTAAAGCTTTTTAAGTTTTAGGAATTACTGCTTAACAAAATGATTATTCTATTTATATTACCTTTTCTTTAAGAAAACGCACCAAAACTATCTATAATCTATAAAAAATCAGAATATTTTGAACCTTGGCAATGACTTCATTTCTTCTGCAAAAGATTGCGAGTCAGGTAATTATAAACGCCAGCGCACACGCGACAATACTGTCTAATATAAAAACCTTGAAGAACTTCGGAGAAGGTCATTCACTTGTTGCGGAAAACGCCGTAGTTATGAAGCGTTTAATTTCGGGAAATAGATGTCTACTCTTAATTCACTAATACTCAAAATCATGATGAAATTGATTATTTGTGAATCAAGACAAACAAGCATTAGCATTTGATAATGATCAAATAACCGTTTGTCTAAAAAGTTATTATAATTTTATTGGCCAGCCAAACCACTTTCTAGTAGAATTATTATTTACTAGGATGATTGAGGAAATTTGTGTGATAGACATTCTTTTGCTAATTGCCTTCTTTAACCCAAATCTAAAAAAATAAATAAATCGTGTGATTTATTTTGTAGATGGTTTTTTTTGATATTTTGTAGGTTATTTAGTATTACCACAGTCTATACTGTGGTATTACCATACTAATTTATAGTATTTACATTCATCTCTTTCTTACGAGCTCTCTGTCTCTCTCTCTCTCTGGTACAGCCATACTACATACACGCGCTCTGCACAATAATAATTAATAGTATAGTGGAAATAATCGACGTATAATAACATTGTGAAGTGTCATTAGTAAGCTATATTGTGCTTTTGTACTAAAGGTGTTTCACTTAGACAACCCAATATCGTCAGCAATCTCAAACATAGATGATTGCAGTTTTTCAGACGAGTTGTTTAATGAAGGTTTTATTTATTACAATTATTTTTTCATTTTCACGCAAACCTGCAGCATGTTTCATCCCTAGTGCGTGATCACGACATAGGTTCCGTTCACACTGAGTAGCCAGGTCGAGACGAAGGCGAGCACCGGACCGGAACGACACTCGATACGGTTGCCGATCGCGCCGTCATCGGGTTACAACCGACCACGGTATTTTAACACCCCGTCCCCAAGCTTTCAAAGGATTCCCACCCCTATGGCCATAAAACTAGGGCTTACAGTTCCATTGATAGTCGTCGTATTTATTGTTGTAATTTGCTAGATCGTGCTGGCGTCTCGCCAGAAGTATTTTGCCTAGATAATCTGAAGTGTGGTCAACAGTTGACAATGAATGCCTTAGTTACGGATTTGAGTACTAGAATTTAATCTTGTGTTAAATTAGTATTTGTTCATTGAACTGACGCATGTTTGGGTACAATAAAATTTATAAAAGGATAACATTATACTAGAATCTGAGCAAGAAGTAAGATAGTTACCAATTTATAGCATAATTAGTCGATTAAATAGGTCGAATATATGTTTTTATCTTCTAAAAGATTATCAGAAGTTATACAGACGTTGTGACTGACGCTAACTTAATCAGATGGCCAAATAGGTAGCTTGCCATTGTGTGCATAATCACCATGTAAATTTCCTGCTGCTAGGACACGGAACTCCCTCTTTGACAAGGACTGGTCTGTAATCTATAACTCGGGCCCAGTACGGGTATTTTTTTGGTGCTAGGACATAGGCATAGGTTCGG
The DNA here is from genome assembly GCA_017933935.1 of Sesamia nonagrioides. Lineage (NCBI taxonomy): Eukaryota > Metazoa > Arthropoda > Insecta > Lepidoptera > Noctuidae > Sesamia > Sesamia nonagrioides. The sequence goes on from JADWQK010002509.1 coordinate 6,368, forward strand.
GATCACGTTGTCAGAGGAGACGACATATTTAACATAAAGTAGCGCCTGTCAAGGGTCAAACCTACGATCCACAACTGGTAAGTCGTAGATGATGTTAAATTTTTAACATCAGTCCTAAGAGCTACATGAAACAGAGCGGACTGCAGCCAATGAATAATAATAAAGTTTTATTGACATAAAAAGGAGTTACACTTAATTTGAAGCCCTGACTCCCGTGCTAGGTGGTACCTGTGTTACAGGAGTCAGTGTCTTCACCCGATTTTTTGGACAAATAACTTTTCATGCAGCATAGTCCTTATTTCTAAGTTTCTTATGTTTCACACGATTTAACGTACATTGCGACGCTTCCGGATGTATGAGCAGTCCCTTGACCTGTCTATCAACATATCATTGCATTTTTTTTTACATAGGTATTATAAACTAGTGCTTGACCGCAATCCCGCCTGATGGTAAGTAGTGATGCAATAGTTGATGGTAAAACGCGCTAGTTTATTAAAGGCCTATTCACTCTAGCTTTGAAGACACTTAACTTATAGTCAGACAGAAACACCGCCCCTGGCAAATTGTTCCAGTCCCTCAATGTACGCGGAATAAAAGACGATACGCAACGTTTCGTCCGGTTCGTAGTGGTGTCAACAACGTGAAGGTACGCCGTACGACGGGACGTCCTATGATGGAATAGAGATGCGATGCACACTCTCCAAAATGCAAGAACACCGACAGGCTACTCTTCGCCTGTGCTGGCTTTGGAGACCGTCTTGAACCAAATCTGGATCGCCTCTTCGACGCCTCTCTACCGAATCCAAAGTTTTTAGGTGGCATTTTGCAGCACCAGCCCAAATTTGGATGCCGAACGGCACACGAACAGACCTGAGCTTCGTAGGTATAACATTAGAAGCTGTTCTGGTGTGAAGTACCGCTGGATCTTTCCAATAACCAATAACAATAACTAAACAATAACAATAACTACGATCCGGACGAAGCGTTTCGCCTCCTCCTTTATACCGCGTACATCGAGGGACTGGAATAATTTGCCAGCGGCGGTGTTTCCGTCGGACTACAATTTGAGTGTCTTCAAGGCTAGAGTGAATATGCTCTTAATAAACTAGCGCGCTTTACCATCAACGATTGCGTCACTGCTTACCATCAGGCAGGATTGCGGTCAAGCGCTAGTTTATAATATCCTATATAAAAAAATAAAAAAAAATAACGCCAAGTTTCCCAGAACAAAGTTGCATTCATTAACAACAATTGACCAACTGTAAATGTTTCACCAGAGTGCTGTATGCTTCCAGATACCAAATGAGTATTATATCTCTTGAAACCACTAAATTAGTTACCTACTCCACTGCCTTACCGCAACTGGATTGAAATGTTACAGATAACTTGATCCTGCCTTATTATTACTTCCACCAATGAACTAGATTCTCACACTTTATTGGTTTAGTTGATACTCAATTTGTTTCACAGTAACTGCAACTTTTAATGGCGCCGGTAACTGAATTAATGTTATTGCAGGACGCATATTTACGGACAGAACGGATACGGCTGTCGAATATAATTTGAATCTGCCTGCAATTTATTGTATTACTGGCATAATTAAAAGACGAAATTACTGGAACGTTGAGAAAAACTGAAGTCTTTTTCATACATCATCATAATCATTTCAGCTGAAAGACGTCCACTGCTTGACATAGGCCACCCCCAAGGACCTCCACGATGACCGGTCCTGCGCCTCCCGCATCCAGCGGTTTTCCGTGACCTTCACTAGATCGTCGTTCCACCTTGTCGGAGACCTACGCTGCGTCTTCCGGTGCGTGGTCGCCCCACTCGAGAACCCGTCGGCCCCATCGGGCATCGGTCCAACCGGCAATGTGCTCGGCCCATTACCACATTAGTGTTGCAATTCTTCGCGCTATGTCGGTTACTCTCATTCCTCTGCGGATCTCCTGATTCCTGATTCGATCACGCAGTGGAACCCCAAGCATAGCCCTCTCCATTGCCCTTTGAGGGACCTTGAGCCTACTTATAAGGTCTATTGTTAGCGACCACGTCTCAATTCCATAAGTCATCACTGGCAACACACACTGGTCGACACTGGTCATACATATGCATACCATTTTACTTTCCTGTTCAATTTGAAAAGAAAATTACCTTAATGATAATTTGCGTAACAGTGAAGAGCTTATAATAAAAGGAATGCGTATCATTAACGTAAGTCACGTATTTGCAGTACAGTTAAGAGAAGTAGGGTAGCTTTTTTTATGTAAAAATGCCTAAACGTTTAGCGAATTTTTTAGAAAAAAGATCTCATTTCGAGAAGTTATTTCTGCCATCTCTTATCTGAATCAGTTCGTGACAGCGAAAACGATTAAAACATGTTTGAGCACGTGACATTTCAAACTTGTGGAAACCTCAAGAGAAAGGTTAATATGTCTACATTATTTCAGTATAGGTACAGATGCAGTCACGATTTAGAAAAGATGCAGTTTGTATGAAATTTCTAAGTATCTAAAGTGAAATTTATATAATAAATGGTAGCATCTAGCATCATACGATGATGCCGACCACCCGTGTAGTCTACGAACGGTCATTTGTCACTTGAAAACGAATACAAACTATAAATCATACAACATTTGAGCCCACAACCTTATTACGAAGGTAATTAAGGTGATATTACTCTGTAAAACAGTTCTTGAAGAGCATCACCAACTGGCTCAGAGATCATAACAAACGTAGATCGAATTGAACTCAAGAAATGTGATTCTATTATACATTTGTATGTACCAAATTAAAGTTTGTTTTGAATTACTAAATTTTGTTTTCGAAACATCTAAGATCTGTAAAAAAATGGCATGCACCATAATGCATTGTTGTAATCATGAGCATATCCAGGTGGGGGCCGGGGGAGGCAGCTGCCCCCCCCCCCAGGAAATCTCGCAGAATATAACTCCTTTAATTACTATACAAAGTTTAAACGGGGACTTATCTCTAACTTTTAAATAAAACACGCAGTAGACACTAGCATAATGTAGGCACTGTGAAATTGCCAAAAAACTGCGACCGACTATAGCGCATAAGAATTACCCACTCTATAAATTTTACTTTCCCCCCTGGGCCTGACTTGCCTTCACCTAGGCCTGACTTGCCCCAGCCCCCACTCCCCCCTAGGCCAAACTTGCTTGAGTATTAAAAAATTATATCGTAGTAGAATTTCGGCCTCAAAAAATCATTCTGCAAGCCTTTTGCTAGATCGTTTGGTCTTATCACATTTATAATACCTATCTGTAATTTTAACTACATATACCTATGGGGCGATTTTTTTTTGACCTGGACTTAGTTAATCTTAATCAATTGTTAAAATTAGTTACTAATGGTAAAATGTATGCAAAAAGTGTTGTTGATCGATTGTCAGTTTATCCTAATGAAATAAAATCTTTGCTAATGGGAAATTATTCTAATAATTAGTGACCATTACGTAAATTAGCAACTATTGGTCAAAAAACACATTTTGTAAACATTTTACCGTTAATTACTATTTTATTCATTTGATTCAATTGGCCGCTTGGTTCAACAAACCGGCCCTAATTGTCACTAGATTTCTCTAGATTTCTAGAATATCTACTACATCAATCATACTCATCCTCGCAAAGTTCAACTCTAAAATATGACCAGGAAACCTCAAAGCGAAATAACAATGCGAACAATACCATTTCTTTACTCGGTAAATTTACCGTGAAAGTAATTTAGATCGATTTAAAATGGCCGTCGCATTTTTAATCAAACTTCCATCAATAATATTCGGTTATACGATATTAATTAATTACTTACATTTATCAATGCGCATTTAAATGTGATTAATAAGTTTGGCATTTATTCTTTCATGTAGGATTTATACAAAATATGTTAAGAGAAAGTAAGTACTTAAAGTAATGAAGCCATTAGAAATGCGAAGTGGTATACCTTGCTAAGCCGACCTGAACAACCATGTTATGGAGCTCAGATACTTACTTGCATTGAACCCCAGAAGTCGTAAATTCAGCCGTAAGTGGTAAAACCCGCCACACTGTTCTCAACCCACTGCAACTCCTGAAAGCCAGAATCAACAGTGGAGACCGCCAGAAAAACGCCGAGCAATGAAGCTCGACGAGTCCCGGAGAAACGGTAAAAGTACGTACACGTACGTACGTACGTACGTACGTTACGTGGCGTAAGTGGTAAAGTAAAATGTGGTATAATTTACTTATAACATGTTAATTTTATTTAGAACTTATTGCACCCCTGCACTTAGGGGCGGGGGGCCCTGTCCCATCTGTCCCACTGTGCCCACGCGCCTTGTAGGTACCACTATGATCTGTCGTGATTCGTGAACTGTGTTGTGCTCTCGGTAACCACACTGCAACAATTTCTAAATGTGTTTGGAGAAAAAATACAGGGTGTATCTGACATCGTAACGCAAACTTCGTGAAAAGGCTAGACCGCATGCCACTAATAAAATTATGATAGTAATTTATGTCGTTAATGAACGGTTATAGAATTCACAGTGTATAAAAAAAAGTGTCGGCTCGGCCTTTGAACATTGCAAGTGTGCCGCCGTGCAGGTTTGTAGGTATGACGTTGATCCCCGATGTGAACTCTATTAAATCAGCTGATAAGATAGTTTTTCGAGTTTTGTTTTCATTGCGCTTATTTGTGTAATTAGCGAATTAATTAACTTTTACTTTAAAATCTTATTGGGTTATAAACGTATAGCAATTATGAACGGTCTAAAGTGAAAAAACTACATATGTTTTTTTTTAAACCATGAAAAAGCCGACGAGAAATTCCACCACTGGGGGGTTCAGAATCATGTACTGGATCCATGGTACTCGTTTGTGCGTCGATGTCAGATACACCCTTTTTATCATGGTGTAAAAATGATTGGAATCGATTTAGTTACTTATTATGAACAAACTGTCTTTAGGTTTCGTATAAAGAAAAAATATCGTTGTATAATGTATATGATGTTGTACATAAATGTTAAAATAAATACATCAATAAATAAATGTCTATTCATCCGAACTTCCGCATTTTTTATAACATAATTAATGGATAAATGGGATTGAATACGAAGGATACTGGGATTAAATAAGAAGGATCACTTATTATTTATTAAAGAGCCATCCGCTTTCTCCATTAGCCGATGACATAGAAAAGACATTTATAAGCGGTGAAATAATATAGAAAATAACAATCTGACGTTAGAGATTTTATAATAATATTTTTTTTACTTGGCAATTTTCTTGATCGTTTTTTTTTTAATTCCTTTACGATTATTATATAGTCATAGACATTGTTTTTATTTAGCTGGGTGTTTTCTTTAACCGTTCATATCCATGGGTTGACTGAACGTGGATCCACGCGAGCAATAATGGCTTTTCTGTAATTACGGTTTGAAATCAATTAGTTCTGTCTCGTCGTTGTCACCGCTATGATCCTGACGTAGCGATTCGCGTGGTCTTTTATACATTGAAGGGCTGGAACGATTTGCTTGCAGTGGTTTTCCCATCAGATTATGATTTAAGTATCTTCAAGCCTAGACTGAATTATTCACTTCATCACTAGTGCGCTTTACCATCAACGACTACATTACTGCTTATCATGAGGCGGGATCGCGATCAAGCACTGATTCAAGCTCAGACAATAGCAACACAATACCTAAGAGACAACGTCAAGTCTTCTTTTAGTTCATACTTTATTTCATCAGCTACTATTATTTTGATTCTTTTTTTTTTTACATTTTATAAACCAGCTCTTGACCGCAATCCTGCCTGATGGTAAGCAGTGACGCAATCGTTGATGGTAAAGCGCACTAGTTTATTAAGAGCCTATTCACTCTAGCCTTAAAGACACTCAAATTGTAGTCCGACGGAAACACCGCCGCTGGCAAATTGTTCCAGTCCCTCGATGTACGCGGTATAAAGGAGGAGGCGAAACGCTTCGTCCGGATCGTAGTGGTGTTAACAACGTAAGGGTGGAAACCAGCCGTACGACGGGTCGTCCGCTGGTGGAACGGAGATGGGGGAATTAAATCAAATCAATTCATCATCATCATCAACCTTTTTTCTATTGTCCCACTGCAGGGCACAGGTCCCTTCTAGTACAGCAAAGTATTGAGCGTAATCACCACATTCACCACGCTTGCTCAATGCGGGTTGGCGATTTGAGACTTAAAATCCAGGTTTCCTCAAGATGTTTTCCTTCACCTTCTAATCAGTCATTGGTGTCCAAGATTAAAGATGTACTTAGAAAGTACATATAACTTATAAAAGTTTCATTGGTACTTGCCAGACCTGCCCCCTAATCGGCGAACACATTTTTGTCAAATGATTGCGACTAGTTGGGATCGTTTCGACCGAACGGACCAATGGACCGCCCATTGGTCCGTTCGGTCGAAACGATCCCAACTAGTCGCAATCATTTGACAAAAATGTGTTCACCGATTAGGGGGCTGGAATCTACTTCAGTAATAATCTTACTTGAGAGGCTGGTGTTTTAACCACTAGGCCACTACGACTTATTATTTTGATTTGAGCGTAATTAATTTTAATTATCACTATTATAAGAACATTACGTGCGAAGTGATTCGGCGCTGATATTTATAAAATCAGTTATCGGCACAACGGGTGGTTGCTCGAGAGCGTTCACTTTTCCTATATGACGCAACACCTCTGATATTTGCTTTATAGGCATGCTTCGCACTAAAAGCGAAAGAATTGCCATGTGAAGCTATAATCTTAGTGAAGTCAACTATACCTACGAGTCGCGTTTTAATAGTCTAACACTTGACGCTTTTCTGGTATGTCGTAAACGCCATCAATTGAGGTGTGTTTCAATTAATTCAACCGACACTTCAGTCTTCTTACTCTGCTCTTAGATAACTCTTGCTTAGTCTGCAAGTTATGTCGGTAACTCTGGACCCTCTGATTTTATCCTTCAACGAATCCAACGAGCAAAAGCTATCAATCTTCTTACTCTGCTCTTAGATAACTCTTGCTTAGTCTGCAAGTTATGTCGGTAACTCTGGACCTTCTGATTTTATCCTTCAACGGATCCAACGAGCAAAAGCTATCAGTCTTCTTACTCTGCTCTTAGATAACTCTTGCTTAGTCTGCAAGTTATGTCGGTAACTCTGGACCTTCTGATTTTATCCTTCAACGAATCCAACGAGCAAAAGCTATCAGTCTTCTTACTCTTCTCTTAGATAACTCTTGCTTAGTCTGCAAGTTATGTCGGTAACTCTGGACCTTCTGATTTTATCCTTCAACAAATCCAACGAGCAAAAGCTATTCCATAGTGCGGAATAATTGAATCAGCTTAATTGGCAGTACCTTGTTTCGGCCCCATGTGTCATAACAGGCGGGATACAATGGTGGCGTTGATTTTACTGAAATATAAACAGTTTTTAAATATTACTGGAATAATGTTTGTTAATGTATGTAGCATAAGCACTAGGAAATGGTGAAGCGTTTTGGTGATTGTCTTATGCAGTTCTGACTTAAATAAGGAGTTGATTCTTTGTGTAATTTGAATGAATGACTTTCGATTTTACACGTCTGCATAATTCTTCGCCCAGAACAAGCGTATTATTATCTGACACTGTAATATGTCTGACCTCATCAAAATACGCAGAGTGTGGCAGCAACAAAGTCTACGCGCCTACGACAAGAAGGGCGACAACTTCCGGATTTGAATCGTTTCTATTTCTTTAAACTAATGTAATTGTTTTGTTTTACCTAAAGAGACAGACCGAGTTGGCCTGATTTAATTGTTCTTTCCTTGCCTGGGGTCTCCAATTAATCCTTACTAATATTATAAATGTGTCATTGTGTTATATTATTATAAATGGTAGATTACGACCCACTCCTTTTAACCGCGCGGAGGCCTGATTCCAAACGGTCGGCACATTATAGGCCGATTATGTATGTATGAAAGTGAGTTTGTTTGTTCCTCTTTCACGCTAAACACACATACGATACTTTTTATCCCGATATTTTCACAGGATCGAATCGCTACTCGCGGGTAATACCGCGGGGCGCAGCTAGTAACATTGTAATGTTTTCACTGTTGGGACTCTGGCCTCGTCTCTTCGAGAAGAATTCGAAGGATTCTACCAGGGGCTCTATGCAGGTTGGTAGATGGCCTTTATTAGCCTAAATATCTATAGCGTGGCTTCGTTTAGTGTGGCACAGTAATTGGTTAACTAAGCAGCGCCTGCTCCATTTCACATGAGCGCTGTTAACGTGATAAATGCTGTGCGCACGACCGTCAAATCTTATCGCTTTCAATATTCCTGTCAGCACCGTAATTGCGTAACAGATTATTACTCTTAATTCGAATCATATTGATAATCTATTGCTCTATATGGTCAAAGAAAGACACAGCGTATGTAGGCCTACGTCTAGGTCTTCGACCAGTGTGTGTTGCCTGCGATGACATATGGAACTGAGACGTGGTCACTAACAATTGGCCTTATAAGACAGCTCAAGGCAAACTGGGAGGGCTATGCGTGGGGTTTCACTGCGTGATCAAATCAGAAATGAGAAGATCCGCAGAAGAACGAGAGTAACCGACATAACCCGAGGAATTATGGCATTGGGCCAGGCACTTTGCCCGTAGGACTCTTTGGGACGGTTCTCAAGTGACGACTATGCACCGAAAGACGCAGCGCTGAATGCGGGTGGCGCAGGACCGGTCATCGTGGAGATCTCTGGGGGAGGTCTATGTCCATTAGTGGATGTCTTTCAGCTGAAATGATGATGATGAGGATGATGTGTTCAAAAATGTATCTGCTCTACAAAGCAAACAACGCGATGAATGTTGTTGAACTGTCAAATTGAGACCTATTACTACTGATAGTGTGTTACGCATTACCATGCTGTTTTAATATTTACATGGACTAACGGAGCTGGATGTCTTCTGCTGCTGCTGGTACATTTTTTTTCTTGAGATTAGTACCTATATATCTAACTTTGTATCTCTTTAGTTGGATGTAATTCTATTGGATCAAATGTCTGCAGTGTTACATCACGTAACATGTATGTTATGGTAAAAAGTTCAACAGTGTTAATATTCTTCGAGATGTTCTCATGTGTAGGTCCGGATCTACACCATTATTTTTTGTCTATGCGAACCCCGAAACACGTGTCAAGTATTTTCAAGTAAAGAATCTATGTACAAAATTTCAAACAGTTATAATGAAAAACCACAAAGTTATGAGCTTGTTATCCTACTTGGTTGTCCCATCAAAAATATGGTCCACGCTCCGTACGAGCGGGCGGGCCGGTTGCATTGACCTCTGGCGTCAGCTCAGTAACCATACTGCAACAATTTCTAAATGGACATATTTGTGAAAAAATATAACATGGTGTTTAAAATGATTGGGATCGATTCAGTTCAGGTTTCGCATATACAAAAAATAACGCTGTATACATACGACCTAATACTGCTAAGGTCCAGCTATAGATACGACCTAATGCTTTTAAAGTCGACATTTGTACCTGCTGCAGTCACTGACACATGATTTTTAGCTCTGCTCATTATTCAAACTGATCCGTATGAACTTAAATAAATTCTAGACGCTGTTATTGTTGTTCAGTTCGAGGTACAGCTATTAACATTAACTGTAATAAGTTGATCTCTTTTAAAAGCAACTGCACAAAAATGACTCATTTTAATTAGTATTAAGTGGAACACCTGAAACAGACTGCCGAATAAAGTTGAAGTATTTTTCCGTAACGTTATTTCATTAATCTTGTTCTTCGTAATAAACCACGACGTCTAATCTTTCAACATGGACATAATTATAATTATTATCATCTATTGTAACGCTAACCTTACAAGATCGCTTGTGATAGGACTTTTTGTAGTAACACAAAAAACGACTTCTACCTTGAACATCTCCCACCACACAGTCATACCACCGATTCCGTTGCCACAGCATTCATTGCTGTATCAACTAGAGCGTTGTTTATTTAGTTCTGCAATGAAAGCAGCAATGGAAGTATTTGCAGTGAGTAAATAAACTATGTCGCCTACAACGGTGCGTTTTTTGCTCACCAGTCACCGTCTACCACCGGTCTAGTCGCTCAAAGTCAATGACAGGCCTACTTTCTTAGACGATTCGCGTCATATAATTTTAGCTGTTACAGTAACTGGACAATGGGATTGTTATTACTTGGAACGGACACTACAATTATCTACTGCCTCAATTATGGCTGTGGGTTAATTGTATTGGGAAGAGATGCTCTAGTTTTGCACGCGTGCCTAACCTTTAGATTGTTACTAGGCTCAAAACTTTCCAAATTCAAATTTTATATTTTTTTATTTGTAAGGTTATATGTTAAGTTATATAGGTTAAAAAAAAAACTATAAGTTGTCCCACTTTGTGTTGCCTTGGAAAGCATACAAATATTGCTTACCTCTTTACCCAAACCATTTGTGGGTCTACAAAACACTGCTAAAGATATTGATAATCTCAATCTACATACATCAGTATTTACGTCCTTATGAATACCTACTTCTCTAATATTTAGTTACATAACATTGAATTGGAAGTACTTAATGAATCCCTTTAAAAGATATCAATTAACTAGCTTTCCGCCCGCGGCTTCGCCCGCGTGGAGGTCGGTTATATCGCGCTTTTTAGATGTTCCTCGGGAACATCATATTTTTCCAGGATAAAAGGTAGCCTATGTTCTTTCTCAGGGTCCAAAGATTGTCTGTGCCAAATTTCATCAAAATCGGTTGAGAGGTTTAAGCGGGAAAGCGTGACAGACAGACAGACAGACAGACCGACAGACAGAGTTACTTTCGCATTTATAATATTAGTATGGATTACCAAGCTTGGTAGATTTCTTTTTTTACTTAGTTATCTGGACAGAGGCATTTCCAAGACTTACCAGGAACTCCTTTCCCGTGCTATCAAGAACCACCAGGTCATCTCATTACCGCTTTTTAGGACGGAGAGTAGGTATATAGGATTAATATTAATTAGTAAAATTATAGACGTGATGGGAATTGATATCTAAAAGTGATAAAACAAAAAGAAATTAATTCATTTTTACGGAGTGTGGAGGTATAAGGAACAGGGTGTAAAGTTCACTCATCCTCCAAAAAGGGAGGATCCTCCGACCAGACGGGTGTTATGTCTGGCGGGCACTTGCCTAACGGGTGAAGTTCAGAAGTTTTTTTTTTACTTTTTTTTTTTATATTTATAAACTAGTGCTTGACTGCAATCCCGCCTGATAGTAAGCAGTGATGCAATCGTTGATGGTAAAGCGCACTAGCTTATTAAGCCTATTCACTCACAAAAACTGAGTGAATAGGAAGGAAGACGGCAGTTGAGCGAGGTGATGCAATGTTTAACCCAACAAGACGACCAACGATGCTGCGCCAGAGGATGATCTGGAGACCCTCCACGACCAAACTCCCGACACAACAACATTAGGCACATCGTACCCGGCACACATCGCAACACAACTGCTCAGACCCGTCCACCGTACAGCTTCACCAGACATCATGCCGGAACACGACGAATCGCTTGGCGGCAAGACTTTGTCTGGTGGGTGGTAACTTATGCTGGCGGCTGATGTTGTTGCCTACCACCGAGAAACGTATGCTAATTGCACGGTAAACTCTTCTTGCGAGATGTAGAATTCGCGTGATGACGTCGTAAGGTTTTTATTAAATCGATAGACTGGTATACTATACATTCATTATTGGGATATTACAATGGGCTTATATAAAGCTTGTTACACATGTGCGTTATAATAAATCAACCTGATTCTGATAAAGCTTTCACTGTTCGCTTTATCTGTGGATTATTAACCCATTGTTTCATGACCTAAAATAGACGCGCAATATATATTAGTGCCACGATAATAATGTTTAACTGGATTTAGTCCGTTGATGTGTCCTCGAGAGACGATTACGACATTTATATTTCAACTAGCAACCGCTCGAGTTAGTTATTTGAACATTTTATTTTAACCCCAAAAGAGTCGATTTCTATGGATACATTATTACACAAGACGCAGTGTGGGTAGGCCCCCGACAAGGTGCGCCGACGACCTGGTGAAGGTTGCAGGAAACCGCTGGATGCGGGAGGCGCAGGACCGGTCGTCGTGGAGAACCTTGGGGGAGGCCTATGTCCAGCAGTGGACGTGTTTCGGCTGAAATGATGAATGATGATTATTACACTTAACACACTTAAGCGTAGGTACATTTTAAATTTTTGATATGCTCTACTACTCTTGGTCGCGGCGTGATGTTATAGTATAGCTTTCCTGGATATAGGCAATCCAACGCAAAAATATTTTTTTAAATCGGACCAGATCCTGTAATGAGCGCGTTCAAACAAACAAACTCTTCAGTTTTATATATTCGTATAGATAGATTTATCCTTCCCATGTTTGGCCAGATATGCCTTTCTTAGCGAAAACAAACCAAATCAATTATTGTGAGCAAAATAATGAAAACAACCGTATCGTGTTTCTTCGCTTTCTCTGTTATTTCTTGGTTTATTTATTTTCATAGTATACGCAGTCGCACTCTCACAATGAAGACTGAAAGGAATCAGTAGAAATTCGCATAACAGTAATTGTATTAAAATTAAATTATTTGTTTTTACTTTTTTTATGGCCTTTAAATATACCTATATATTTTAGAACATATACATATAATATGTTCATGCAAGATATAATTATAGCTGTAAGTTTTCCGAATAAAATAAAATAAATAAACAAAGAAAAGGGTTTTAGTTTTTGTCCTGTCAAATTAAGATACTCCTTAGTTAGTATCGCTGTGATTAAAAATATGGCTACTAAAATACGTCAATTTACGTCAGCCGCGGATTAATATGACAGGACTAAACTAATATTGTGTCTTCTGTCCTTTCCTTAATGAAATAGAAAGAAAAAGATGCAGTCCACTTAAATTTAGTTTAGTTTGTTAATATCGGAATCGGGGCCATTATCGAGATAACGTAATAAATAGTAAATAGATAACGTAATAAATAGATAACGTAATAAATAGTAAATAGATAACGTAATAAATAGTAAATAATAAGCTAAATCAAAGCATTTAAAATAGTGAACTGCCTGGTTGATCCAGTGGTCACAAGCACTACTGCATCTGCACTGCAGATCATATTCATTAGTCAGACAGGGTGTTGAATGTGTTGATGCCATTTTCTACATCATCATCATCACAGTCATCATCGTCAGCCACAGGAAGTCCACTGCTGGACATAGGCCTCCCCCAAGGATTTCCAAAAAGACCGGTTGAACGCGGCCTGCATCCAGCGCTTCCCTGTGATTTTGGTCAGGTCATCCGACCACCTAGTCGGTGGGTGTCTGACGCTGCGCTTGCCGGTATGTGGTCGCCATTCAAGAGCCTTTCTGCCCCATCGGCTCTACGTGCCTACCCTTACACCTAACCTACCTCTACGTCGCTACCTTTCTCAATAGCCTGGAATCAGTAAACTGCGAAATACTGCTAAATATGCTGCTACAACTAGCAGCATATTTAGCAGTACTTCGCAGTTGCGCAAGACAGCGTTGCGGACGGGCACTTCAACGCCTAAATATATCCTTTTGTTCTTGTATTTGTTTAAACAGGTCCTCGGTCCAGGTTCCTCGGTGGTAGGCAACAACATCAGCCGCCGGCATAAGTTACCACCCACCAGACAAAGTCTTGCCGCCAAGCGATTCGTCGTGTTCCGGCATGATGTCTGGTGAAGCCGTACGGAGGACGGGTCTGAGCAGTTGTGTTGCGATGTGTACCGGGTACGATGTGCCTAATGTTGTTGTGTCGGAAGTTTGGTCGTGGAGGGTCTCCAGATCATCCTCTGGCGCAGCATCGTTGGTCGTGTTGTTGGGTTAAACATTGCATCACCTCGCTCAACTGCCGTCTGTCTTCCTATTCACTCAGTTTTTTTGAGTGAATAGGCTTAATAAGCTAGTGCGTTTTACCATCAACGATTGCATCACTGCTTACCATCAGGCGGGATTGCAGTCAAGCACTAGTTTATAACTAATAAAAAAAAAAAAAAAATAAATACAGTTAGTTTTTTTACATAGGTACTGTAAATATTTAGTAGATTATGTAATAAAAACGGACTAAATGTGGTGTAATCCTTTTTTTCAGAATAGTAAATCATCAAAAATGACCTCTCCTGTTGGGCGGAGTCAAAGGGTGTGTCAGACTTTTACTGATTAAAAACCACCCGTGTTCCTTCACTTGCCTGTGTTCTAGGGGCCAAGGTATCTCTTTCGAACAACACGCGACCCTGGCAGGAATCGTTCTTCGTGGACACCATCATGATCTGCTGACATCTCTTTGAGGCACGCGTGGAACACAACGCGCCGTTGACCTGGGCCTGGTCCTCGCCGGGCGGCGGCGCGGAGTGCTGACCTGTGTCTCTGTCTACTGTGCCTGTGTATAACCCTTACATGATTACTATAGGCGTGATATTATGTTTATGAGTTAATAAATTAAAACTGAGAAAGTCATGCTAACAAGTCGGTGACCTATTGTTATTTATTACCTGGTGCACATAAATGTATATTTTTATTAAATTAAAATAAGCGGAGCTGGAAAATTGAGGAAGTCATACTACGTTCAGCGTTCTGATTAGTAACGTTGATTTGTATACATATTAAGCATTTGCTGTAAAAACGGTTATTGCCAGACATAATATGAAATACGGAAGACAGCAGGTAAAGCTAGCTGAAACTGTCAAGTATTCCCAATCAACCATAAGTCTTAATTTTAAGAGATAAAGTTGAAAAATTAATACAGAAATCTGACAGATTGTAGTAGCTTAATGTATTGTCGTCTGTAAGTTCTTACGTATATTTATTTGTAAAAATCCTTGCAGTTTATTGTTGTGTCTTATTTTTTGTTGTTTAAATCGTATTACCTAAGTGTTTGTTAACATTTTGTAAATAACGGACCCAATATTATTATAATTTAGTAACATGAAAAGAGAGAATAATACATATTTATTTTATAGCCCTGGTACCTGGCACATATAGATGGACCTACAGATGATATAATGTTATTATTGTTAGGTAATTAAAATATATTATATAAATATTTTACTTATTGAACAGTTTTCCACTTGTTTGTAATAATTAACCTCATTTTGATAACACCAAAGGTAGTTGACCTCCTTAGCATCAAGTTCTCATAACTAACACGTCCAACGAAGCGGCAAAATAAAATTACGATATATAACGTTAATGTCTATAATAATATAGTATATTTCATTACAAGTGCGGAAAGCCTATCATTACAACGAGTTCCGACAAATGTCGACCCGATCCGAGGCGCAGCCGAAGGTGAGGGTTGACAGTCGGAACAAGTTGCAATAAGTGTACTGAACAACTATTTTTAATACAGTTGCGAAAAAATTAAGCAATTTATTAAAATAATAAAAACACAATAATTATAACTAATAATTTATTTCTTAGAAAAGTTATAATTCACATATACATTGAAATTGGTACAGTTTTTTATACTAACTGTGGAAGTTTTAGGTTGCATATTTACTGTTTGAGACAAACTATTGTTACGAATGGACCTTATGTCGATGGCATAAGGTTCAATATCGCGTGACATGCAGTGTGTCACTTTTGAGCCCTATTTCGCCAGATCTAGACATTTTCTAGGTACAATAATAAAACGCATTGCTAGACTTAGGACGGCCTATCGAATGGTACAGGTCTCAACAGTTTTGTCAACAAAGTGTCGACATCGAAATTTCTAGAAACCCGTTTCCGGGAATTACTGTAGGTACTTACATGGCCGGTGACCTCGAAGTTATGCAGTATTATTATTACGTCTAGAGGATTCCGGAATGTTCGATCAGCTGGCCTATATATAGGCGCCGCGACGCCGGCACACAGTCAGTCTACACTCGACTAGCGATACGAAAACAGCGACAGTTAAGAAGCGATCTTAAAGAAGACCTACTGCGACAACTGTAACGAGAACTGTGAGTACTGCGTGAAGTAACATCTGTAGAGTTATTGTGTGTTTACGACACGGACTTCGTGGACATAAGGGAAGACTTCGGTGCGACATCAGCTACATTCTACTTGTCATTGCCTACAATCGACTGTACCTTCGTTGCCAATAAACTTCGTAACCCTTAACCGGCGTTTAAGTACCCCTAGCCCGTAACAACTGGTGTCAGAAGCGAAATGCCGATCACGCCAAGGGAAGACGAGAAAGTTCGCACGCGACGACAAGCAGCGATGGATTTGGCGCGTCAAGGGGAAGAATCGCTTAGTGTCCCTGCACCCGTAGTAGAAGCGGCCATCGTAACACCTATAAGTGCGCCTACTACCACCACTGTTTCCGGAAGCACTGAATTCGATTTATCGGCGTTGCTGGCTCAATTAACGATGCAAATAAAAGGTATGGCAGAATCCCAGGCAAAATCCCAGGCAGAAATCCAGGAAAAAATAGATAAATCCCAGGTAGCAACCCAGGCACAAATAGAAAAAACCCAGTCACAAATAGAAAAAACCCAGGCTCAAATAAAACAATCCCAGGCAGAAACCCAGGCACAAATTAAAAATGTAGCAGAATCCCAGGAAAAATCCCAGCAACTAGTATTGGAACTAAACGGAAAGTGGAAAAAAACTAAAGAAGAGGTCAACGAGCTCAAAATAAAAGCAACACAACAAGATGCACGTATGGACCAGCAAGATACGCGCATAGGCAAACAAGAAGCGCGTATGGACCACCAAGATACGCGTATAGACAAACAGGATGCTCGTATAGACAAACATGATGCGCGTTTCGAGACACTAGACAGCACCATCATGGAGTGTGAGAAAGAAATAAAATTCCTCCATGATAAGGTACAGAAAGGAGGCATCAAAGGGATGATACCTAGTGCTTTGCCGATGTTCCAAGTACCTCATTTTGATGGAACAACGTCATGGGTGGCCTTTCGTCTACAGTTTGAAAAAGTCGCAAAAGGCAACAATTGGGACGACGATCAAGCGGTAACCGCTCTTACGCTTGCTCTGCGTGGTGATGCGGTACAAATTCTCGAAAATATTTCCGGCGATTGCAATACCCTAGCCTGTCTGCTAGAAGCGTTGGAGTCTAGATACGGGGAAAAACACCTCGAACATGTTTACAGGGCTCAACTCCGCGACCGCACACAGAAGAGCAGTGAGGGTTTGCAACAATGGGCAACGGAAATAGAACGTGTTGTTCGGAGGGCGTATGCATCAACATCGGGCTTAATTGATGCTACTACGGTGCAAGCTTTTACTGATGGAATCCGAGATGCAGAAGTCAGGGCTGCAGTTCGTCTGGGTCACCATCAGACTCTGAAGGCAGCCTTGACACACGCCCTGGAGGTGGAAGCAGTACGCCAAGACGGCCGACAACAGCACCGCATTCGCGAGGTAACCCCAATAATAAAAACTCGGCAATGACCAACCTGCTATGAGTGCGGCGAAAAGGGTCATATTCGGATCAATTGTCCCAGGAAGTCAAAGGGAAGAAGTACTTCTGGGACACAGGTGGAAGCCGAGGATTTAAACTAAGAACAGCCAGGGCTATGGGGCGAGTACTGGCTGGTCGACCTGAAGCCCCCATTATAACAGTATCACAAGTGGGCGATGGAAACAGTCTTATTATAGAAGGAGAACTGAATGGTAAGTCATGCAGTTTCACGTTGGATACTGGTGCATCAAGAACTATTGCACGACCGGAGCTATTTCCTCGGACCATAGCATGGAAAAGAGGGTTTTCACAATGCCGATTACAAACCGCCACCGGCCAACCAGTACTAGTCCTTGGTGAAACGAATGTGACCTTGAAAATGGGTGATAAGACATTTACGCACCCTGTTTTAGTAGCGAATATTACAGATGATTGCATAATAGGACTGGACTTTTTGAAGAAACAACAGTGCATCCTTAATGTAGCAAAAGCAGTATTGAGTTTCCCAGAACAAGAAGTATTTCTTCAAGGTGGAAAACAAGGGTCAGTGTACTGTTTAAGGAGAACGGTATTACCACCAAGATCAGAAACCTTAGTAGATATTAGACTATCACCGATAGGATGCCGTAAACGTTGCATTATAATTGAAGATTCTGGAGATCACCCAGACTGGATAACAGCAAGGACACTGATGATGATTTCCGATAAACCAAAAGTGCGCATTATCAACGTTAGTAACAAAGAAATAATTCTTGAAAAGAATTGCATCGTGGGTGTGTGCGACCATGTAGCATCGTTGAGAAAAACAGAGGCGCACGAAAAGGAACGTGATAAGCAGTGGCAGGAACATGTATCGACACTACTCGAAAATTGTAAGGGCAATTTAAACAAGTTCGAAAGTCACAAAGTTAAGCAACTGTTGTATAAATTCCATGACATCTTCTCTAAGACCGACAGTGACGTGGGAAGGACCGGGCTCGTCAAACACCATATAGATACGGGCGATACACAGCCGATAAGACAGAGACCACGTCGTATCCCCTTTGCAAGAGAACAGGAAGTGTCGAAAATGTTAAGAGATATGGAGAAAAATCGGATTATCGAAGCGTCTACCAGCCCTTGGTCATCTCCAGTTGTCCTAGTCAAGAAAAAGGATGGCAGTACAAGGTTTTGCGTTGACTACAGGATGTTGAATGATGCCACGAAAAAGGACAGTTATCCCCTGCCACGTATAGATGACACTTTGGACTTGCTAAGTGGCATGAAATGGTTCTCCACAGTTGACCTTAAAAGTGGATACTGGCAGGTGGAAATCTGTCAGCAGGATAAAGAAAAGACCGCTTTCACCACTGGTCCTGGGAACGGTCTCTGGCAATTCAATGTCATGCCTTTTGGACTGTGCAATGCTCCAGCTACATTTGAGCGCCTAATGGAGCGCATCTTGGTGGGGTTGCTTGGTGATGCATGCCTGGTCTATTTGGATGACATCATCATTATGGGACGAAACTTCGCAGAGCACCTACGCAATTTGGAGAAAGTCTTTCAGAAACTGCGTGAAGCGAATTTAAAACTCAGTCCTAGTAAGTGTACACTATTCCAGAAAGAGGTTGGATACTTGGGACACATTATTTCGGCGCAAGGAATTCGAACAGACCCTGAAAAAATAAAAGCCGTGTCGAAGTGGCCTACGCCTCGTAATAAAACTGAGGTACGCTCTTTCTTGGGTCTGTGTGCATATTACCGTCGGTTTGTGAAGAACTTCTCCGAGTTAGCGAAGCCGTTGCATCGTTTAACAGAGGAAAAGTGTCAATTTGAATGGAACTCTGACTGCGAACAGGCATTTGCGCTACTGAAAACTCACTTGTGTGAGGCTCCTGTATTAGGTTACCCTAGTCGGGAAGGTCGATTTTTGGTAGACACGGATGCCAGCAATGTTGGTATTGGAGGAGTTCTCTCTCAAACACAAGGAGATAGGCAGGTCGTGATTGCATATTTCAGCAAATGCCTTTCCAAGCCAGAAAGAAATTACTGTGTTACCCGCCGAGAACTTCTAGCCGTTGTTAAGACTTTACAACACTTCAAGAAATATTTGATTGGGAAACAGTTTACACTTCGTACCGATCACGCCGCCTTACAGTGGCTCCTCCAATTCAAAGACCCAGAAGGACAAGTAGCAAGGTGGATAGAGCAGCTGCAAGAATTTGACTTTGTCACTGAACATCGAAAAGGCAAGTCACACAATAATGCTGATGCTTTGTCTAGACGACCTTGCGAAGAATCTTGCCGACATTGTGCCAAACAGGAAAAGAAAGAGAACGTAAGGATTATCCAGGTGAACGCTTTGGACGAAGACTGGGACAATCAATCATTGGAAGACGCACAAAAGGAAGACAGTGACCTGAAGGCAGTAATCGAATGGAAGAAACATGGACAGAGGCCCGCTTGGAGTGAAATATCAGCGCTTAGCCCAACAGCAAAAAGTTACTGGGCCCAATGGGACAGCCTGATAATTGATAATGGAGTTCTCAAGAGGAAATGGGAATCACCCAGTGGACAGGAGGTCACCTTACAGATAGTAGTTCCCGGTGATAAAGTCGCGTCAGTGCTACGACAGGTGCACGACGGAGTATCCGGAGGACATCTAGGAGTAAAGAAAACCCTGGAGAAGGTGAGGAAAAGATTCTATTGGGTGCATTGCCGCGAAGACGTAGAGGACTGGTGTAGAAAATGTGCAGCCTGCTCCTCAGTAAAGGGACCGCAAACGAGAGCCAGAGGTCGGCTGAAAGTGTACAATGTCGGTGCACCATGGGAAAGAGTTGCTGTCGATATAGCTGGACCATTCCCTGTTACTGAAGAAGGGAATAGGTATATCATCGTCATGCAAGACTATTTCAGCAAATGGCCAGAAGCTTTTGCAGTACCTAACCAGGAAGCTCATACAGTCGCCAAAAAGCTAGTTCACGAGGTGTTCTGTCGATTTGGCGTTCCCTTGGAGTTACACTCTGACCAGGGTAGAAACTTTGAGTCTTCACTATTTCAAGAGGTTTGTCAACTACTCGGGATACATAAGACTCGTACAACACCATATCACCCTCAGTCAGATGGAATGGTCGAAAGATTCAACCAGACGCTAGAGAATCATTTGGCCAAAGTAGTGGAAGAACACCAGAGGGATTGGGACCAATACATTCCGCTCTTCTTAATGTCATACCGCTCTGCAACACATGATAGCACAAATTGCACACCGGCGAAAGTCAACTTCGGCCGAGAAGTTAGACTACCAATAGATGCACTAACCGGAACACCTCCCGATACTCCTATCCTAGCAGTCGACTATGTGGCCGACCTGCGGCGTAAATTGGATGGAATACATGAGCTAGTGAGAGAGAATGGTCTGAAAACCAGTGAGAAGATGAAGATCCGATACGACCGTAAAGCTAACGTGCCCGGATTTGAAGAGGGAACTTTGGTATGGTTACATAATCCCATTAGAAGAAAAGGAAAGAGTCCAAAGTTCCAAGCCAAATGGGAGGGTCCGTACACGATAGTAACCAGAATAAACGACGTCACCTACCGGATTAAGAAAGGACCTAGAGGGAAGCTGAAGGTCGTACACGTAGACCGCCTAGCTCGCTATTATGGATCAAATCATGCTCGGGACGAGCATGACTAAGAAGGGGGCAATGTTACGAATGGACCTTATGTCGATGGCATAAGGTTCAATATCGCGTGACATGCAGTGTGTCACTTTTGAGCCCTATTTCGCCAGATCTAGACATTTTCTAGGTACAATAATAAAACGCATTGCTAGACTTAGGACGGCCTATCGAATGGTACAGGTCTCAACAGTTTTGTCAACAAAGTGTCGACATCGAAATTTCTAGAAACCCGTTTCCGGGAATTACTGTAGGTACTTGGTTGGCCGGTGACCTCGAAGTTATGCAGTATTATTATTACGTCTAGAGGATTCCGGAATGTTCGATCAGCTGGCCTATATATATCGCCGCGACGCCGGCACACAGTCAGTCTACACTCGACTAGCGATACGAAAACAGCGACAGTTAAGAAGCGATCTTCGAGAATACCTACTGCGACAACTGTAACGAGAACTGTGAGTACTGCGTGAAGTAACATCTGCAGAGTTATTGTGTGTTTACGACACGGACTTCGTGGACATAAGGGAAGACTTCGGTGCGACATCAGCTACATTCTACTTGTCATTGCCTACAATCGACTGTACCTTCGTTGCCAATAAACTTCGTAACCCTTAACCGGCGTTTAAGTACCCCTAGCCCGTAACACTATTATTAATTTCGTATGATTGTTCATGTATATTTGTCAAAGGTGTTATACAATGGCGTTTGCTAGTTGATGGAATTGGATCTAATGACTTATCATTATCAACGAAGGTAAATGGACGAACTTTCTCTTCACTATTGTCATGTGAAGGTGACGGACTGGACTTTAAATTAATGGATTGTGTGATTTTTTTCCAGTTTCTAGTTTGTTGTGTAATGAATCAGCAATATAGCCTTCTGCAACTTTGTCTGACTTCCAACCTCCTAGTCGCTTTAAGGACGTCAAATTGACTCCTGAATCTGCCAATAATGTAGCAGAGGTCCTCCTGAAGCTGTGCCCAGTATAATACTCTGCATCCGGCAGACCAAGAAACGTAGCTATTTCTTTTGGCATATTACCAAATTTGTTTATCCCGATTGCTTGAGATGTACACTTTCCTTTTTGATAATTTTGGAAAAAACGGTCGGATTTTCCTTTTTGGGACCGCTGATTCATATATTTTTGCACTATTCTAAGAAAATCTCCTTCAACAACAAAGCTTCTCGGTATCTTATTTTTTGTATTCGGAATCTTGATTAGTAGCATTTTTTCATGGGCTTCAATATCTTTTAAAGTAATATTGGATAACTCCTCTCTGCGGCAAGCACCAACAATGCCAAAAATCAGCGCAACCTACAAAAAAAAAAAGGGATTTGATTAATATTTTTTTAAATAATTTAATGACTGTATTTTGCGATTTCGTAAACTGAATACTAAAGAAAAATATAAGTACTTATTAATTAATTACCTTTGTGGCTAAATAACGATCATCGGGAGCTTCGTTTAAAAACCTTTCCACTTCATTCGATGTTAATATTTTCGACTTTTTAGTTGTAAAACCGTCTGATTGTCGTTTTAAAAAAGCATTTAGTTTTGGGTATTGACTTATATCCACGTTGTTTCTTATTTTCAGTATCCTTTTTATCATCGAAAACCTCGACCATAATGTAGAAGGTTTTAATTTTGCTGACAGTTCGGAGAAATATGCCAACATAACATTTTCTGAAAAACTATTTGCCTTTTTCTCTTCTCTCCACGCAATAAATTCTTGTATATAGATATGTAGCGACTTTTTGACTTTTCCGGTAAAATGTTCTCCGAAGCATTTTGTGCAATTATACTGAGTTCCGGTGGTGTTAATTCAAATAAAATATCGTCGAAATTACTCATTTTGTGCAACAAACAACTAAACTCGCAAAGAAAATTTTTGAAAAATGGCGCAAACCGTAAAAGAATATAAGCAGAGATTTTTTTTTTCTTCACCCATTCGATTAGGCAAAGGGAACTATGCCCACACAGCCAAGTCTTCAGTAGAATTTTTTTATTGATATGAAATGAAAATGAAATGAGATGAAATTAAATAAAACCTAACCTAACTCATTGAATTAAATCATTAAATCTGATATTGAAACAAATTAGTAGCTTCTTTTTAGAATTATTTGCATGAATCATAAAAACTTCTATGATTTTTTTAAAGTAAAAACTTCATGGTTGTTTTTTTTTTTATTTTTAATAGACAATATTTTGACAGTTGGGAAAGAGAACGCACTAGTTCGGAAAAGGTAAAGAAAAAGCACGAATGTGTAATAGCCCACTTTCCGAACGCTATACGTCCCTGCAATACACCACTTTTTGAGCAACTGTATTAAAAAATACATTCCGATGTATTCTGATTACTTGTAAAATAAAATATACATTTAAAGGGTCACGGTCGGCGACTTCCGTTTCAATTCAAGATCGTGATGTGACTCATGTATAGGTAACTCTCTCATTATATCCGGACGAAGCGTTTCGCCTCGTCTTTTATACCGTGTACCTACATCGAAGGACTGGAATAATTTGCCTGCGATGGTCTTCCCGTCTGATTACAATTTGAGTACCTACTCAAATTGTAATCAGATGGGAAGACCATCGCAGGCAAATTATTAAGTATAGATAGGCCTATTCACTCTAGCCTTGAAGATTCAAGGCTAGAGTGAATAGGCCTATCTATACTAATATATATTAGTTATATATGTGGTATATATATGTTTGTTTGTTTGAACGCGCTAATATCAGGAACTGCTGGTCCAATTTGAAAAATTTTGCGTTGGATAGCCCATTAATCCAGGAAGGCTTTAAGCTATATAACATCCCGCTGCGACCAATAGGAGCGGAGCATAACTAACTCAACGCGAATGAGGTAGCTGGCAGCCGCTAGTAATAAATAAAATAATGCGCTTTACATCACAGCTTACCGTCAGACGGGATCGTGGTCAAGTACTAAGTAGTTTATAAGATTTAAAAAAATATATATAGGTGTTCAGAGATATTTTTTTCTTGTTCTCTGTCCGCTGCATCGCATCGGCCGGTGTTTTTAGACTGTGAAGGACTTTCTGATTCATTTTTATTTTTGTTAAATTTTTATATGAATCGTTTTTTTTTACTGTGTTTAGTTTATGTCTATGTTTTATGATCTTCCTGTACGAGTCACGATAAATACGTATACATTTTCTTTCTACACACACCGGCACAATTAGGGGAACACCAAAAAAAGGCAGATTATTTCATATTTATTTATTTTTTAACATATACAGCCATCATTAAATAATAATAATCTTTATTCAAAAAAACTTACACAACATTGTAAAATTAAAGCTACAAAAATATTCTTATACAAATACTTACATATCTTATTACCTAAATAACAGCTAGGTATTATATATATTATATGACTAAAAATATACATAAGGTCATACAGAATGTATTATTATACAGAGAATCATGTAAAGTTAGCGACATGCCCGAGCTAGGTTTATTAAACCTGTGTTTCAGGCGCTCACTTTACATCACAATATTATATCAATAAGTCCTTATGATTTAATCGTGCAACGTTATGGACTAGGAATTCAATAAACAAAAGCTTTAGTTATTTATTATGCTATCTTATGTACTATTTAATTTTATATCTTATCTAATTCTTATCTGTAAAATATTTACTATCACACTATAACTTCCAGAAGCTTTTCTGTGTCTGTGTAATTGAGAATCAATAGGTATTACTTGACTACATTTTTTCTTATTCTTATATCTAATAGTTTGTTGAGCTTGTTATACATATGTTATGTTATGTAGCTAAGTCTACTTTAGTATATAAGTCATATATCATGTTAATATAGGTACTCTTAGTCATTATTTACTAATTCATCATTGTTAGATATTCGTAATGATTATTTACCATGTTAATATACTCTTAATAGTTTATTTGCTTTTCTCATTGTTATTCTATCTCATTATTATTGTTTACAAATTAATTATTACTAATTCATTGATTCTTTTCTCATTCTCTCAATATGTACTTTCGATAGCTAATGATTTATTTACAAAACCTAATTATGTATAATCTTCCCATAGTTCTAGTACTATATAAGCTAGCTCATAGATATTCTTGTCACTTCTATTTCATCATTCATCGTGTGTATTTCTATTGTGAACTCTTATTTCCTAATTCATTTACTAAATCTTGTATTAATCATGTAAATCAAGTGTAACAAATAAATAAATCATATTTTTAATTCAGTTTGCTTCTCACTGCGTAACAAATTTGGCGCAGCCGGTAGGATAGCCTAGGGCAGTCAGACAGGGATAACGTACCTGTTAGGTTGTGAACTACAGTGCGGTACCTGAAGGGTTTTGAAACTCCCTGCCGAACCAACGTGACGAACCATGTCTATCCGCATTTATATTTTGTTACTCTGGTAAGTGGCTCAAACTGATATGCTCCAATTCTTTTTCAAACTCCTTATAATTCATTCTCCTAAATCTTCTCCCTAATTCTTATTCATTGGTATTAATTTTCTTACATCAGACATTCAGATATTTATGCGTATATCCTTATAAGTATCCCGAAATCGATACTCTATCCATCTATAATCACTTTCGAATATATTTTGCCCACACCTAGAAAATAAAACACTTTCAAAATGTCTATACCAGACCATAAAACGTCAATCGAAGTAGAAATTAATACATTATTAAGACTAATTCCCGATTTCAATACTTTAGAACCTACTCAAGTCTATGGATTCATTCGATCATGCGATTCTGCGTTTCAACTCGCCTCTAATTGCCAAGAAATAATATTGTTAACCTACACATTAAACAGTATCAAGGGACCCGGATCCTCCGACGTCCGTTCAAAGAAATTTTTTAAATGGAACGATCTAAAATCGTTTCTTATACAAAAATATTCACAAACAAAGACCCTGACACACCTTAACTTAGAGCTACAATCTCTCTATCAAAATCCCCAAGAAAGTATAACAGATTACTTCCATAGAATCGATCTCTGTAGAAGTAAAATCGTTGAAAAAATAACTGCCGAAATATCAGATTCAACGTTAGAGGGTCGCATAGCTACTGCAGAAGAAACGGCCCTTAACGTATTCGTCAATGGGTTAAACTCAGATATAGGCATAATGCTCCGCATTCATTCATTTAAAACGTTATCCGACGCCTGTAATTTCGCAATCCAAGAGGAAAAAGTAAGAAACATGATCAGAACTAGACAGATGCTATTTAGGAATTCCATTCCATCAAATTTCCCTAAAAGACCAATCCAACCAACTCAACCTCGTGCGCCCCCACAACGTCAAGAAAATGCCCAGCCCCGATTCTCAAACGATATAAAACATTGCAACTATTGTAAGAAAGCCGGACATCTTATCGCAGATTGCCGTAAGCGAGCTTACAACAACAGTCGACAATCACAATCCTGGTCCGCGAATGTAAATAATTTAAACTTGGATGCGGCCGGAGCAACGGGCACACCTTCGGAAACCGCTCCAACCCAATTTTAAAAAGCCCAGACTCAAAAACCCGAAGTGATTCCAAAGATGTGATCGCTGAGGAGACAAATCACACGAATCTCACCTCTACCAACTCTATGAAACATAACTCCAATTCAATGCATCAGAGACAAATGCAAAGCTCACCAGTCCATCGGGGACAATATCGAGACGCTTGCACTCAAACTAATGCACTGGATGTGGAATCTATTCAACCATATGCCAAATCTATCTCTAAATCCGAACATCAATCTAAACCCAAATCTAAATCCATGCCTAAATCCAAATCAAAATCAAAGTCTAAATCTCCGAACTCTTCCTCTAAATCAAATCATCAATCTAAACTTAGATCTAAATCAAAACCTACATCTTCGAACTCTTCTAAATCTATCACTATTTCTGCATTAAATGTACCTCCAGAAAATCTACTCCACTCTAAATTTCATGTCGAAGGTAAACCTATAACCTTGCTAATCGATACAGGAGCCGCCATATCTGTAATTAACAAAGAAAAGATTGGTAGCGCACCTATAGATCAATCGAATATCGTATCGATAGTAGGCATATCAGGTGATCAGTCTTCTATTCAATCTTTCGGTACAACTCAAATATCTCTAGATCATTTTTCTAAATTCAAATTCCAAGTAGCAAATCTCAATATCAAAGCCGATGGTATTCTAGGTAACGACTTCATGACAAAATTCAACGTCAGTATCTATGTCCAGTCAAAGACCATGCGAATCCGTGACCGAACTTACAAACTATTCTATCTCAACGAAGACATCACAGAGTCTGACGACGACAAACAATATGTTGGCCAACGGTCGGAAACTGTTATTTGCTGTGTCTCAAATACGATCACAAACGGAATCGCTATCATAGAAAAACAAATCGTCCATGAAGGCATCACAATCCCAAACGCCCTCGTCAATATAAAGAACAACAAATTTCTAATAACTTGTATAAATTCAAGTCACCAAGACAAGTCCATTCCCATTCCTACGGTACAAGTTGCACCATTCGACGAACATTTACAGTCAACTAGTTACCCAATAAATTCAGTAAATCAGTTCAAATGTCAATCAGCAGACAAAATAAAAGAACTCATAAGACGCGACCATTTAAACAAGGAAGAATGCGAGTCTCTAGATAAAATTATTTACGAATTCTCCGACATATTCTACGCAGACGGAGAACCATTAACATTCACAAATCACACTAAACATTCGATTCCTACAACATCTGATTCACCAATTAACACAAAAACTTATCGATTTCCTTACGTTCATCAAAAAGAGGTAAAGTCTCAAATTGACAAGATGCTGGATCAAAACATTATCCGTCCAAGTGCTTCACCATGGAGTAGCCCAATTTGGGTAGTACCCAAAAAGTTAGACGCCTCCGGAAAACAGAAATGGAGAGTTGTTATAGACTACCGCAAGCTGAATGACATCACTATTGGAGATAGTTACCCTTTGCCAAATATTAACGACATACTCGATAAATTAGGACACTCAATTTATTTCACCACTTTGGATCTCGCATCAGGATTCCATCAAATCGAACTCGATCCTAAAGATATTCCCAAAACCGCCTTCAGTACTCTTTACGGCCACTACGAATTTCTGAGGATGCCTTTTGGCCTCAAAAATGCACCAGCTACTTTTCAACGAGCAATGGACAGTGTACTTTACGGTTTACAAGGCGAACGATGTTTCGTTTACCTTGACGACATTGTAGTATTCGCGTCTAGCTTACAAGAACATGAGCAAAAACTAATAGAAGTATTTCAACGTCTCAAACAGCACGGTCTTAAAGTCCAACCAGACAAATGCGAATTTTTACGGAAAGAAGTAGCATACTTAGGTCATGTTATTTCCAACGAAGGTGTTAAACCTAACCTCGACAAAGTCAAAGTTGTCAAAGAATTTCCAATTCCCAAATCATGCAAAGACATTAAATCATTTCTGGGCTTAGCGGGATACTATCGAAGGTTCATTGCCAACTTCAGCAAAATCACGAAACCTCTAACAAGTCTTTTAAAAAAGGATACACCTTTCATATGGAGCACCGAACAACAACAAGCCTTCGAAACATGCAAAAATATTTTGACCACAACTCCACTTCTACAATATCCAGATTTCAATAAAGAATTCGTTCTAACCACAGACGCTTCAATTTACGCGATCGGAGCGATATTATCTCAAGGCGAGATAGGAAAAGATTTACCTATTGCCTATGCATCACGTACTCTCAATAAAGCAGAGTCGAACTACTCGACCATAGAACGTGAATTACTCGCTATCGTATGGGCAGTAAAGCACTTTCGCCCATATTTATTCGGAAGAAAATTTAAAATCGTCACAGACCACAAACCCCTTACTTGGTTGTTCTCCATTAAAGATCCTGGTAGTCGCCTAGTTCGATGGAGGTTAAAACTGGAAGAGTATGATTATGAGATCATATATAAAGCTGGAAAAATTAATACCAACGCAGACGCTCTATCTAGGCCTCCTATAATGAACTCTAATATTATTGACTTAACTCTCGAAAACTCAACAACGGAAAGTCAAGACTATCTACAGTTAAATTACGAACACTACCTTTCTGAAGAACGCACCTTTGACTCTCCAAAACTAAAAATATCACCAGATCGTCTTTTAGACCCCCGTCATAAAAACATTTTTATCCCTACCTCATGTCAAGTCTCTGATCAAAACCATTTTCATAGTGAAGCTATAGAGTCATGTTCCCAAACCACGCCTTATCTAGAAAAATGTAAATCCATTTACGACGTGGATCTCCTAATTTCCAATGAAAACCAAAACATTTTCTTCTCTTGCACAAGACCAACACACTTCGATCCATGGGACTCAGAAAGCTATTTCAAATCCCTTATTTCGTGTCTTCAACACAATAAAATAGAGGAATTATACGTACCTGACCTTAAAAATGACAAAACCTGCCAGCTAAAAGGTAATGAACAATTAAAGATTACCGCATATTTAGCCGAGTTGTACGATTGTAATATAACAATCTGTGAAAACAAGGTCGTATATCCTAACGCCGAAGAAATCCCTAAAATCCTAAAAACATACCACGACGAAGCTCTCTCAGGGCACCGGGGCACAGTAGAGACAACGAGAAAAATTCGCGAAGAATACTTTTGGAAGGGCATGACAAATGACATTAAAAAATATATAGAATCATGTGTCATTTGCCAAAGAAACAAAATCCAAAGGAGATCATTTCAAGCCCCTCCACCGAATGGCACCTTTTCTTCAAAACACACTTGACGATAACGTTCACCTGGTCGCCTATATACTCTTCGTCTCCCATCGTGTGTGAATAAACAAAATCTAGACTCATCGGAAAACATAATCAACCAGTCTTCATCTGTCCATCGGATGTGTTCTCGAGCAAATCGCAACCTGCTATTGTTAGTGAAACATGTATTGAGCCGGAATCTCACAGCCACATTAGTGGTTATAATATATTTAGAAGAGACAGGTGCGACTCATTCGACGGCCTCCGTGGCGCAGCGGTCAACACGCCTGCCTGCGACGTGGAGGCCCCGGGTTCGATCCCCGGCCAGGTCATTATGGAAAACGATCTTTTCCTGATTGGCCTGGGTCTTGGATGTTTATCTATATGTAATATAAATATAGTATCGTTGAGTTAGTATCCCATAACACAAGTCTCGAACTTACTTTGGGGCTAGCTCAATCTGTGTGATTGGTCCGTATATATTTATTTATTTATTTTATTTATTATACGGTTGTGTAGAAATTATCACTCATCATTCCATAAAGACACAAGGATCGTGCTATTTTACTTTACAAAATAGTTTATAAGGTTTTGAAGTCGGAATAGTGTAAATCTTGTATTAGGTTATGATGAGGCTGGCATGGTCGTATTGTGACGAAAAGCTCCTAAATTGCTCTCGAAATCGCTGGAGAACTCTTTGGACCGTGGCTAACGATACACCTACTGTACTAGAAAGCAGTGTGACGACACAGTTGATGCAGTGGCTGGTGGTGCGTTGGAAACGCACCGACGATACTGGAGTACACGATAGGAGGAGACCATGGTGAGAATTCGTGTAAATTCTTCAGGAGATAATGACATGTTGGTGCACAAGATACTGTGACCAGATCAAAAAGCTGTTTATAATAACAGCTCGGTTTGAAACAAAAGCTAAAAATATCCTTCTTTCTTTCTTTTCTTTAGAGTGAATACTACTTCAACTCTTCAATAGCCTCTGTGGTTAGATACCATAATTTTGCCAATAACACGTGTGAGTTGTGACAAATTATAGAAATTCTTTAATAAAATTATTTCACAATAATGGCGGACATCGCCAGTGACAGTTGAAAAAACGGCCGCGTCAGGCGACTACTAGGAGATATGTAAAGCCATGATGTGCTCACTATGCTGCAATATTTCAATGTTCTTTGTGAATTATTCACTGAATGCGACACTATAAATAATTTAAAAGTCCAATGAAAAATGAGCGTGACATTCATATTAGCTTTCCTGTCAAAAAAACCATTGTCATAGTCCAAAAATATATAAAAACTTGGAATTTGATATTTTTGAAAATTTAGATTTTTTTTAAGCTTAGGCTTGCTTAAGCTAGGTTAGGTACCTTGTTCAAGTGAAACCTTTTTTGAAATGAGCGCCACTTATCCTCTGATAACATATTATTTAAAGATGTTTCTATGTAATTTTTTTTTTTTTTAATACTTATAAACTATAAACTAGTGCTTGACTGCAATCCCGCCTGATGGTAAGCAGTGATGCAATCGTTGATGGTAAAGCGCACTAGCTTATTAAGCCTATTCACTCAAAAAACTGAGTGAATAGGAAGGAAGACGGCAGTTGAGCGAGGTGATGCAATGAAATAAAACAAAACAAATACATAACTTTGAGAGATATTGCGATTTTTCTTGGTGACCCGTTATTTTTGCGGCCCAGTGTATTAAGTAAATACACATATAACCTCATGTCTTAGTAGTCAGGAATGTAGGTATACTGTTTAGCCTATGTACTTGCTATTCTAAACAAGTCTGTCATAATATTTTGTCTCGTGAGTAAACATTTTCCACATAAAGAGCACAGTAGACAGAGAACAGTAGATTATCTAAGGCCGCCCGCAGAGTTATTTGCCTACTCTTGCGTTGAACCCTAGGGTTGTCACTTTGATCTAAATTTATAGAATAAAAAGCATATTATGGTTGAATATTTTACCAATTTATAAATTAAGTAAAAATAAAAAGCCTTTATTCACATAACATTTATTATATTAAGTTACAAATTTGATACCGACAAAATTTTTAAGACTACTTAAGTGTAACACTAAATTATATTCTAAAGCTCGTAAATAATGATAAATTTTAAGTGATGTGTGATATAGGAAATCGATATAACTGGTTCTTATCAGAGAAGATTGTAAGTGATGAGTACTTAAATGTAACACTAACACAATAATATTCACAAGCTAATAACTAATGCTTAAATGATATAAAACATGAAAACGTAAACAATAAATATGTAGTTCTTATGAAAAAGTAGACATTTGTAAAGCTAAGATTATGTATGTGTAGCGAATATTTAACAAATGATAGCTTACTTTAATAAAACCGCAAAACCTTTTTAGCCTCATTAGTTTCTGAGGTACAATTATAATGATTGTTTATATGGGTACTGTGTAATGTTTGTTTATATAATCGGATAGCAACAGCTAGCTCAAATGCAACAAAGGCGCCGTCGGAGGGATTAAAGGTTATAATGTTATAAATAAAATTCTACGCAACCCTAAGCGTTAGTCGGTCACATTTTACTATAATTTTATTAACTTAATATTATGATTAAGACGCTATATTTGGATCAAACAACACATAAGACAATAGAAAAAAAAAATAGTAATTTGCAATATTGATTATTGTGAAATTGTCCTTATTACACTATACTCGACAAATACGTTTACTTAAACGATATTTCGTACTCAATCCTCTGTTTTATAGTAAAACTGGGCTTCTTAAAATAAACTTAACTTTAAACATAGTAGTCAGGAAGTAAATCTGGGAATACAATTATATGGAAAAATGCTCTCTCGGGTACGCTCTTAATAAAGCAAATAAACTGTGAAACAAACAATACATATATCACATTTTCTAATAAGATTTAAGTTGTACTTACATTTCTGGTTCAGTAGGAAGTATGAAGAATGATAAGTCCGGATTTGCGAAATCATTATTGAGGCACCCGAAAACACTACAATATTTTTTTCCCCCTTTTGAAGTCATGATAGTCGTAATAATTAATATTATGGTAAGTGGCCGGCGAGAATTGACGAACGCGAGCGGTCATGTAATTTACGCGCGTGCTCACAGTCACGCGGCACAGCCAGTATTGCCACCATCCTATACCATCCTATATTATGCCAGCGTGTGCGTGAAATCGCGTACCGACACGGCGCTCGGCGCGCACGCATACATTCAAACCGAGAGCCGCTCGTTTATATGAAGATGTTTTACTGTTCTCGGTCTATTGTGTAAAGAGTTAGTTCTACACATTGTTTAGCTTTAGGCAATAGTATAGTAGATATGAATGAGTCAGA
The DNA here is from genome assembly GCA_017933935.1 of Sesamia nonagrioides. NCBI lineage: Eukaryota > Metazoa > Arthropoda > Insecta > Lepidoptera > Noctuidae > Sesamia > Sesamia nonagrioides. The sequence continues at coordinate 39,665 of JADWQK010002509.1, forward strand.
AAGGTAGATTGTTATACTTTGTTACAGGTAAGATTGATGCTGAATTTATTATAACCAAATTATATACCTACTATTGTACTAAAATCAACTCATTTGAAGCAACTACTAATTTTATGAAGCTTTTAATTAATAAAACTATTTAGTTTTTACGTAAGCTATCTTACTAGTGTTAAAGTTAAAAACCTAAAGGAATCGGAGGAGGTCATACTTAGAACGCTTTAGGTATGTTTTACTATAAGTGTTTAAGTACTAAATCTGAAATGTTTCCTAATAAGGTCCGCAGGAGAGTATTTTTTTTAATTTTGCAGGGTTGTAATGGCTTCCGCCAAAATACATTACTTTACTACTACTTTCCTACTATTACTGTTTGTTAGTCATTCACTTGTCGATACTTGGAGTTTGCGGAGATTTATCTATAAGGAATATGTCACCCTGCCTGATGATTGTATACAAGTAGTCGTATACATACGTATAAGTAAATTACTTGACTTTATAAATAACTAACCTACCCGCAACCTTATTCCCATAATTATCTTCATAAATATAAAATTCTCGTGTCACAGTTTTCGTTCCCATACTCCTCCGAAACGACTTGACCGATTCTCATGAAATTTTGTGAGCGTATTGAGTAGATCTGGGAATCGGCCAACATCTATTTTTTATATCTACTACTTACGCGGGTGAAACCGCGGGGCGCAGCTAGTGATATTATAAAATGCTCTAGTGCTAACCCCATCTGACAATGGTGAGGGCAGAGTTGTGGCAGAGTGCTATTGCAAACTAAACTAATTTATGGTTCAGTGCATCTTTTTTTTCTATTTATAATTAGGATCAACAGTCAAGAAGAAATAGTCAAGAATCAATAGTAGTGTAAGTTAACTAGTGACCCTGCTAATATTGTGGAAGAATATACGAAGTAAGTCAACACACCGAAGTCTCACTTATTACCACCAACCCAGCAACAGAGTGTGCATCAGAACGTGCAGAGTGCAAACGCATACGTCCACTTAATGGTCCTGCATGTCTGTCCCGCACATTTAATGATAAATAGAAAAAAAAAGATGCACTGAACCATAAATCAGTTTAGTTTGCAATCCTTTTCTTAATAGAAAAGGATAGAAGATGACATTTTAGTTTAATCCTGTCAAATTAAGATACCCAATAGACAGTTTAGATGCGATTATAAACATGGCGACCAAAAATACGTCAATTTACGATAGGAGCGGACTAATTTGACTCGTCTAAACTAACATTTTATCTTCTGTCCTTTTCTTAACGAAATAGAGAGAAAAAGATGCACTGATCTTAAAGAACAATGCCAGCCCCCTAATCGGCGAACACATTTTTGTCAAATGATTGCGACTAGTTGGGATCAATTGGACCGAACGGACCAATAGGCGGTCCGAACGCGACCCAACTGATGCAGGTCTCCATAGTAACTTTGGCTCAATATTTATTTGTCACTGACAGTGAATATTCTTACGATTTTTGGTGTCTGCAAGGATATGATGCACTTCTTCAATAACTCCATAGGCAGCACCATTTGGCCAATCGACTTTCATCATTATCTCTGCGTTAATCCCAATTTCCAGTTGCATCCGTAGCTTTTCAGTTTTGGAGTCTGGGGTCCGCTTTACCAGTCTAACAGCTGAATTTGGTGTTGAGGTTGAATTTGATTATTGTCTCTGGCAGCTAACTTTTATAAGCAAAAATATTTTAAGTTTGGAAGATTACGGAGACAGGAGAAAAAGTTTTTTGTTTTATGTGATCATTTGTTTGTTTCGGTAGCATCAATAGTAGCAAGACTGCAGTCAATCGATAATGTTTGATATATAATATTGTAATGTTTTTTTTTATAGAGTGTTTGAAAGTTGGGCTTAAACTATTAAAAATTATGAAGTGCTTATAATGGTGTATTAATTGATTTTGGAGTTATTTAAAATGTAAAGGATCCCAGAAGGTACTGTCTGCACTCAAATTACTATTTATTCATAACTACAACAGGTTATGGGCCCAGCACGGGTGCAACAGTAAGCTAGTAATTGAAAATATGTGACTATTTGAAGAAGATATTGATTATGAGTTTGAGAGGGGAAGTTTAGAAAGAGAAAATGAAAATGAAAATTTTGATGTCAAAGAAACAAGAGAGGACCGATTTTTCTAGAACAACAAAATAATGGTGAAGAAAATGACGTTTTTGAAAATTATATGGAGAGCTAAATGAAAAATTTTATGGAAATACCGATGGAATACAATTTTGGTGAAAATAAAATATGTATATTAAAGGAAAAAGAAATTTATTTGGCAATATTATGTTGATGATGGAATTCTATAATAAATATTGGAAATAGTGGAAAAGGAAAAGAAATAAGATATCTGAAGGACTGGAAAAAGAATTTGGAATTAGAATATTTAAATAATTATTGAAATTGATATAGAGGTTATAGAGAAAATTATTTGAAAATTTATGAGAAGTTTTACACTGAACAACGAATGAAGAATTTTGGATACGGCAACTTAAAAGAAAAAGCATTTCCGAATATTTGAATTGATGCACATCAAGAGGGGAAGAATATTAGTGTTGATGTGCATAAAAAAATGAGGATGTGTGATAGGAAATTGATGTGATGTGAAGGAGTTTTCTACTTTTGAAGAACAACAAAATGCAAGAAAATTAGTGGTGTTGTGCAGTAGACAATTGATGTGATGTGCATAATTATAGACTTTTGATAGGGTCTATATTATATTTGATAAATAAAATTAGACTAGATGTATTAGGGGTTTGTTAGTTGGTTTTGCAAATAATGGTTATAAGAGTTGGGATCCTGCAAAATTGAAAGTCGTGTATTCAAGGGTTGTGACATTTAATAAAAGTGTAATAGTTATTGATCTGTATTTAGTAACGGTGTAACAAAAGTGTAAAGGTTAGTGATATTTATGAAATTGAAGGTTATGTAAAGGCTGCATTTTAGACAGAGAGTTTATTTTAGATATGATGTGTTTTTGTAGTAAAGTTGAGGTTAGAGGGTGTGCTTTTGTAATAGGGTTTTTGAAGTTTTAGGTAGGGTGTGTCTTTATAATAGAGTGGAAGTTTTAGATGGGGTATGTTTTCTAATAGAGCTGAAGTTTAGATAGGGTGTGTTTTCTAATAGAGCTGAAGTTAAGATAGGGTGTGTTTTGTAATAGTTGAAGTTATAGATAGGGTGTGTTTTGTGATAGAATTGAAGTTATCGATAGGGAGTTTTTAGGCAGGAAGACTGTCGGAGTTGTCGAAATGTCGAAGTTATAGATAGGGAGTTTGAAGTTAAAGATAGGGAGTTTGAAGTTTATAGACAGGGAGACTGTCGAAGTTTGTTGAAGTTAAAGATAGGGAGTAGTTGAAGTTTATAGACAGGGAGACTGTCGAAGTTTGTTAAAGTTATCGATAGGAAGTTTGTCGAAGCTATAGACAATGAGAAGCTATAGATAGTGAGTTGAAGTTGTATTGAAGTTTTATATGAGTTGTTTTGTATTGAGGGGGTTACATGTTATGTATTGAAGTGAATGTTTGAAAGTTATGTCTTGGGATGATTTAAAAATTTTAGTTTGAGACAATAATAAAATTCAGAGGGGATGTTGAGGTTGAATTTAATTATTGTCTCTGGCAGCTAACTTTTATAAGCAAAAATATTTTAAGTTTGGAAGATTACGGAGACAGGAGAAAAAGATTCATTGTTTTATGTGATCATTGTTTGTTTCGGTAGCATGAAGAGTAGCAAGACTGCAGTCAATCGATAATGTTTGATATATAATATTGTAATGTTTTTTTTTATAATAGAGTGTTTAAAAGTTGGGCTTAAAATATTAAAAATTATGAAGTGCTTATAATGGTGTATTAATTGATTTTGGAGTTATTTAAAATGTAAAGGATCCCAGAAGGTACTGTCTGCACTCAAATTACTATTTAGGTATTCATAACTACAACATTTGGCGAATAGACTTTGTGCATCCTAAATTCGAAGTTACCTACGGTCCATGTCCGGAGCGGAGCCTCAACGCCGCCTTCACAACCTCTTACCAATTCATCCTGTCCTCGCTGAAGCAGAGTCTCCGAGGAACAGATAGCTGAATCATTCTGTACCAGATACCCTTAGTAAAAGGCCTTAATATTCTACTCATGATTGAATACATCTAGCTCTAACCAAAGGTAAGAGACGTAAGTGTTTAGTGTGTCAGGGAAAATAAGGATACATCAAAAAACGCTCCATTTGGCAATTTGATACGTTTGAATTCATTTCGAGAATAGGGATGTTTCCTGGGTTAATAAAAATGATTCTATTTAGTCCATCATTCAGATTATAGAAAAATATTGGATACGTACTTATATTTTGTTTTATCAAATCAATAAAAACTGACAAATATAAAAGGTATTAAAGATCTGGTGACGCCACTGGTCGCTAAAAAGTATAGCGTGGAGTGATGTCACACGAGTTTTCAACGCGCTGTGTCGTCTTCATTTTTTGTTTATATGAAAAAAGAAAAAATACTTGTCTAGTATTTTTTGGAAATCTGACTGACGGACTAATTAGTTTTTTTAGTCAATTACCCTATTAGATGTTGTACCTACATCCCTGCTTCAATAAACCTCTTTTGTCTAAAGCTAACTTGAACGGAGGCATGTTGAAACGGCGCTGTGACGTCACAGCCACGTGCTTATGTTATTTTGCCACCATTGGTTTATCCATAGAAGGCGCGCTGTGAATTAGATGCACAGCCTTGGAATAAATGAAGGTTTGTGCATGTATAAACGCGAAGTATGGAAACGTACGGATTTATAAAAGTAATTGGTACCTATAAATAAGTGAATATCCTATGATCTGAGCAGATAACATTCATCTTTTTGCCCTGAATACTTGGACACGTAAATTTTAAGTTAAGTGCATCTTTTTCTATCTATTTCATTAAAAAAAGGATAGAAGATAATATTTTAGTCCTGTCAAATTAAGATATACCATAGACAGTTTAGACGTGATTATTAACACGGTGACCATAATACGTCAATGGCGCCGATTCACAAACTAAACTAATTTTAAGTTACGTGCATCTTTTTCTATCTATTTCATTAAAAAAAGGATAGAAGATAATATTTTAGTCCTGTCAAATTATGATATACCATAGACAGTTTAGACATGATTATAAACACGGTGACCAAAATACGTCAATGGCGCCGATTCACAAACTAAACTAATTTTAAGTTACGTGCATCTTTTTCTATCTATTTCATTAAAAAAAGGATAGAAGATAATATTTTAGTCCTGTCAAATTAAGATATACCATAGACAGTTTAGACGTGATTATAAACACGGTGACCAAAATACGTCAATGGCGCCGATTCACAAACTAAACTAATTTTAAGTTACGTGCATCTTTTTCTATCTATTTCATTAAAAAAAGGATAGAAGATAATATTTTAGTCCTGTCAAATTATGATATACCATAGACAGTTTAGACGTGATTATAAACACGGTGACCAAAATACGTCAATGGCGCCGATTCACAAACTAAACTAATTTTAAGTTACGTGCATCTTTTTCTATCTATTTCATTAAAAAAAGTGTAGCGATGGTCGCAGTCGCTACAATACAACAATAACACAAAGGATTGCCCAACTATTGACGTCCCTACGATTGATGACTTTCCGCGAAAGGGTGCACAATAAATCATACCAGAACAAGGATCTTGGAAAACAAAGCGCGTATGTAAGACAAAGAGCGTGGGCCCTGACAGCCTCAGCGAGGGTGTCGCATATTGTCGCACCACATCTGTTAGTCAACCCATTGTTCGTTGGAGAAAGTTCCGCGGACGGCGCGATTCTGTTAACCCATTGTGCACCGCCGGAGAAAGCGCGCTGACCATACCGAACCGCCTTGCACGTGGACCGAAGGCGCGGGCCCGGTCCACCGGCCAATCAGACGGCACGTTCTCCCACGATCAACAAATCAGCATCAAGAACGCCCGATCAGTCAGCCCCACTCCGGTTTAGAGATAGCTGTATTATTGTCTAGTATTTAAGCTTGTGCATAGCTCGTAAGACACATTATCATAGTATCATATATCATATTCATTAACACATTATTATCAGACATTTTACATTGTAACATAGTCGCGTCTCTACTCTTGTAATTAGGTAACTTATAGCATACATTGTACTTTAGACTTACGTGCAATATACAACGTTCTACCTACTCGCGTTTTAATTACATAACACGCCCAACGCGCTACAGTGGTGACCCCGACGTGATAACCCGACGTGATCAAAACCCGACGATTAAAACCCGACGTTTAAAACCGATTAAAACCGACGTGAGACTAACCGGCGCGAGTCTAACCGTCGTAATACGAACCGACGCGATTACAAGACCGACGTGACTACAAGACCGACGTGACTTCAAGACCGACGTGGCGATAGTCGTGATTAGCACATTCTAGTGGCTTCCCACAAGCGGGTTTCCCCACTAGATTTTTTTTTTTTTTTTTTTATATGCACCCGCCATCACAGGGCATTATGAGCTATCCTACAAGATGTCCCCAGATATATTTTCTAGGATTTTAGTGCAGGAGGGGGGTGGGTTTTCTAACCTTATTTATTTTGTTTACAGTTGCGGCTAGCCCATCTTATTATGTATCTTTAATTAATATCTTATAATTTATATTCTATTATCTTATAATCTATTACATCTTTCCTTACTGATATCTATACGTATTTATTGTTTATGCTCTTACATCTATATGCATACATTTTTTTTTTTGTCAACTTTAATGACTATATAACTACTTACTGCTATTTACTTTTCTTAATCCATTTATATCTTTTACTAGTTACATTATACATTTATTTCTAATATACCTACTATTTCTTACACCAAGTGACAGGCTTATTATTACAACTAAGTCTTATTCTAACAACTCCCCACTAGGATTTCAAGAGGCTATATCGCGGTATTATAGCGTTACAACAGCAGCGTTTCTTCAGGATGGCGACCAGCAACGCACCACAGGTAGAAGGGCGAGTCGACACGCTCACACTACAAGCACGGCTGTCTGACTTTTGGCCAGCGTATCCCAGGCTATGGTTCACGCACTTCGAAGCAGCAATGGCGCCACAGAAGTCAGGTGATGATGTGCGCTATCAAGCAGCTATCGCACGACTAGGACTGGACGCACTTCAACAAGTAAGTGATATTATCGCTAAACCGCCCACTGAAAACAAATACGAAACTCTGAAGGCCAGACTCATCAGCGTCTACGAGGAGTCCGAGAGCCGGAAGCTGCAAAGGCTGATGGATGAGATGGAACTCGGAGATCAGAAACCCTCACAGCTGTTACGAAAAATGCGGGAACTAGCCGGACAGAAGATACCCGACAGCACACTGCGCATCATGTGGACCAAGTTACTTCCACCTTCAGTACGCGCTGTTCTCACAGTGAGCGACATAACTGACTTACAAAAGTTGTCGCAAATGGCAGACACTGTCATGGACACTATCGCGCTACCTAACCAGGTCGCGCAGATTACACACACGAGCGGTATGACTGCCCTACACGAACAAATAAGGCAGTTATCTCTGGAGCTAGCTGAACTCAAGAACAGGCAGGAACACAGACCAAGATCACACAGACCATATGACAGACGGCGTTCAAGATCGCGCTCAGCAAGCAAGGATAATAGCAATCGCAAGTATTCAGAACAATCACTTAAGTGTTATTATCATCGCAAGTTCGGTAAAGAAGCCCGAAAGTGTACGCGTCCGTGCAATTTCGACAGCAACAGTGCCCAGTCGGAAAACTAACGCCTGCGTCAGTTGAGGCGGCAACTGACGCGAACAACAGTTCTCACCGCCTATTCATAACTGATAAGAATTCGCGTCTGTCATTTCTTATTGATACCGGCGCAAACGTTTCCGTGATACCGAGAACCAAAGTCGGGAAAGCAAAACAAACCGATTTCTGTTTGTACGCGGCAAACAACACGATTATCCCAACGTACGGAGAGAAAACCTTACAACTGGATCTCAACCTACGACGGCCGTACACCTGGAAATTCATCGTCGCGGCAGTCAGCAAACCAATCATCGGTGCAGACTTCCTGAAACGTCATCAACTTCTTGTCGACATAGCCGGCCGACGTCTCGTCGACAAAGTTACCAATATGACCGTCAGAGCATCAGTCATTCAGTCCGCCGAACCCACAGTTCGAAGTATCGACATGGAACAGCCGTATCACCAGCTCCTCAGTAAGTTTCCTGACATCCTGCGACCGTCATGCACTAAGGATACTCCCAAACACAGGGTAGAACACCACATAGAAACTACTGGTCCACCAGTGTACAGCAAGTGCAGACCGCTTCCTCCACATCGCTACCTGCCCGTGAAGAAAGAATTCGAGCTCATGATGCAGCAAGGAATTTGCCGACCAAGCAAAAGCCCTTGGGCCAGTCCACTACATGTCGTACCTAAGAAAAACGGCGACTTACGAATCTGTGGAGACTACAGGAGACTCAATGACGTCACTAAACCCGATCGCTACCCAGTCCCACGCCTCAAGGATTTTACATACCTGCTTCACGGCAAGAAAATCTTCTCCACTCTCGATTTAAACCGAGCCTATTCACAATTGCCGATCTTCGAACCCGATATCGAGAAGACAGGGATCACAACACCATTCGGTTTATTCGAATTTCCACGAATGTGCCCAGGTCTCAAGAATGCTGGACAGACATTCCAACGATTCATACACGAAGTACTGAACGGGATAGACTACGCGTTCCCATTCATCGACGATGTCATCGTTGCATCTGAAAGTGAAGCAAGTCATATCGCGGATCTGCAGGAAGTTTTACGCCGATTAGACACGTATGGTGTCACTATCAACCCATCTAAGTGTGTCTTCGGCGGCGAAACAGTCAAGTTCCTAGGTTACGAAGTATCGAGCGCGGGAATTAAGCCACTTCCAGACAAGGTCAATGCAATAATAGAATACCCCAAACCGAAAACCATTCAGGACTTACGAAGATTTATGGGGATGATAAATTTCTATAGAGACAGTGTTAGAAATGCAGCCGAGATACAAGCACCGTTAAACGCCTTTCTTCATAACTCAAAAAACGAGACAAAACGGAAGTAACGTGGGACAACCAGTCAACAAAAGCCTTCGAGTTGTGCAAACAGAGCATAATAGATGCTGCGTTATTGTCTTACCCATCCAGTGCGCCCGACGACAAGATCGCTTTGTTTTGCGATGCGTCGGCTACCTGCGCCGGCGCATCCCTCCAACAATTGCGTAACAATAAACAATGGGTGCCACTCGGATATTTTTCAAAAAAATTCTCCGAAACACAAACGAGATATAGCACAAATGAAAGGGAACTCCTTTCGATTTTCATGGCCGTAAAACACTTTCGAAAAATCTTTGAAGGCAGAGAGCTCATCATTTATTGCCCCCGTCTGATAACGACACACCACGCCGAATCCGTCAATTGCTCTTCATTAGCGAGTTTACTACTGATATCCGACACGTGAGCGGGGCACAAAATATTGTTGCAGATGCACTATCGCGCGTCGAGACGATCGACACGCCATCACCTATCAACTACGACGAGTTATCTCAAGCTCAAGAAAACGACAGTTGTTTACCTGCATTATCTCAACAGACCAACATACAACTCAAGAAAATCATCTTACCTGGTACCAACAAGGCAATATTCTGCGAAACATCAACGTCACATGTTCGTCCATATCTAACAGCTTTTCGTCGCACAGCTTTCAACGCCGTGCACAGTCCAAGTCATCCCGGAGTACGAGCTACACGGAAGCTGATGCAAGAACGATTCTTTTGGCCCTCAATGAACACCGACATCGGGGAGTGGACCAAAGCATGCAATTCGTGTCAGCTCTCCAAAATACAGCGACACAATCATAGCGACATCGCAACATTCTCACCGAGCGAACGATTTCAACACATCCACATCGATATCGTTGGTCCGCTACCTACATCAGCATGTGGACACAAATACTTACTCACAATGATCGACCGGTGCACTCGATGGCCTGAAGCCGTACCACTTCAAGAGACAACCGCTGAAACCGTCGCAAGAAAGCTATACGAAGTCTGGATATCCCGTTTCGGTTGTCCAATAAGAATCACAACTGATCAAGGACGACAGTTTGAAAGTCGACTATTCAAAGACCTAGCTCAACTACTCGGCGCAGACAGAACCCGCACTACTGCCTACCACCCGCAGAGTAATGGAATCGTCGAGCGTTGGCACAGATCGTTAAAAGCCGCACTCATGGCTAGACTAGAAAACAGCAACAAATGGATCTACGAGTTGCCTACTGTTTTAATGGGTCTAAGAGCCGCTATCCGCTCCGACTCTGACACAAGCGCAGCGCAACTCACCTACGGTCAAGCTATACGCCTACCAGGTGACTTCATATCACCAACTTCAGCCACACCGACGATGGATCACGACTATGTCAATCACCTGCACGACATCATCACGAAGCTCACACCCACATACAAATCGCATGCAAACAAGCGATGTATGTTCGTGCACAACGATCTACAAACATGTAGCCACGTGTTTGTACGCGACGACACCGTCCGCAAACCTCTGCACCATCCATACCAAGGTCCATACCAGATCATCGTACGCAAGGAAAAGTACTTCACAATACAACTACCCGGACGATCAAGCAACATATCGATCGATCGCCTCAAACCTGCGTACACTATCAACACAGAAGATGATCCCAGGCAAACAAACAGCGAGACCAGTCAAGCACCTGCAGTTACCACAGACGAGCAAGCCACAGCCAAGACTCCAGCACCTGCAGCGACCGCAGACGAGCAATCCAGCCTACTCCCAGCCCAGCATACGAGAGAACAACGCACTAGGTCAGGCAGGATCGTTAAGACGCCTGCACGCCACGTATATTTCGCGTGAGGGGGAGAGTACTGTAGCGATGGTCGCAGTCGCTACAATACAACAATAACACAAAGGATTGCCCAACTATTGACGTCCCTACGATTGATGACTTTCCGCGAAAGGGTGCACAATAAATCATACCAGAACAAGGATCTTGGAAAACAAAGCGCGTATGTAAGACAAAGAGCGTGGGCCCTGACCGCCTCAGCGAGGGTGTCGCACATTGTCGGACATCTGTTGGTTAACCCATTGTTCGTTGGAGAAAGTTCCGCGGACGACGCGATTCTGTCAACCTATTGTGCACCGCCGGAGAAAGCGCGCTGACCGAAGGCGCGGCCCCGGTCCACCGGCCAATCAGACGGCACGTTCTTCCACGATCAACAAATCAGCATCAAGAACGCCCGATCAGTCAGCCCCACTCCGGTTTAGAGATAGCTGTATTATTGTCTAGTATTTAAGCTTGTGCATAGCTCGTAAGACATCACATTATCACATTATCATAGTATCATATATCATATTCATTAACACATTATTATCAGACATTTTACATTGTAACATAGTCGCGTCTCTACTCTTGTAATTAGGTAACTTATAGCATACATTGTACTTTAGACTTACGTGCAATATACAACGTTCTACCTACTCGCGTTTTAATTACATAACACGCCCTACGCGCTAAAAAAGGATAGAAGATAATATTTTAGTCCTGTCAAATTATGATATACCATAGACAGTTTAGACGTGATTATAAACACGGTGACCAAAATACGTCAATGGCGCCGATTCACAAACTAAACTAATTTTAAGTTACGTGCATCTTTTTCTATCTATTTCATTTAAAAAAGGATAGAAGATAATATTTTAGTCCTGTCAAATTAAGATATACCATAGACAGTTTAGACGTGATTATTAACACGGTGACCATAATACGTCAATGGCGCCGATTCACAAACTAAACTAATTTTAAGTTACGTGCATCTTTTTCTATCTATTTCATTAAAAAAAGGATAGAAGATAATATTTTAGTCCTGTCAAATTATGATATACCATAGACAGTTTAGACGTGATTATAAACACAGTGACCAAAATACGTCAATGGCGCCGATTCACAAACTAAACTAATTTTAAGTTACGTGCATCTTTTTCTATCTATTTCATTAAAAAAAGGATAGAAGATAATATTTTAGTCCTGTCAAATTATGATATACCATAGACAGTTTAGACGTGATTATAAACACGGTGACCAAAATACGTCAATGGCGCCGATTCACAAACTAAACTAATTTTAAGTTACGTGTATCTTTTCCGTTCCATTTCGTTAAGAAAAGGCCAGAAAACAAAATATCAGTTTAATCCTGTCAAATTAAGAAACTCCATAGACAGTTTAGGTTAGACGGTTTAGGTTTCGGGTTAGGTAGTAAGTCGTGGTGGCCTAGTGGTTAAAACACCAGCCTCTCAAGTATGAGAGTGCAGGTTCGATTCCATGTCAGGCAAGTACCAATGAAACTTTTCTAAAGTTATATGTACTTTCTAAGTATATCTTGGACACCAATGACTGAAGGTGAAGGAAAAGATCTTGAGGAAACCTGGACTTTTAAGTCTGAAATCTCCAACCCGCATTGAGCAAGCGTGGTGATTACGCTCAATCCTTCTCTGTATGAGAGGAGACCTGTGCCCAGCAGTGGGACGATAAAAGGTCGATGATGATGCTATACAGTTTAGACGCGATTAAAAACATGGCGACTAAAAATACGCCAGTTTACGTCAAGACCGCACTAATTTGACAGGTCTAAACTGACATTTTATCTTCTGTCCTTTTCTCAACGAAATAGAAAGAATAAGATGTACTTTACGTAAAATTAGTTTAGTTTGAGTACAACAGAATCGGCGCCAATTTACATCAGACGCAGACTAATTTGACAGGTCTAAACTTAACATAACATAGCTCTGCGAGTCGCTAAACTTAAGTGGCAGTGGGCAGGGCACATTGCTCGTAGAACCGATGGCCGATGGGGCAGCAAGGTTCTGGAGTGGCGGCCACGCACTGGAAGACGCAGCGTAGGGAGACCCCCAACAAGGTGGACCGATGACCTGGTGAAGGCCGCGGGAAGCCGATGGATGCGGGCAGCACAAGACCGGTCATCGTGGAAAGCCTTGGGGGAGGCCTTTGTCCAGCAGTGGACATCTATAGGCTGAGGAAGAAGAAGAAGAAACTTAACATATTATCTTCTGCCCTTTCCTTAATGAAATATAAAAAAGATACCCTGAACTTATATTTAGTTTAGTTTGTGCACAAGGGTATCGGGGCCAATATCAGTCTTTGATTAAGCCATTAAAAATTCATTGTCCATCTATTAGGAATAAGTACCTACCTACTACTTATCTCTTGTTTTGGGTTACGTCAATGAATAGATCAATTTAAATTGATTGACGAAATATACGTTAACTCTGTTGTAGTTTGTGATTACATAATTATTAAGAACTAGCTGCCGCCAGCGACTTCGTTCGCGAGGTTTAGTTATGCTCCGCTCCTATAGTCGCAGCGTCATGTTATATAGCCTAAAGCCTTCTTGGATTAATGGGCTATCCAACGTAAAAAGATTTTTTCAAATCGGACTAGTAGTTCCTGATTCGCGCGTTCAAATAAACAAACAAACAAACTCTTCAGCTTTATATATTAGTACCTATAGAGTATAGATACGCAGTAAGTACACACATTGATGAATGACGATGATTATACAATTGTATGTCAAAACAATGTCCGATGCCTACCAAGATAATGTGAGATCAGAACCACAAATGACCTTAACTTTTACTAGAATAGAGAGAGAGATATACATAATTGTTAAGAAACTAGCTTCGTCCTGCGGTTTCACTCGCATAAGTTTTGATCCCAGGGCAATATCGAGATAAAAAGTATCCTATGTATTATTTCTGGTTATAAACCATACGCCAAATTTCATCCAAATCCGTTTAGTAGTTTTTGCGTGAAAGAGTAACAACATCCATCCATCTATCCATACATACATCATCACAAATTTTCGCTATGAAAATGAAGTAATATCTAGAAATGTATTAAAAACATACAATCGCAAGCTTTGTTTTAGATGTAATTATGTAATAAGTATGTAATAAATTATGATCTCATCACAAAGTTTAGAGTTCAACGTTGGATAAAAATCAACTGCCTGAAAAGATAGCAGGTTATGATAATGTATACCATCGCCTAGCTCCATAAAGAATAGAGGTAAACAAACCAATTTAGAGTTATCACAATTCACGTTGTACAAATCTTCTGTTATTTACATGATTATCGACTTTTACACGCTAGCTATTTATTAACAATTCCTATTGCAGCATATTTCAATAGAATCACTAAAATAACATGCATAATAACTTGGTATTTCAAAAAACCATTAAAAAGTCTACATTAATTTTAGGTGATAGCCCTACAAAAAAGAAAGATGGATGAAATCCAGGTATTAAAACACATTTTGTGGAATTCAACCAGTGAATGAAGTTGAGGCTTTTGTCAATATAATTTTGCGTATTTTAATTACTTTCAAATTAACTACATAACACATGCATTGTAATACTTTCAAATATGGACTAATTATAATACATATAGGTATGTCAAAAAATTTAACCTATTAGGAAATTAGCTTACATGTGTGTCACATTTCATTCAAGTTGGTTAAGCATTCTATGCAAATCATAAATATCTAAACATAAATAAACTGTTTAGATTAGTAGGAAGTAGGATAATTACTTTTATGAAAATCATCTATGTAGAAAAGGTTGTTTAGGCGTAAACTACTCGTGGGCAACGGTTTGTTTACCTCTATTCTTTATCGAATTTGGCTCAAATATAAATTATTTTTTTTAATTTTGATGATATACTTACATTTGGGTATACACCTGTCGTTATCAAGTGGGATAAGTAAATTAAGCAATTGCATGAAGTAAGTAATGAATTTCTAAAAAAATATGCCAGACTTCTTTTTGTTTTGAGCTAGTGTGGGCGGCAGATCAGCAAAATCACTTAGTAAAACTATCATCTCCTAGATTACCTATTTCCAATGGCGGTATCGTCAAAGGTAACTCGGCAAATTGGTGCGCGATCTGATGCAGGTAGTGGCGACCTACTTACCATTATCGCCAATCATCATAACAGTAGGTACTGCGATAACGAGTCGACTCACGCGCTTCACACGTGCTATAGTTAAGTATTTATCAGTTTTAGTATTAGACGTATTGAAATACGAAATTATATATCAATGATTATAGGTACGCTATTCTTATCGATTTTTATTCAAGAAATATCTAAGCGAGGGATTGCTTTAATTCGGTTTGAGCATCAAATTACAGCACTGCACTGCTGGGCACAGGTCTCCTCTCATACAGAGAAGGATTGAGGGTAATTACAACGCTTGCTCAATGCGGGTTGGCGTTTTCAGACTTAATTCACCTCGTAGTTTCACCTTAGACCAGCCTCTCAAGTATGAGTGTGCGGGTTCGATTCCAGGTCAGGCAAGTACCAATGTAACTTTTCTAAAGTTATATGTACGTTCTAAGTAGGTATATCTTGGACACCAATGACTGAAGGTGAAGAAAAAACGCCTTGAGGAAATTATGTATATACTATGTATAATGCTTTCCATTTAAAGTTAAAAAAATCTTTTTTGATCTAACGGAAGGGATTGGACTGGGCCTTTTAATCCTAATGCGGAGTTCGGGCATAAATTGTTATTGTTTTTCTCTTGTGAAATTAAAAGAAATGTTATAGGTGTACAATATGTAAAGAAAACCCTGTCCGACCCGTGAAGGTATTGTTAGGTATCGATAACTGATTCTACTAATGCCCACAAAAGACAGGCTAAACTTAAAAAACAAACCCAAAAAAAAATAAATATTATTTCGCAAAAAGAGGTAACTTACATGTGCGGTAAGCAACCCCTTCCGCGGGCGGCGGGGGGCAGGACACGCGGCACCTGTGACGTGGTCGCGTCGGTATTCGCTTATAATAATAGCGGTGTTGTCACTTTATTAAAAATTACCAATTTTCGGGGAAATTGGAATTAATTCGCGGGATAAAAGATTATTTCAAAATTCACTAGTATTGTTACTATGATTGTGTAAAATTTCATATGTTATTTCGTCACGTGTTTACCTAACCTTTATTA